>OX393580.1:23549938-24149938 GCA_947652605.1 Elmis aenea
CGTTCAAGAATAATTATTTTGTTTATCATTACCAATAACTTCAGAATATGTTATACATTAGCAAAATCATTCAACAAAATAAAAGCCAATGTATTTGAAAATGTATTATTGAACTTCGTCTGGTAAAATATTGTATGCAAAAATTATCAGTTGACTAAAGTAAATTTTGTGCAAATATTAGAATAGCCAGTTTGAGATGAAGTAAAAAAGATTCATACTTTAATTTTTCACACCAAAGGATATAGTTTTAAACATTTAATTTTGTATTATACTCGTGATATATTAATATTCAAAACTATTTTCAAAAAAAAAAAAAAACTGGTTTCAGAAATATGTATATAATTATGTTTGACCAAAACCACAAAGACGTTTTGTATTATTTGATTTGGATTGCAAATAGTATTAGCATCATTAAAGAAATTAAATAGCTCCTTTTTAAAATGCATTAAAGCTTTTTGAATACATCTTTGGATTTTTACATTTTAACAATTATAGTTTTCTGGTATTAATTCTAAAAATAATCAAGGACATATTGTACTCTTTATGCTACTTTTAACATATTCGCCTTAAATATTCGAAACGAATTTTCTGTCACAGTATAATATTGTTGTTATTAATATTTAAAGATTTGTGCCATAAATTATTTTGTACATATCAGAAAGCAACATCCTATATCGAAGTGTTTCAATTTTGCATTCATTTAATTTCAATGGCCCATTTCAATTTAAAAAATAAAAATAAAACTGTATAAGAAATCATCTACTGACGGAAGGACGACGGTTTTGAAATACGTATAGATATTCTTTAAAATTAAAATGCGTTTTAACAAAATTACAAGCTATTGTTAATAGCCACTTGCTCTGCAGGGAAACAATTCGTGTTGCATGATTAAAATACAATCACGAAAATAACTATCACGGGTGTGTCCGATAGCAATAACACTGCAATAAAGATGCTACGACCATTATCTGATACAAAAGAAATCGTGTAGAAAATGTGCAACATTTAGACTCCTCGTATTGGTAACAAAACAATTATTAATAAGGTCACTTTGTGAATTTACTCACGCAGGAAATGCTTGTGCAACCGTTACGGCTACAATGTTGCAACAAAAATAACATTAAGGGTTTACGATCTTTCTCCAATAGTTTTTTGCACCATAAAATGTTTAGTTCAAAGCAAATTGATTTATTAGATAATAAGTTAAGACATATTTGAGTGTTTAGTTGATGTATGAAATCGTTTTATTTTCACGTTAGCAACTTTATGAGGAAACTAGACGAAATAATACTAGCACACAAACAACAAAAGAAAAACTAATGTTCTGTTTTTTTAATAAGCTTTTTGTATTCTAGTTTGTTTTTATACTATATTAACAAAAATAAGCGAGATATTAAGTATAAAAACACAAATCGGATTACTTACTTAACCTACCGTATGACTCCAAGTTTTTAATACATTAAAATATTTTGAATTTGTGTTACTTTACTTTTTTAAATGTAATCGATGCATGAACGCAGAACTATTGTTACTATACAAAGTGAACCAAATTCGAATGTTTTACGAGGTATCTTGATTGCCGTCAACCGTAATAGTTAGCGAAAATCTGATATCGGTTTCTTGGGCTATTTTTTCAAAAGAATAGAACGCCTATGTAATCAGATCCTTATTTCGCTTTTCATTTTGGCACTATATATAAAATTTGCTATAACTTCTTCATTTATTAAAATAAAACACAATGTTCAATGCTTAATAAAAACATTTTTTTTGCGCCCTTGACTTTCGAGATATTAAGTAAAATTTTTTTTTTTTAATGGAAACCCCAGTTGACAGTGATTTTATATGAAAGAGCATTATTTTAACTTTTCAAAAATATATACAGGGTGATTGAAATTCGAGTTTAAGCATGGGATCTCGCTTATTACAATAGCTAGAGTAAAGATTCAATTTGGCAAAGTTGCTAAATTTTGTGCACAGTTATAATCTGAAGAGAAATTGGAAATATCGCACACGGTATTCGAGAAAATTAGGAAAACAATTTTGCTATTTACATAATCTAATGACATTTATTTTTCTGAATCCATTGATGTATCACACACAGTATTTTACTTCTTTATTCATTGTCAAATTAAAAAAAAAAGTTTTAAACAAAAACCATTATCAGGTAGGCCGGTCGTTGTAGTTTATGTGGTTTGCATGACAACCAATCAACAAACTGAAGAATTGATTGGATCAAAAGATGCAGTAAGAAAATATATATCTTGCCTATTTTTTCAATTTTCGTAACGAATTTCAAACAGCTTCGTATTAAAACATACTATTAATAATTTGTTTTGAACTTTTTTTAAATAAATTTTTGAATTGATTAAAACTTTTTTCGCGAATTAGAAATTTAAATATCTACTAATAGTGACTTAACAATTCAAAACTGCGTAATGTGTGAGTACCAGCTAATCATAATGGAATATTTACTGTAAATTTTTCTTAGCAAATATTTACCTAGAGAAATACTTTCTCCGAACAATATCAAGTAACGTGTACTTGAAATGGAAACCAAGAAATGTTTAAATGATCTTTCGCCTTGTTTATAGTATTTTTAATCTGCACCTATTACTTAAAAAATTAATAAAAACATACATTATTGATAATTATAGGTATAAAAATGTTTACATTTCTCTAATGTCATGGTTATGACAAATCACGAACGGTTAAATGTTTGATATTAATCAACAACAATTTGCAAAATTTTTCAAAAGTTTCTACAAATTATGAATTATTTTAAGATAATTCTAATCTTACATTATCGTAAAGGAATTTAGCTGATATATCCGAAATAAAAGCAAAATCCAATAAAATAATTACAGGGAAATTAGAAAACAGAATTCAAAATTATCGTGAATACTGTTCTTTTTTCAATCAAATCGTTTTAAAAAATAATAAAATATTTAAACTATTTAAAAAATACAATGATATAAGTTTAGCTCATAAAAAAAAGTTATGCGGGTAAACCCCCAAAACAATGTTAAAAATAATATTTTATGATATTCACAATGAACTAAAAACTATCAAATTATTTAAATAGCATTCAAAAATTATTTTTAATAAAAAGTGCTTGAAAGATTATATCAAAATTATAATTAGAAATTTCAATAAATTTAAATTTAAAACTTTATAATAATTGCAACTTTTATTTACAAGGAAAATGAGTAGAAATATTTAATTTTTATAAAATTAAAATGCTTAACAAAGTTATCATAATTATTAAAATAAATCATGTAACTGTAAGCAATTAATAATTAATATACAACACATTACAAGATTAAAAAACCGGTTTTGATTTTACTGAGTATTCAATTGAAACCCATTCATAACTACATGACCAAAACAAAACGCAACGTAATGTTGAAAATAATTTAGTATAAAGTACCTATTAAAAATTAATAGAAAATCGTTAAATATATATTTTTTTAATTAGATAAAGTCATTTCAATACAATACAATAAAACATTGTTTATACACATTATCTGCAGTATTAATAATGTTTGCAATGCAATTATAAACGATTGTAAAATGGTTTAAAATATAGAATATTTACTTTAAGATTTATCGTTATTAACGATTTAAGAAATATCATTAAAGCAATTGATGAATGTTCAAAAAGCTTTCAAACTGATAGTCTCAACAATTACAATAAAAACCGAATGCTTAAATAAAAGGTACTTTATAAAAAATATATTAAGCCAATTGAATTCATTTAATTACTACAAACTATTTTTAGGTATTTAAATTAAAAGCACTTTCTACAAATTTATTTGAAAGTTCTGTTAAATGCAAAGAAATCTTTGCCACAATAACGGCTAAAAAGATTCTAATATTATGAATAACTGGCCAAAATAATTAATTTCAATTAAATATTAGTAAAATTAAAATGATGTAAACTTAGCTAAAAGCTAAAAGCTAAAGATTTCTTATTATTATTAAATATTATACCAAATCAATCATAATAATGAAAATTAAACACGTATTTGCTTAAGAATTACATAAAAATAAGTTACAAGAAGCATTAAACCGGTTTACTTTTACAATGCATTGGATTAAACCTATATGACACAAACAATAAAAAATGCAGTACAATTAAATGATGATAACTAATTATTGTTATACAATAATTAATTAATATCATCTTATAAAACGCCACCCACGCCCAGGAGAAAAGTGTGACCTGCCTTACATAACAGTTTAGAAACCGATGCGAAAGTCAAAGGTTAAATCAAGTGAAAGGGATTCTGATGAGTGACTTACCAAAAACTTCATGATGTTTCTACACTGACTTCGATTATTGTAATGTTCACATGTGGAGAAATCCGTATTTATACCCTCTCTACCAAAAGCGCACCACTCTTAAAAGAACATCTCATCACCAAACTGCGCGTGGTTGCTATACACAGATCTATAAGATACAATTTCGTTAGGAACGATTTAAATAAATTGTAATTCATCCCATTTAAGATGTGCAACTTAAATATTTAATCTGGTTTGGGTTTTTATTTATCGATAGGCCGTTCGTTCTTCGATTGCCCAATATTCTTCTTCCTTGTTCATCTGTGGTGAAACATTAGCTGCCCGCACTACGCCAACTGCGAAATGTCAGTGCGTTTTGGTTGTGTCTGGTCTAGTCTAGATTCTTCAGGTAGCGCAATATTACATCGACAATGTTCGAAATTTCTATCAATCATTATTTACTGGAGTTTGCTAATTGCGTATGGGATACAATGGTCTGTACGTTGGCATTTAACAGCTGTTGATTCTTATTGGGTAATAAAGTTTTGTTGTTTTCTCTTTTCGTCTAATGTATTTTTTAAAGATCGTTTACATTCCTTATATCTTGTGTACAAGAGTTATTGTAACACACCAGGGGCTAACATGGGCAAGAGATTCCAGTTTACACACATTACTTAAACAACCAAACATCTTTATAATGTCATGTACCAGAAACGTTTTTTTATCAATTTTCAACAAAACACGTAATAAATTAACTAAACATTATATTAAACATTCAAATACAACTTTTCATTCACAAATAAATTTGGAAATACACCGTTTGATAATGTTTAGTGGTATTGTAATATTGTAATACAATTAATTACTTTAAAAACTGTAATTTAAGATCCTTTATGCTTGGTAAAAAGTTAAAAATATTTTGTGTCTTAAGTCCTAGCCACAGACTTGTTTGACTTGAACAATAATCGTTTAAGTGCCAAATTATACAAGAATTAAAAAAAAAATGTGTTTTCTTCAAAAAAGTATTTTCTTTAAATATTGATCTTGTAAGTTTTAGACTCTTTTGCATTTTTTAGCCTACTTTTTAATGTTTTTAACTTTTTTTTTGATAATTGTTTTGGTTACATAACTTAATTACACAAGAAAAAATAACACGTGATAAAAATACACAGCAAAAATTACACAAGGATGAAATTACGCAGGGAAGAAATTACACAAGGAAGAAATTGCACAGAGAAGAAATTGCACAAAAATAAATTGAGTTAATTACATATTTAAGTACAAGCTATAAAATAACTCCTGAAAATATTCAAAAACCGCCTGGTGACCTATACAGGTGTCCATTTCTCTAACCTGTTGTATGGGTAACTCTGTTAATATTAAAGATACAGAAACGTTAAAATTAGCAAATTTGTGCTACACTGTTACACTAACAATAAGACACATTTCTTAAGGGTCACATCGAAAAAAAAAAACAGCATCAACAAGGAATAACTCTCATCTATTAGTAGGCAGTGAACATTTAAAATGATTTTTGGTTATTTAAAAAAAAAAATGCAACAGAAAAGTAACAAACATTATAACATTGAAACGAGAAAAAAATAACCTTTTTAATAAGGGCACAGCCAACTATGACTACCATTTACACAAATGCAAGTTTGTGTTATAACTCGAAAATCGAGAGTGCTATGAAAATTTCGTACACATATTTAAAATCTACTTAAAAATATCTATAAAAGTCAGTTTTTATTTTTGTTTTAGCTCATATGCTTACGGAATTATTCAAGTTTGAAAAAATCGACCTTTAACAGTTTTTTTAAAAATATATCAAAAAGTTGAAGACGTAGGTCAAATTTGAAAATAGCATCAGATTTTCCTTCAAATTCTGCACAAATTTGCTAATTTGAACGTTTCTGTAATCAATTATTTGGATTCGATACCTGACTCTCACTAATCTCTTTAATCCCCATAAGAATTTCAAAGAATTGTTTTATTTGTTGTGACAACGAACCAAAAGTAAGTTAAACTACTAAAAAGTAAAATAAATGAAAGTCGGTAAAATATTATCTAATCGTTGTGTTATACAGGGTGAGTCACGACGGACGCGACGGAGTTTTATGGCGAAACGGTATATATTTTCAAATTTCTGTCGCGGTCAGATTATGTAAGTCAATAAGGGCTACATTTAAAAAATATTTTCAAATATACAGGGTGCTCCAAAAAAGAGTGGCATATAAAAGTTATACTTTTTCTTATAGAAAACCCTGTATACTTTTGCATTTTAGGATTTCTCTTTAAATTTACTTCAAAAAATGTAAAAGGTTATATGGGTCTAAAGTTAACCGTTTTCGTGAAAATTGCATTTTCATGCAGTGCTTTCAAAAATTTTCAACATTTATAAACTTAAAAAAGTCTGAATAAATTCGCTTGGAGATTAGATTGACAATAGATTAATTAATACTTTGCACCACCTACATTTTTAAAATATTATACAGGGCGTTTTTTATGCTTGGTCAAACTCGTGAAACTTTAAACATCGGTAACTTGTTTTTCTTAAATACAACGCCGTATATTTTTTTACACAGACATAAAAAATTTAATTATCTTTCGAAAACATAAAGGCTGTTTTTCACCTAAAATTGATATTTTCCGATATATCGCGATTTTATTGTTAATTATTAGGGCTAAGTGATATTTTCAAGTAGGCCATGAAGGTACACAGCGGTAATTAGAAACAATTGAAAGAAAAAAAACAAGAAACTTATAATTTTTTCATTTGCCTACACATTTTTGACCTTTTTTCATAAGAAAGTTGTAATTTTACAATATGTTGTACAACTATGTTTCAAATAATAAAAGCATCAAATTTATTATAAAAATTAAAAACCCAAAATTTGGGAAAAATGGTAAATTATATCAGCGTGAAAATTGAAATGGGTTTAATTTTTTCGTTGTAAAATTTGTTCCGTGTGTAATTTTTTCCTTGTGTAATTTTTTCCCTGTGTAATTTCTTTCCTGTGTAGTTTCCACCTCGTATAATGTTTGCTATGTAATTTTATCACGTGTTATTTCATCTTGTGGAATTTCATCTTGATATCAACTATTTCGTATTATAATTTGATCGTTTTTTAATAAAGTTATAAGCGGTCGGTTATGAGTAATGTAATTTTTAAAATATATGTTTTTTTTTTAAGTCAAGTACCTACTGGTTAAATAATAGGGTTCTAGTTGTTTTTTATCTTGCATGTAAGATTTTTCTTATACATAGAATTTAAGTTGCACAATCTATTGATGCTAACTTATTAGTCCACGAGTTTAAAACACATAAACAATAAAATATTATTTAAAAGCATTCACATGAGGTCACATTTGTTCATATACGTCATATAAATAGTACATTACACATCAAACTTTAAAATAATTGTGTACCTGTCGGCATCTTTTTGCAACGTTTTTAACACTGTGACATTATGTTAAAAACGTGCATATAAACGACATTTTTTATGTTTTACTCACTGACTTATCAATGACAAAAATAACGAACAGGCAATGAGTCGGAACTAAGTTTTTGATAGTAATTAACTCATTTCATTGGCCATGGCACAGCGCAAGGTCCCACGAATCTGAATAATAGATTTCGCTAGATGTTTACATGTTTACAATAATAATTAAGCCACAAGCTGTTAAGAATTAAATTGTACAGTCGATAAAACTCGTCTAAAAAAATTTAAAATATGATCTTACATGATAACAAATAAAAGACTTTTATGTCTCAACATAATTTAATAAACCAGTTTACAATTTTTTTTGTATACTTTAAGCCAAGATCTGTAACAATATTATAATTTAATAATTTGCAATCATATTAGAAGGTTTTGTGTAATTAAAAAATGCTTTATTACCTAAATTTTACCTGAGTTTAGTACATAATTAAAAACTGATAAAATTGCTAATTAAGTTTCACAAATGTTTGTTAATTTTGTAGTAGTAATATTAAGATATTCTTATTTTAACTAACAATTACGTTTTGCCAAAACTCCTGTTGTACAAGCTATTATTTTTGTTATCAGAACCATGAAAACTAAATATTTTTAAAATTTCTCTTCAGTAATGGGGTCATAGTTTCTCTATTTAATCCTAAAGCCTTTGTATACCCTTTCGGGTGTAAGGCCAGCGTGTGTGTCATGTCCTTGGCTTCCTCCTATACGCCTCGTTCCACTCTCCTCTATTTTGCGCTGTCCGTCTTACTTCATTTCACTCTGTCCCTCACAATGGCAGCATTTCTGACTTTTCACTCCACGATTTTCTCGGTCTTCCTTTGACTTTCATTTTATAGATACGTGCTTCAAAAACTCTTCTAGTAGTCTTGTCAGCTCTCATCCTCATGACATGCCCTAGCCATCTCCGCTGTCCTTCTTCTATCGTGTTTAATATTGGGTTCAATTCCAGGTTGCTTCTAATTTTGTCTAATATTGTTTTTCCGTCAATTTTTCTGGGGAATCCCATTTCCGTACTTTGAATTTGACTTTTTTGTTTTTGTGTTAGTGTCCATGTTTCAAAACCAAATGTCAAAATTGGCGTGGCTACTTTTTTAAATATTTTTGTTTGTATTAGTATCTCTTTTTTGTCTAAAAACGAATTCATAATTGCATTGAATAGTCTTCCCGCTGCACCTATTCTCTAATTTATTTCTTCCTCCCAACTGCCGTCTTGTGCTACTTTCGTTCTCAAGTACTTGGGTCATAGTTTACCTACTTTAAAAATATACTGTAGGCAACAATAAAATTAAATTTTTGGTTTTTAGCAATTGATAGACGTTCTGCAAATTACATGCAAGATAAATTCCCACACAGATTATGCATTCAACTTATCCCTAGTAATTGTTTAACTAAAAATAATTCTATAAAATTTGTTATTATTATTCAGTAAGCAATAATACTTTGTTTTAGTTATAGTTTAAATATTATTTTTCAAAAAAATTTAGTTGACAAACATTAACCGATTAATTATAAACCCTCTCAATACTGTTAGCGTAGCCTTTTGTTAGTATACTGTAAGAACATATCGACCCTTAATTGTCACTGACATTTTTAATTGAAAACTATTTAAATTTCTTATGTTTAAGCTGACATTTATAATAATAATTTTAAATATAACGACTGTTACATATATTCATTTCTAAAATTTTGATTGAAAACTCCGAAATATCTCGCAAAATAGAAGCCGCTACTCTTCTTACCTATTTATAATATTTTCGTAATTGTACATACTTGTATATGCTGGTTGATAGTAAAAAAATAGACTTGTCTGATAATGTGCACACCATAATGACAAACGATATATGAACTTTAATGGACCAGCTAAAGAGAATGGCCATTGAACTCTTGTGTTCAATAACAAATACGTTATGGGTAGGTATACTGCGTATGATAGCCTAAAAATGAGTTTAATTTTATTACTTTACGTCCTCAACAATTACTTATGCAATATTTAGCACATTAAACTATGAACATTGGGTTTTATGCTTGTATAATAATCACAAACTTATTGGGTTATTTCGATTTTAGTTTTAAATTTCTTTATATTTTTTTAAAGACAGAGAACCAACAATAGTTGTGTGTTTTAAGCAGCATATACTTATATATTTTTAAGTATTTGTAGGTGAAACATCAATGCAAGTACGATTTCAAAGAACCATAATTAAACAAAAATGTGCCTATTCACCTATAAATGTATGAATATTTAATAAATTTTTGTATACAATAACTTAATGATATTGTGTTAGTGATGTCCATGTACGTTTTTGATTTTACGTAGCGAATAAAACTTGCACAAAACCGTGCCTATAATTGCGAAATGTTTGTGAAGCTTTTCAGTTATTTGTCTAATATTGCTAATAGCGCCCTTAAATATGCTTGTAAATGTATAATTTTAAATTACCCACATCAATATTTCCATGTATAATTCTAATAGGACTGCCAACAACCTGCTTACCAAATAATTAACTATTGCAAAAGCCATTTCTGACAGCTGTTTAAATTATTAACTTTTGTTATGCGTCAATACGTTTGTCTGATTATATTTAAAGTTTATGTTATGGTAAGCAATAATTTTACAAGAAATTTCAAATTGCATTCGTATGTAATCGTTGGAAAAAACCTGTAAAGCAAAAACCTGTAGCAGTTTATTATTTCATTCAAAAAGTCAGTCTACAAGTATTCTCAAACATTTTAGTGGTGAATATAGTTACAAAACCATTTATTTATTCCTTTTTATGTTTTTACTAGGTTAAATAGTCTTTATTGGTTTTATTTTACACGTTTTTATGTTTAAATTTACGTTGCACATTACATGCGCCAATTTTAAAATTTGTTCATAATGTAATTTTTGGTATGGAACATAATTCAAAATCCAATCCAGCATAATACCTACACGTTACCAACACAGATGTGTGCAAAATTGTTACACAGAACGCAAAGTTCCATCTAAGAGCAGTATTTCTTTTTAAGTAGCCTATGGAGGCGTCCGCATCACTATTTTACAATAAATACCTATATTATATAATCAAAATCATAATTAAAAATTACCATGTTACCAAAGGAGAATGTAACTTAAATGTCGTGATGGTATTTCGTTTGATGTTGGTAATGTAGTAACGGCGCCTGTATATTGCATAAAAAAAAATCTATAAAACCGTAAACACTCGGAATGCTTTAAATACCTAAAACGGGAAAAGTGACTTTTATTGGATAATTTAAATAAGCACAGAATCATCTGCTAAAGGTGCGATCTTCATGGGTGAAGCGGCCTTGAAATGAATTATCGAGTGGTAAATATCATTTAGGGGTTTGTCGGTCAACTTTTAGAAGGAATTTTAAAAATACGTCATCGGAAAGGTTAAACTCGATGCTTCAAACTTTGCTGAAATTGTCCTTTATAAAAAAAGATTACTTAGATACTTTTACGAGAGCGTATTGATAAGTTTCTTGACTAGCTTAGAAAGTAACTACATATCTACAAAGTAACATTATTGTATTCAACATAATCACCCATTTCGTCTACGTACTCAACAAAGCATTCATAAAGTAGGTTTAACCCTTTAGAAAAGAAGCCTTTCCCTGGTCTGAAAACCAAGCCTGCAGCATTAATCGCCACTTCGTTATTTTTTTACTTTTGAAGCTTCCTTGAACTGTGGATATAATAATGCGAAAGGTCCAAATCGGGAGGATAATGGTCGATTGTCAACAATTTCAAAACCGTTTTTATTAACATTGTGCAAGACAGGGAAAGACTTGTAGACAGGAGCGTTATCCTGCGAAAAAAACTCGCCTTTGAAAAGATTTTCTTACTAACTTAATCCATGGCCTATCTACCCTTACGGGTGTAAGGCATTACCCTAAGGGCCTAAGGTGTAAGGTATTTTTTCTTTTTTTTTTTCATTTGCTCTTTGGCCAATCTCCATTCTTTTCCATCAATTTTGATCTTTTGATATCCTATTTTCGTTGTCCTGCCTTTCTGTTTCCCTTTTTCCCCTATTTGTTTTAGCTTCTTTTGAAAATCCAGTTCCTCCTTTGTCATTTCGTTGTTTATATATATTATTTCTTGGAGTTGTTTTAACTTATACTTGTTTTTCATTACCATTTTTTTTTTTTGGTGGATTGACTAGTTCTAACTTACATTCTTTTGTTCCTATCTGTAAGGCGTTTTTAATCTAAACGTTTATACCTGTTCCTTTTTCAATAAGGTGTTCAAATTGATGTATAAGGTCTGCTTATCTGATAACTGATAACAAAGTTTTTATATCCAAGCCTGTCACAACAATATTATTTTTGGTACTATATTTTTCCAGTGTACTAACTTTTATCTTCTACGGATTTCATCTTCTTTTTTATTATCTTGTATTCATTTTCCTGCAATTCATTTTTCTGTTACAGTTCCTTCTTGATATGACCTCTGGTCATGTTTTATTTCTTTTATGTCTCTCGTTACTTTTTTGATCATGTTCATAAGCGTATCCGTTTTATCTTCTTTCTTTTTTCTCTCTTTTTGAGGTGTCCTGTTAATATTTTTACTCTTTTTACTACCTTTTGATATGTCTTCTATTCTCTTTTTCTTTTCGAATCGTATACGTATACTCGTCGCTCTCAAGATGTTATGTTTGTTTCATATCTTTCATATCTATCATATTTTTCAAATCTTTGATTGTTTCTATCATGTTCGTAAGCATATCTATTTTTTTCAAATCCTCTGACGTATATTCGTCGTTCTCACATCTTACAGCACCACTCCCCCACCGCTGTGCCATAATACCCACAATACCCTTGTTACACCTTTATTACACTATTTATTATTGTATTCTCTTTATTTCATTTCACTCAGTTTTTATTCGAGTTTGGCATTGACGAAACGTGATAAGTCCCGGTAAAACGAGGTTTTTATCGCCGCTATCTAAGCCAACACGTCAAACTCGTTTAAAAGTCCGAGCTTAACTCCAGAAAGTTATGCTGCGAAAAAAACTTGCCTTTGGAAAGTTTTTCACAACGTATTTTTCCAATTTGGGCCAAAGTTTTAATAACAAAAGAACAGATTTTTTTACAACCGATTTTACTTGCTGATCCTTATCTTACAAACCGGTGGGGAAATTTTCTTAGCAGACAAATTATTTGGGCCGTAAGAAACCAGCATGTTTCCTTTATTGACAAAAAAAAATCGCGTTTGTTTTCTAATGCTTCGAAATATTTGAAATGTGTTTATTAATACAAGAGCAATTTTAACTTTTATCGATACATCGTTGATCTCAAAACCTTATGTATAAACATGTAACATAAAAATATCAATCATGTAAAAGATCAGATGCAATTTATAATAATATCGAAGCGAAAGTTATTGTGCAAGAGTCATTAGTCTCTAGAAATCCCGGATGGACGACTTCAATCAATATACTTACATACCTACATTGTACATTATCATCAAATCAGTAAAAGCTCGCAATTGTGGACCATTATTCTTTGTGTTAATGAACTTAGAAATTACTTAATTAGCAAAGACGCTTCTCGCGTCAAATAGCCTGAAATATGCCAATAATTGCTTTAAATTAATTTCTTGTTGTAATCCATTAACAAGAATGCTGTTTTTTTATTAAATTGCGCTGAACTGCGTTAGGAGTGATGGGTATTTTAACTTGGTAATTTTTTTTTTTTTTGTAAACGTAAGTAAAATTTTCTTAAAGTATACTCAAACACCTTCAAGAACTACCCAAACATATCAGAATAAAACTTAATTTGTATATCTATAAATTACGACTAGATGTAGCCAATTGAATAATTTTTGTCTAATTCGACATTCTTCTTGTCATAAAAATTATTTAAAACACCTGATTTATTTTGTTTTCTGGTCCAAAGATGTTACTTGACCATTGGTTTGTGCTTATTTTATGTTAGATGAATGAAAGTTTAACGAAACATTACTTCGGGACCCTTTTCGGATATCTTCTTCGTAATTCTTCAATTGGTAGTAAGGAGTTTTTTTAACCTCTCATCAATAGATTGTGAATAAAATGGCCAAGGACTTTACATTTTTAATAAACTACTGTTTGCACTGTACCTGATTGTTGTCTATTCAAGAATATAAGTAAGCCGGTGATACAGTCCAAAATCTTTAACAATATACAAGAGATTTCCTTGAAAATTGTACTTTTATTGCATAATATTTTTGGAATTAAACGTTCAATTGTTACAGCATCCATTTCTACGAGAGAGGCATTCATACTTTTGCGAAATAACTGTAAACTGAAGAGCAGTAACGGATCTTACATGTGTAAGAAGAAGCAATATACCCATTAAAAGGTTATTATTTGCACAGCATCTCTTCAACATTTAATACAATTTCAATAAATGAATTAGTCGTAATAAAGTACACACATTTTGTTTATTTACAAACTTTATTAAAAAAATTCAATGGTGAAGGATCTTAGTCATTCTAAATCTTAAACCCACCAGCGTTGAAGTTGGTAATGGCTTGACAATTCTCACGATTACCTGGTACACATCCTTGTGTGTGTAATTATTAATATATTTTAATTTTCGAAACCGTCTTAGTAGTCGTAAAGTTGCTTTAAGTTCTTAGTTAATTATAAGAAAGGCCTATCTATTGCTTGACCAGCGAACGTATCACAAAAATTGGAATACAACAATTTCAAGGTGAAGTAACTCTATCTGGATTACCGGGTCTTCTGCAGTCGGAGCAGCATCACTTTCACTACAAAGTGTTCGTTCGCATATTAGAGATGTGCACTGTTAACCTTTTAAAAAGTTGAATAATATTTCGCTAAGTTCGTTTTACAAACATTTATATAAAATCTATAAACCTATGAACAGCATAGCTCTTAAAATTGTCATAAGAATATGCAAAGAAGATGCTGTGTGCCTTAGAAAGAATGGATAAAGTCAGTTGTTAAGATTTTTATTTTGTGGGGTAAAAAGTTTAGATTGAAAAACTTAATGTCCTTTTTGAATATTTTTAATGAACAAGTAATTTTTTCGTTAGTTTATTCTTTATCTAGTATACCAAGTCCTTTTACCTACTTTTAGGTGTGGAACTGTCAAGTTGTACCGACTTTGGTTTTTCACACTTTCCTGTCTTGCGCTAGTTTTTTTATGTTCTCCCATTTGATGTTTCTTTTCGTTGTTGCTCTTTTCGCATTATCTAGTCAGCTTTTCTCGGTCTATTTCTTCTGTTTTGCTTTTGTAGTCTCTATTCTTATGCTTTCCTAGTTAGACTCATTTACCAACCTAGCTGTTTTTCATTCATTTTTGATTTTACCGGCTTTTTCTAAAATTGCTCTCTATATATTTTTAATTTTGTAATTTGTTTTTCCTTAATTTTTTCTCAAAACCCTATTTCCGTTGCTTAAATACAGATTCTGTTTCTAATTGTGTCCATGGTCCACTTCCGCACATATGTCTGTTTTCGAAAATTCGTGTGGCCAAAAAAGTTATGTTTACGGTTTTTTCTATTTTTCATTTATTTTCTTATGCATCCTTCCATTTGGTCCGATACATAACTCTCAAACACTTGGAGTTGTGGACTTGTTCTACTTTTTGTTCATCTCTTGTGATGCTATGTAATTTGTCATCAGCTGTATCAACAAAATACTTACTAAAATCACTTTTTTCGCACAATAAAATACCAAACATACATACCACATACCCATCTCTACGTCGTTGCTGTTAGCATTTAAGTTACTTTATGAATTGTTTTTGAGTGAAAATATCTTGTTACATCTTAACATTAGTCGGTTAATCTATGATTACATAATATGTGACATGAAATTCTATATTTCAAAAATACCCGCCAAGGACATGCATATAAAATTTGAGTAAGCCCTAATGAATTAATAAAGGCGGCTGGTTTGATGCGGCCTCTAAAATAATGTCAGAGATCCTATAAAAATATTCTCGGTATGCCTACACTGTGAATGCTGAATCAAGTTGTGCACGGTATGGCGACATTTAATAAAACAATAAATGGTTTTGTAACCGTCCATTCCTTTGCAATTATTCAAACGCGGTAATTCTAATCAAGCGGTGATGAATGAATAATTGCATTATATTAGAACGTTTTGCATTATTTTAAAAGGAAAATTTCAAATGCAGTTCACACGATTTATCATACCTTGGCATCAAAACTGGATTCCAGGCCAGTAGTAAAAAATTTCAATACAGGATTTGAAGCAATTTAGGATTCAGTCGTTTGCAAAACCTTTAAGAGTATTAAAAAATCAGTTAATTCAACAGACCTTGTGATTTTCGTTAAAATAAAACTGAATTCGTGAGAAATTTTTAATATTATAGACTTGCTAAAATGGCAAACGGATGAATAAGAACTTACTGTGAAGAAAACAAAGGTCAGATGACAATTTTAGCGAATACCTTAACCTTATAAGGTTGCGATGAACTTGAAATATCGTGAAGGATCTTTAATTTGGCTTTTTTGTTTCATATTATGTAAAAGACAAAATTATACCAAAAATTGGGAATGCTTGTTGCACCCAGTAATTATTTCTCCAAAGGTTGATGTAAATTTTGTTCTACTCTTTGCATGCAATGAACTAACAACATAGACAGTAATTGGATGTCGAGTTTGTATTAGAAGATTGAAAAAAACGTCGAAATGAAAATATTCAGCAAACGGGGTAACAATCGTCAAATAAAACATATTGTAATTATGAACAGTATTGTATTGAATTGGTTTCTAGAATTAAATAGGAACATTTTAAATTTAAATAAATTAAAAGATTGCATGAATTTTTTAAGACTGCAAATATTCGCTTATTGCCATGCGAAAAATCAATAAAAGAGACTTTGAAATCGTTGACTACTTACAATATTTGGCTCCTCAAACTATTATTAATTTCTACAGTTTAAGAAAGCCTAAAAAAACAAATTTTTACATCAAACCAGATGTCGATCGATGCCATGAAAAAGCGTTTCCCAATTTATTTAAACCATAAAATCCTTTTATGTTTTTTTAAACAATACCGAAACCTATTAGATTCTTACTTGTCTAGCACAGTACATCTTCTTATAAAGCTAATAACATTTAACAAGGATTTAAAACATAATATATTTCGTTTGTTACTGACCGGAACTTTTAAAACTTCCTTTAAGTGCTTTTCTTTCCCATCCAATAAAAATTTGTTTTCGTTTAGATAAATCTCAATTAAATAATGCTTACAACCAGTTATAATTAACCATCAATACGAAAAAAACTCAATTATTGGAATATTCAGATTATAAATACTTTATTTCTAATAATATGTAAATTAACACGGTTCAACTCTGAATTAAAACAAATATGGGGTAGTCATTTTGAGCTCTTAGTAATTAGTGGTAGAAGAGTTTAAAATTTATTTATTTCTTGTTTCTATCTCTTAGCAAGCCTTGGGCCTCGTTAAATTATAAACGACGATACGATGGGTTTTGATTCTCACTGAAAGCATATTTTAGACTGATGAACCGTCATATTAAATTTGCTAAATCGTTTTAAAATTTGTACCTTTTATTTAGAATAGTTTTGCGCCCGCCAGGTGTAAAAACCCAGGTCCATTTCATTAATGAAAAGGTACCCACCATCTATATCTTATAATGCAGCAAACACAGTTTTAAATTAATTTTTGTACTAAAAGCCTAAGCATTTAGATTAGGTAAATTCTATTCAGGTGTATTTTGTTTTAAAAAAAAACAACTAATAATTACAAAGAAATTTGACCAAACGTTCATGAGAATAAATTATGAATGAAATAGTAAATAAATCGGTTAAAACCGGTAAAATAAATTATTTCGTTTCCGTTTCCGTTTTGATCCTTATTAAAATTTTGGTTCATTTAGTTGTATCGTTAACCTTTTCGTTCCGTTCTTAGTCTCTGATGGTAACTGACGCTTAATAAAGTAACGAAATTGATGTACGTAATGTATATTAAGCTATCAAGAAATTAAGTTAATTAATCTTTTTACCATTTTTTTATAGACCCCTTCTATTACTCTGTAAAACCTCAGGGTTTCATTGAGCCTAATTTGGAAAACGCTGCCATAGGTACCTACCTGGTTTACAGACCAAGGACCAACGGTTTGGAGTTACTTCATGAACATTTTGTTAAATGAATAGACTTGTAGAATGATTTTATCGCATAAAATAACATAATTTGCAGATTTTAAAGTCGGCTAAATCAGCAGAAATTTATTCAAACCCCCTTGTATATTAATGGGCAAAATTTGGACTTAGAAATCATAAAGATAAAGTGCATGAACCTGGATAAAATTTTAATTTTCTTTTTTATTGTTGACAGTCACTCCCAAAAAACTCAATTTTTTAATGATTCCATAAATGACTGGTGTTTTTAGCGAAACCTTTTATGGCATATCACGAACAGTACAAGAAAATTAAAATTTTAAATAAACCAATAAGCTATTAATTTTTCATCACCAATTAATATCAAAATTCATAGCAACTTAACGGTACACTTTCATCAAATATTGACTGCGTAAACTTAATACGATATAATAGCCGACTGCACTGAAACTTTCTTGCTCTCCTCTTTTTAAGTGTGTACAGAGAAATTATGCAAAGGAAATGGCCTATAATATTAGAGCATTGTGTTTACCTGCATACGAAATGATTGTTTAATTTTGAATTCTTTCTTTTGCGCTGCGATGCATAAATGTAGAAACTTTAAGTAAGCATCTTAACAGTTTTACGTAGAACAACTGAATTTAAAGTTGATTTTTAGCTGTATAAGCTTCGTATTGCTAATTTATTATCGTTTAAAAGTGTTAATTATACATACACTTTCAAAGTATTTAGGGCATCATCTCTTTTATTTGTATACAATTTGGCCTGGATCTAGTTAAAGCAGGGACTAAAAACGAAAAAAAATCCGTTCGTTTCTGTTCGGAACGAAAACGATATATATCGTTTTCGTTCTTTTCGTTCTAACCGATAAAATTCTTTTTTTTTGTTTTCGTGAACCGAAATAATAACGGTTAAAACCGGTTTTACAATATTTTTTTGTCGTCAAAAAATCATTTTTTTTTCTAGTCACCACAACCCTCTATAAATACGATAACAATATTTGCGTCTCAACTAAAATATAAACGATGACGATGGGGTTTGATGCTCATCGACAGCATATTTTAGACTGGCGAACCATCGCCATATTAAATTTACCAAATCGTTAAACACATTAACATTTAACCATTTTATTAAGTTTAACACCCGTAAGGTGCAAAAACACAACGTGATTAGGTTAAATTAGACACACGATCTTTATCTAAAAATATGAAAATATAGCAAGTGCTGTTTTAAATTTGTTTTAGTACTAAAAATCTATGCATTTGAATTAAATAAGATCATGCTGTAATTATTTAAAAAGACAAAAGAATGAATTCAAGTGGATAATTTACTAAATGTTATAAATAAAAAAGATCTAAAAAAAACTTATATTAACTTGAAATATACTTTAACTTTATAGTTTGTACATACCATACAATATACATTTTCACATTCCGTTAAATCTTACTAGCAACACATCTTCCAATAAATCTTCTTTTACATTAGTCCTTTTCGAAGTAAAAGTAAATTTTACTATTATTATGTCTAAACGCAAATAAAACATACACATTGATAATATATATCCAATCAAGTGTTTATTCTATATATTGATGATCTAAAAAACAAATTAGAAATAGAGAATATCTGTACCGTTAATTGTGTTACACGAAATTGCAAGTATAAGCAACAAAGTTGTTATTACATATTCACGTAAATATATGGAGAAAAGTGAAGCTCACTTATTTCAAGTGAGATTTTTTACTGCCTCGTGGAGTCTCCCCAGTACAGAAGGTAAATTCGCGTTTGTGTTTAACAAATAAAATTGTAATAGCGACAAAACCGGTTAAAACCGGTTTTGGAAAATATTTATTTCGTTTTCGTTCTTGAACGAAAAATAATAATTTCGTTTTCGGTTTCGTTTTCGTTCCGTTCTCAGTGATTATAATGATTAAGGAAATAAAAGTAAAATAAAAAACTCTGCGAAAAACAAAAATGAATAATTACAAAAGTTAAAGTTTTCTTAAGACTATTTCGTTACACAGCTTTGTATTCTCTGCACATTTCTAAATAATTGACTTACACATCTTTAGAAACGGTGTAAACAGTGAAAAATCATAAATATAAATCACATTCTTGTAAGATGTTACTAATTGTATTAGGGTGAGTCAAAAATTATCCGCATTCTGGCTGTGGAATTTATTTTAAACGACTTTAAGAGAAAAAAATTACAGAATTTTTTGACAATTATTTGCTTTTCAATACACTTTTGTCCATCTGTCAACAAGTTTTTGTACTCCCTCATGAATAAATGTCTTAGGCCGAGCTGCGAGTCGCAAATGCATTGCTGTATTCACTTCTTTATTAACGGTAAATCTTCGTCCTCGTAGAAGTGCTTTCAGGGGACCAAATATCAGAACTATACGGATGATGCTTTAACTCCTAAACACGAAGTTTTTGCAGATGGGCAGATGTGTGCGGACATGCATTGCCATGCAAGATCACAAAGCCCTTGGTTAGCAGTTTTCTGCGTTTTATCCGAAGTTTAGGTTTCAGCTTTTCAATGAGCATCTCACTGTTACGAGCATTGTTGATTGTTAAACCGTTTTTAACACTTGTCCTGAAGAATCCCAGACCCTGTTAGCATCAATTTACCAGCTGATAGTTACCTATTGAACTTTTTCTTAGTCGGCGATTAAGGATATTTCTATTTCAATCCAACGGCCATTTACTCTCAGGCTCGTAGTGATGAATAAATAAATATATCGTCACCAGTAATGATTTGTATACGATACTAGCTAGGTCCCGGCTTGTGCGTAGAATTCTCTTTGCGCGTTACATGTCTCTATGTTCCCTAGATATATCGATTATTGCTAAGCGTGTCGTTGAACAATCGATTGGCTCAAATTTTTATTCACAACACTTCTTCCTTCACCGCTAGACACCGCCTTGCGCGTATTTTTCTTCTTGCGCAAAAAATTATCTTTCGTTTGTCCATAATTGACTTCGTTCCTGAGATATAAATAGCTCAAAATTTAATGTAAAACAAATTATTCTTCTAGTGAGAGCATTGCGTAGTCGATTCGTTTCCAATCATTTCAGATAAACGGGCTTGAGCATTGCGTAATCGATTCGTTTCCAATCTTGCTTCGCGTTGCTCGTCCGTTTCAGATGAACGGCTTGAGCATTGCGTAATCGATTCGTTTCCAATCTTGCTTCGCGTTGCTCGTCCGTTTCATATGAACGGGCTTGAGCATTGCGTAATCGATTCGTTTCCAATCTTGCTTCCCGTTGCTCGTCCATTTCAGATGAACGGGCTTGAGCATTGCGTAATCGATTCGTTTCCAATCTTGCTTCGCGTTGCTCGTCCGTTTCAGATGAACGGGCTTGAGCATTGCGTAATCGATTCGTTTCCAATCTTGCTTCCCGTTGCTCGTCTATTTCAGATGAACGGGCTTGAGCATTGCGTAATCGATTCGTTTTCAATCTTGCTACCCGTTGCTCGTCCCTTTCAGATGAACGGGCTTGATCATTGCGTAATGGATTCGTTTTAAATAGAAAATGCGTTGATTTTTTATATATAGGTAGACGAACTGTCAAATAACAGTCTTACTGTCACTTACAGCGTATCTTAGCAACGATGTTTGTAATGCATACGTCATCAGCTCAACTCTTATCTATGAGCTCAACGGTCCGTTGACAATGACATACTTCAATTTCTAGGTTATGGTGTCAGTTTGACAGTATTGACATAATTCAATTTCTAAGTTACATACCAATTTATTTTTAAATGTCATCGTATTTTCATATTCTCAAATATGAATTCAACTCGAAACTGGGATTGTTTCGTATGTATGTTTAGGGGAGAGCGAGGCGATTCCGATTTGGTATGATACATGTAGATAAAGCTTAATTGAAGGATGGACCAGAATGGTCTGAGCGCTTTTATTATTCTGTCAAAGTTTGACAGTGCGTGCGCGCGATGACGTTTTCATCATGCAAGTACGAAAATTTTTGCACGTTTTAATTAATAACGTTTGCAAGCGATTTTTTCTGAGGTCCTGAGCGTGCACATATTAAAATTCTATCCTTTATACCCTTCAAGGAAGTGCGCGATTTTTAGACGCCCCCGAGTATTTTTTATCGCTTTTTGAAAAAAGCTTTCGACGTTCGTGGTCCGAATTTAACTCGAAAGTGGGATTGTTTGGTACGTACTTGTCGGGGAGAGCGAGGCGATTCCGACTCGGTACAACACATGTGCGAAAAGGTCGAATCGAAGAAGGTTCGAGCGTTTAAACGTTACGTCGAATTGACAAATTGTCAAATTTTGACGAAATGTTTGCTCCAGACGACCCGATTTAAATGTTGCGTGTAAGATTTTGGCACGTTTTCCTCAATATCTTTTCCGAACGATTTTTTTGGGAATTCTTATATAGCCTATCTTCTTCCCATGGTCCTATAGATAGATTGTCTTTGCCAAATTTGGTCAGGATCGGATGAATGGTATAGGAATGCATAAAGGACATACAAACAAACAAACATACAAACATACATACATTCATTTTTATATATATAGACTTTCACCTTCCTAGGTCTAGCACACACAGAGCGTTTTCTGTCGCGCGACGCGAGTCGCGCGTTTGTGAAGTACTAGCAATTGCATGTACGCGTACACACATACGACGACCAAAGTCGCGCGACTACGTGTGTACGCGTACATGCAATTGAGGCGTTGTTTGCATAAACAACACTTGTCAATTTTAGAAGTTTTTCATTATCGCTACTTTGGCATCTGTTGTCGTCTGCATCAATATCAGGAGCTGGAAGATCATTAGTTTCCGCGCTTATACTATGAATTACTGGGGTTATTACAAATAAGGGATGTCGGAAATGGCACCAATTATCCATTGAAAGTGTAGTCTCAGATTTGAAAAAAAATTGACAAGTGTTGTTTATGCAAATGACGCCTGAATTGCTAGTACTTCACAAACGCGCGACTCGAGTCGCGCGACAGTCTACAGAAAACGCTCTGTGTGTGTGAGGCCTAATAAGTTTCGGTCCAAATTTTGTTTGCAGATGTCCAAACGCCTCTGCTTATGCCCTTCCGTGACTTGTTTCGGTACCCATCTCATACAAACCATTCAAAACACAAGTATATCCTGGATTATTATAGGAAGTGCCATGGGTGATTTGCAAATGCTTAGTTCAAAAACCACTGTACAGAGCAGCCAAAAGAAGTTTTAATATAACCGGAGTGCGGATAAGTTTGACTCTTCCTCGTAGTTAAGTGTATTGTAAATTTTTCGGATTTCATCAAAAAGAATTGTAATGTACTAGCTTCAAACAAATATAAATTTAAAAATGAAGAGCAATTCGGAAAAGAACTTATTAATACAAAAGTAGTATAGTATTGTCCCAAATATTTTTAAAGTTTCTCTGATTGACACTATGGACAGCTTTTATCATAAAAATATTCTTCTGTTTCTTTATTTTGTACTGTATTGTTTATTATTACTTTAAGGTTTTAATACTACAGTATTATAATTATTTTGCGATGCTTGGATTATAATATGCAACACAATACAAAGAAGTAGTATTGGCTGCATATACAAGAAGAAATAACAAGTAATATTGCTTGGAGGGAGTTAATAGCATTCAGTAAACCTCTTTGCTGCATTAAGGCACAAGCAATTGAATCTTGATACAAATCTGAACATATCGATCAGACACATACAATTTAGTTCGATCGTTTCCGGTGTAGTAACTTTGTAGATTATATGGTGTTCCTTATTTAATTATTTTTAATAAATGTATGCAAGATTTTCAGTGTCAATTTATTCTTATCGACCTACGGAAAGTTAAACTATTTGTACTAAATTGTTTTTGATGATAAATGAAATCCAAATTCTACATAAAATCTAAATGTACAATACTGATATTCTGTACTAAGATTAAACAGCTTAATTTCCCCTTAAATTTTATTTGCTTCGTTTAAAACAATCTATACTTTTTTTTGCGAAAGATTAAACATAGGTAAATTTGCATACAATTATTAACTTATATTCTTGTTAAAGTAAGAAGGCGTCCTGTAGGCTATGACATTTTTTAAAGACCAGGTAATTTAATAAAATAAAACGAATATTATAACTCGCAGTCGTTAAAGATGTAATAAAAAGTAAAACAAAAATAATTGTTTTATCTTGGTAAGTGCAAAATAGAAAAAATAAACATAACTAAGCTAATGTTCACAGACGACATGGTCATAGTAGCGGAAATAGAAAAGAATCTAAAATATAATCTAGAAACCCTAAACCACAAATTAAAATAAATACAAATCGTCGGTGGAAAGCAATTTTGCTGTAAACGCCAAACCATGCAAAAAAATTTTATTACATCATATTTCTTAGGTTTTTTTTTCTGCGTCGGATGGTCTATTTTTCAAAAATATGCGACGAAAAAAAACACTGAACGCTAATTCAAAAGTACTGTTATTTTATTTAAATTAAAAGAAATTATGCGGCACAAAAATCGCTCTTTTTTCTAATGTTGGCGTATAAAGCAATCATGCTGTCCTTACTTTAAAAGAGATTTCGTTTACAGCAACTGCTTAATTTAAAATGTGGCGTATACAGCATTTATGCCGCCCAAGTATTTTAAGTCATGCCGTTTACCACATACTTTAGGTTATCTTTTTAGAATATTTGGTTGGTAACAGCGATTTATACGGATGCAATTAAAGTACATATTGTTTGTGAAGCATTTGCCTAGATCTAGTTATACTGTATTTATAATGTTAATACAATTCGAATTATTAAAGATATATTGTTTTGGGGTTGTTATACGTCATAATGGTTCTTTGCGTATGCAACGTGCAATTGACGTGACCGTATGTGTTAAGTAATTGTGTTTGTCACATCTATCTACACAATAAACGATTTAGAAGGTGCTTAACCCAATTTTAATTTGTATAATCAAACAATTCGTATTGCACAGGCAAAATATAAAGACCTAAAAAATCTTGTGGAAAAAATATAATACCAAAGAATGATGCACATTAGTATATAAATTTAAAAACCAACTCAACAATACCTGATTGTTTAAACGATACAGACGAAGAAGATAGTTATTAAAAGGAAGTCAAGAAGGAGATGATTGCAAATAGAAGCTTTAAAATGGTTTATTACTTACCTAAAGAAGTTACAACTGGTGCATTTATACTAGTTTTTGTTTAATAGAGTATCTTATTAATTTGTTTTTTTTTATGACTCTTTAAAGTTTACAAAATAATTATTTGTTATTAAGTAGTTTCTTTTTGTTCTTTGAATGCCTTTAACAATTATAATCATTTTGTGGGCATTATAATTATAACATTGGTAAATTATTTATTTCCCATGTAGATACTTCAAACAACTTATTACATACATACACTTCTGTGTATACGACAAAACAAATGACATATAAAAGTTTATGTAGTTGCATTTACAACCCACCAAACATACGTTTCTTTACATTTTTTGTCTGTACTACATTTAGAAGGCCATTATTACTACCCTAATTTAATTCCAAACATTGCGACATGGCGTTTACGACATTTCAATGGAGCAGCATTTTCAACGCGTGTTTTGCTGTAAGCGCCAAAACGCCATTAATTTATAGTTATGGACGATTTTTATTGTGTTAATAAAATTCATTTAGTTATTTGACTCCTACATTCCTTGAAACTTTTTTGGATAAAATCATTATTTAAAGGATAGGAATTATTTTTCCAAAACTTAAATTGTTTTTTGCCTCTCCTGCAAAGTTGTAGTTTTGGCGTTTACAGCAAAATTGCTTTCCACCGACGAAATATAACTAAAACTGTGATCGTTTAACAACAAAGAACAAAGGGTATCACATCACTTTAGATGGGCTTAGGCTGGACTAGATAGATAGCTTTAAATATTTATGATCGATCATAGAGAAAAATAAAGGAATGGAGAAGGAAATAAGCGAAAGAACAGGAAATGTGGAACAGTTTTAGTCCAAAAAGAAACAAAAGTAGAAGTTGTAAAAAAAGTTGTAACTCCAGCACTTTTCTACAGAAGTGTAACGTGGACACTAACAAACAAAAATATTCGACGTGTGAATGCAGCACAAATGAGATTTAAAAAAAAATCCAAGGAAAAACCAAAAAGATCGAAACAGTAATGAAACATAGAGAACGATTAAAGATATCACTTGAAACAAAAATTCAAGAAAGACGGCTGGGTTGGTAAGATAACATTTGTAGAATAAAAGAAGAAAGATTAACCATAAAAGCTTATAAAGCAAGGAGAGAGGAAAAAAATTGCCAAGATGAAGTTATATAAACAGCGATGGATGGAAACGTCAAATTAATGAGAAGGGATATAAAAAGCTAGTACAAGATAAAAAAAACATGAAAAAAAGTTAGCACAACACAAACCAACAGTCCTACACTAAACAGTAGGTAACAGGACTTATGACTACATTTTAATAATAATAAATAATAACAGAAATGTAGATATTTTTATTAAGAACAGCTAACATATCTGTTATAACAAAATTTAATATTCTTTCATCAAGTCAAAAACTGTATTATACAACATAGGCACAACATCTATAGCCCAAACGTAATCCAAATGGTTAAATAGCGGATCTTCCATGATTTGTTTCAATGCTACGTTTGGTAGTTTATTGGCCAAAGTATCTACATCCTAAAGAAATTTTTCGATGTTAGAGGAGAAAGTTTGATTAGAACCAATAGAACTTACCGCAGTTGCGGACATTAAGTCATTACTGCTGTAAAACAGGGCCACAGGAGCGGTGATTTTGCTAAGGTCGTACGCTGGTGGTTTTTCTTGTCCATAAATTATCATGTTTTTTACAGGTCCAAAATCAAATTGAGCAAATTCGCCTGAAAACAACCAAATAAGAAACTGTTCTTGTAAATTCGCCTATAGCACTAACTTTTGCATTATTTTGTGATACAAACTTTTAGTCAATGTCATTATAAAACGATTAAATGAAAGGGCTTTTTATTTGCCGAATATGCGCCGCGGTATACTTTACTTGAGTCTCCTCTTATCTTTTCCATAGCTACAATGGGTACCATCGATACAAATAATGCATTATGATCAATTATCGAAAAAGTATATTTAACAGGATAAAAATGAGGTTTTTAAAGGAAATAGAAGTTAAAATGCATAGGGGCTAAATCAGGAAAGGAACCCACAATGGAAATCTCAAAGTATAAGCAATGGATCACAATATCCAGGAGGCACAACCAAGATGACTAGGTTTTTTGCATCGAAGGGAGAAGATAGGATATCCAGTAAAGCCTACTTAATTACAATAATATGATAATATCAAATATATCGATGTTTAGACGAGTAGATATATTTAAACCAAATTTGGTATACAGCCCCACTTTACAGGTTACCACATTCGATGAGAATATCAAGCCCTACAAGCAACCAGTGGCGGAGTTGTGGGGGTCAAGATTCAATTTTTTTTTTAAAACACCAGTACGGCCCAGTTTAAAATCACACTTGAACTTGTTAATAGGTAGAGTATTTTATTCCAATCAAAAATGGTTTCCTAACTTTTCTTCTTATCTGCCACCATTTGGCGCGAAATTTGATTTATTTTACCATTCTCCCGAAAAATTAGCTAAGTTAGATCTAAAATTATCGCGAAAAGCAGAGAATCGCAAGTTACAGAGTAAATGCTCAAAATGTGGATCATTAATCATTAATTTTGCGGAACTTCTTTCCTCATTATTAGCATGTTTTGTTAATAAAAACGCAAAAATCTGTAATTACTTCTTTATTTCGAACATTTGCGATATTTTTAGATCGAATTTATTAGCTAATTTTTCGCGGGAATAGTTAATTAAAAAAATCCAATTCCGCGCCAAACGGTGGTAGATACGAAGAAAACTCAAGAGACATTTTTTGTTAAGAATTTTAAAATGTTCTACTAAAAAACAAGTTCGAGTTTGATTTTAAACAGGTCCGTCTTAGTTTTTTATAAAATTTATTAAAGCTAAACCCCCACAACTCCGCCACTGGTTGCTTGTGGGACCTGAAATTTTCACCAATTGTGGGTGGTAACCTGTAAGGTGGTGCTATTTACCAAATTTGGTTTAAATATATCTACTGGTTGGGAAACGGTTAAAAATTATCGATATTTTTTCGAAAATTTTAACACCCTGTATCTTTAAAATGAAGAGCTCATGTATGTTGATATGGAATATTCGCTTTAAAATAATTTTTGTTTCGACTGTTAAAGTCCTGCTACAAAAGATTGGACCACCC
Organism: Elmis aenea; assembly: GCA_947652605.1. NCBI lineage: Eukaryota > Metazoa > Arthropoda > Insecta > Coleoptera > Elmidae > Elmis > Elmis aenea. The sequence continues at coordinate 23,578,141 of OX393580.1, forward strand.
TGTATAGCGTCGACATCTCATAATGTAAACATCCACAAACATGGACGATTGGTTGGTTATTGTGGCATATTCCAAAACATGAAGGACAGAATAATTTGTACTCCAGAACTTAAACAACTAATGAAAAAATCAGTAATAAATAGGAACAATCAGTTACCCTATATGCAAAAAAAAGAAACGCTGTTCAGATTTTTTAAGACTTGTTTAATATAAATCCAAACTTTGATCAATAAAATTGTGTTGCATGTATTATAGTGATTATGGAATCGAAGAAACCAAATTAACTGACGTTAGAAAAAAAGCGCACCTTTTTGAGAGATGAAAAAGGGATGTGAAGTCCCTACTTAGTCAAAAAAAAATACAGGGTATAGCCAAATCCACCGTATGTGCTTAGAAAGAAGCAAGCAAAAGTTACCTCAGAACTTACCAGGATGAAAAAGGCATGATATAAATAGTTTTTGTAAAAAAGTGGATGAATTCCTCCAATAAGTGGCGTTATTCTGAAAGAGGAAGCAACATGTTTTTACGAGAAGATTTGGTAATTGACATACATTTTCCGCTATCTCAGGACGGTTAAAAAATTTAAGAATCGGTATGGTATACGTTTTCTGACTATTACTGTGGAAAAATTATCTTTACAACCAGAGCTAGTAGCTCCCTTTTCACAAAAACTTGCAAATAAAATTGAGGATTTAAGTTTAAGCATGGAACAGTTGTATAATGCTGACGAACAGACTTGTACTGGAAGCTATTACGAGTGAAAACTTACGTTTCAAGTAAAAAAAATCAGCACCTGAAAAAAAAACACAACTAACGAAGAATAATCTTTCTAGCATGTATAAAAGTTATATAATTTAATATTCAGTTGTTTTCCTATGCGCAGCTTTTAGTGATGGCTAATGTTTATTAATCCACAGCGTTAAATCATTTTCACAAACTTCCCATTCATAACGTAAATTCCTCGAAACAGTGAACATCACTGTCCATAATTAGTTCACGTTGCAGAGTGAGTGCACTGTATAATTATGTATTTGTATGTGCTCTGCCATTTAGTTTGAATATTCCAAAAATATTAGTTAAATACAAATATGTTACTAAAAATTGTTATGTTTTTAAGTTTACTTAAAATAAGTGTTTTTTCTCTCGATATTTACCTGAACGAATCATTTGTAAGTAATGCAGAGGTTGTCTGAACGAGCTACCAGCAGGAGCGTTGGTGGCAATCACTGTTATTAGTGTCTGTAACATAAAATAAACATGGTAATATGTAAGCAAGATTAATATTTGCAGTAGGTGTACCAAATTCAGTTGTGCAGGGTTTTTGCCACACAGAGCAAACAAGAATTCCGCGCAAAGAGGTTGAGTGGACACACCATCAGCGCAAAGTGCTATTGCCACGTCTTGTATAAACTTGGAATTCCGGAGGAATTCATAAAATTCAGTGCTTTCCGCCCACGCCTATAAAACGAAAACAATTCAATTTTGGACTATTGCACAATACAAATTCACTACCATAATTTCATCAACTCTTTCCGCCATGCCTAGAACTAAATCGCTTTGTAAATTAGTCATGAACACAACGGGAGCAAGAGCGGACATTAGACGAATTTTGTCGTTGTATTCTGGTCTTTCCGATGCCATCACGAAGAATGATGTTGTACCTTGAGAATGGCCAATGTAAAATAGATTTGGTTGGTTGGTGATGTCAAGAATGTAATCGATGAAAGCTGGCAAGTCGTATTTTCCTATTTCGTGCCAGCTGTAAAAAGTTAGACGTTATTTTTCTCAAAATGTTTATGTTGTTTGTCGAATGATATATGTAAATCAATTAAACTTGATTTGAATTACTAAATATAGATATAATCTTTTTAAAACTTATATGTATAGTTTTTTTTATTAACTTGGGTGTTTCCAAAGGTTTCTACACTGAGATAAACTTTTTTGAAATTATAGCAAATTGCTTAACAAGATAAATGACTGCAATATATATATTTTTTTTTCACTATTGATGTGGTATTTACAATCTTTATAGTATTAAATTAATAATCAGCTTTGATATTGGAACACCCTGTATAGTATTGACAAATTGCACCAAACATTTCTCATATTATGTCTTCATAACTCAATTAGAATCTAGAGCGTTTTTTAGTTTCGTATTAAGTACCTACCTACTCAGAAATAATTAGAAAGAAGACAAAAGTTTATACCTGAAGCTCCAAAATTCTTTCTTATTAATGTCATCAGGATCCATTGTTATATGTTTTCGTGACCACGTAGTTCCTCTGGCATTGCCCATCCAGACATCATAACCCAAATCAGCGAGAAGATAAGCGATACTTTTTGAAGGTCCATTGTTGCACCAGTCTGCAGCACTGGACAGCAATCCATGCATGAGAAACGCAACAGGTTTATTTGGCTCTCCTGCGTTGTTCAGCCCATGGGGTATTCTGTGTAAATCCAGCAAAAACCCATCCTCTGTTTGGATGTTTTCGTGGGTCTCAACTGGGTATCCGTATTTTGTGATTAATTCAATCTAATTAAACACAAATTTAATGACATTACAAAAAAAATCTCTAAAGCTGGGTTTACATTAGTCATGTGAGTGGATCAACTTACATAAATTCATGTGACATGAACGCCAAATGACCGTCTAAACCTTGTAATTCAATTCAAATGATTCCGTTCATATGATCAACTGACATGGTGACATGAATTACAAGGTTTAGATTAGACGGTCATTTGGCGTTCATGTCACATGAATTCATGTGAGTTGATCCACTCACATGACAAATGTAAACCCAGCTTTAGGGTTAAACAAGTTTCACATACAATTTAAGTAATTCAAAAATAAATGTAATTTTATCTATGTGGAATAAAATATTTTATTGCAATTAAGTAGAAGTTGAGCTTTTCATGAATTCTGTTTTAGTTCAAAAGTTATTCAAGAAAAACTGAAAAAAATTATTTTCGTTTTTTAGCCTTTTTACCAACGTTTTTTAAGATATCGACAATCTGGAAGCACTTCTCCATGGCAACTTCCTACGCTTTATATTTTGAGACAACATAAAATTTGATGTTTCTGAAAAGACGAAACGGTGTGGGAAATTTTATGTTACCTCAAAATATAAAGCGTAAGAAGTTGCCATGGAGAAGTGCTTCCAGATTGTCGATATCTTAAAAAATGTAGGAAACAGGGCAAAAAAACGAAAATCAATTTTTTTAGTTTTTCTTAAATTACTTTTGAACTAAGACAGCTATAAAAAGTTTCATTGCAGATATTTAAAGAGCATCTAATTTCGCAACTTTGCCCTTATTTAACTGACCTCGTAGCTCTTAAGATAAGCGAGATCTCCATGCATTTACTCGAATTTGGGTTGATAGCGTTCATATAAGCAAAGTAGTGGAACTGCCTTGCAAGCCGTGTGGTAAGGTATTGCAAGACCTTGCAAGCGCCAAGCTTCTTCCAAACCCCATAACAAGAACCAATCACAGAGGATTAACCCTGCGTATGCGCGTGGGAATCGCCTTTAGTGTACAAACACTACAATACCTCTATGTGAACGCTACTCTTGCAGGCACGTTGCTATACAATACAATACAATTCAATACAATACAATGCAATAATTTTCTATGTGAACGCAGCTTAACAATACCATTACCTTAATTTACTGTTTCTTATTACTTTTAAACTTATTTTTTTTAGCTGTATGGAAATTTTTGTTTACCAATAGAAATAACAACTTCTTTTACTTACTATATTAAGACCAGTATCTGGATGCAGCTCACGATTTTCTTTACGCTGACGTATTTTTCCAGAAGCATTTCCGTAACAAACAAACAGAACCACGACAAAAAATAAATATTTTGATGACATCGTTAGCCGGATTTTTGTAAATCTTTAATTGGCAATTAATCTTACCACATATATACACCAAGCAACAACAGCTTGTAATAAAATAAATTCCAATTTAATCAGCTTATCAATCACATTTTCAGCAGATAAAGTTACTATTGTTATTATCAACTTAAGTGGTGATTTTTCTTTTTAAACAATTGACAGCAAAGGTCATAACCATCATCAACAGTTTGCTATTTATTTATATTTTTTACTTTTAAGTAGGTACTTTGTGAGTTAGTCCAAATATCACTGATTTATTAAAATTGTAATGTGCATTATGTTTAAAAGTAGCTTCCACTTAAAAATCGTTATATCTTGTTACCATTTTATTTAAAACAGTTAACAACGAAGCTTATTTATAAAGTTGTATGTTACAAAATGGTGTAAGCTAGGAGCTTAGCAATATTTTATTTAAGGGGCAGATATAATTCGTAAGGCGTTTGTCAGTGTCGCAAATTTGTAAAAGAACAGTTTTACCAAATGTTCTATGTAATAATTTCATTGAATTACTCAATCAAATCAAATCTTGGTTATTTGCATCTAATTGTTTAACATTACCAGTCCCAAGCTTTTCATCATATATACAGGGTGTTTCACTTTTCCATGAGACACTATCCGCAAATAATGAAAATACAAGGTTGGTTAAATGGGACAAAAGTTAGCTATTTAGGAGTGTATTTTAAACATCTTGTTTTGTTTAAAAATTCCATGGCTTGCGTGATAAAATGAAAAAACTGAAATCGATCAAAATTTTTAAACTTAAATATCTCGGCTATTGTTGCCAATACACAAAAACGCCAAAAAAAAATCGTCTTGTAGATTTTGTTTGCTGTAAGATGGCGATAGTCATATTTTTCTTTATAAATTATCGTAGGAGATATTTGACAAAACAACTTTTTTTAAATGGCAGTCGTAGTAGATGATGACTTAGATTTAAAGATTATTTTTTCTCTTTACAATGATATAATGTTTTGTATGTCTATAAGCAAAAATTAGCGAAATAACCTAAAAAAAATGCAAAATCTTTTGATAGAAATCAAAGATGCCCTGAAAAAAAAAACAATAACCGACTTCAATTGTTTTATTTCGACGCTTGCTAGTCAATCCCGTCCCTCTTTGATTGCACTTGGAGATGTTACTACAGATATTTTATTATAGTTATTAATAATACAAGTTTTATTAAGAGCATGGTAATGAACGAGTCTGAAAGTTTGAGCAACGAGTCGTTAGACGAGCTGCCTAATCACACGAGTATAACGCTCTTAATAAAACGCGTATCACTCAAAATTTTATCTACGACAGCTTTATATGAATAAGATTTAATTGTTATGAATATACCGGGTGTAAATGAAGTGTGGTACACCCCTTTTTTTTCCTTTAGTTTTGATTTTATATTAATAAAATTTTAGACACATAATATGTGCAAAAACCTGTTTTTATGAGCACATGCACACAATTGTTTCACTTCCGGTTTAGCCGGAAATGACCCCAACTTTGTTATTTTAAATGGAACACCCTGTATAATTTTACATTTTTGGAAAGAGGAAGCAATTTTTGATACAACAGCACTATTTTGGTTAATTTTTATAACCTCAAATAACTTTTGCACAAAAATTTAATTTTTTATTTAGTTTGCCGTGATTTGCATAAATTGAATTTTGTTATGTCAACAATTATCCAGAAAACGCTTTTGTAAATTTTAATTGACATTTAGGTTACTTTAATCGGCTTTGAAGGTTGCGGAATCGGTTTTGTCAAAAGTATTTTTTTTTTTTAAATGAAACTATGGTGGTATAAGCGGTTATTTATATGAAGCATCTTCTAACGAATCCATTGATAGCAATAACTTGTATGTTTATGAAGGGTCTGCTTCAAAAACTTCAAATTATTGTAAAGATTTATTAAGAGATCCTGTTAATCGCAGTAGACTGTGTATATAACTGCAACAAATCATTCAAAACAAAAATAAAGGTGCCACTGAAGATCGCTTTGGAAACAAACAAATGCTTGTTTACGTTTGTATGTCATTGCGGTGGTAGAAAAATGATTACTTACACATGATTTAAAATAACAAAAATTTCCAGCGAAACCGGAAGTGAAACAATTGTGTGCAAGTACTTAAAAAACCCAGTTTTTTTCACATATCATATGTCTAAAATTTCACTAATCTAAAATCAAAACTAAAGAAAAAATGGGGGTGTACCACACTTTGCTTACACGCGGTATGTAAATAGCAAAATTTTGACATAAATTCAAATTAAGTAATCTAAAAACGTCAACATAAACAAAAAATGTCAGTTTGTCGTTGTTGCCACGGAAACTTCAAGTACTAACATCAAATAAACGTCAAAAAAATCCTCTAAAATTATAACTTTGCTGCTTAATAATTTTTTTCGTTTTCGAACATAAAAGCACAATTCACTTTTCATTAATATCTTGGTTTGCAATCTAAACACCTTAACACCCTCGATTAAATATCTTTAATTTAAAACATGAAATTTTCCAAATTTCAGTTTAAAGTTATGTCGTTTTAAATTAGTACAAATAAGTGTATTAACTAGAAATTTATGAAAATATTTAAAAACTTTTTGGTAATTTTTTAGTAAGAGCTATAAAATACATTCAAACAATTAATATGATTATTTTAAGTTCGCATAACATTTGCTTTAATGTCACTGCCTAAAGAGTGACGGGATAGACCAGCAAGGGTCGAAATAAAACAATTGAAGTCGTTTATTGCTTTTTCCATGGCAAAGTTGATTTTTATCTTAAGATTTTGCATTTTTTTAAATTATTTTGCTTATTTATAAAAATAGACATAAAATATTTTATTAATGTAAAGAGAAAAAAATAATCTTTAAATGTAAGTCATTACCTACTACGAATGCCATTAAAAAAAAAAGTTGTTTTGTTAAATATCTCGCACGGTAATTTATAAATAAACTCTGACTATCGCCATCTTATAGCAAACAAAATCTAGAAACAAAATTTTGTTTTCGCCTTTTTGTGTATAGCAACGATAGCCAAGATATTTGAGTTTTAAAATTTTGGTGGATTTCGGTTTTTTCATTATATCACGCAAGCCATGAAATTTTTAAACAAAAGATCTTGTTTAAAATACATTCCTAAATAGCTAACTTTTGGCCCATTTAATTAACCTTGTATTTTCATTTTTTACGGAGATAGCAATAGTGTCCCATGGAAAAGTGAAACACCCTGTATATATATTGTTTATATCATATTTCCTTTGCACTGTCCTATAATTTTAAAGTTATACATAAAGATGTTTTATGAAATTCGTTAGACAAATACTTTTGAAAAGCTAAAAGAGTCGAATTTGTATTAAAGACGAAAACCATCATGATTTTAAAACTGAGCGAAGGGCTTACACTACACTATTTGTCATTAATCATTAATCCTAAAGCTCTTGAAAACAGTGATTGGAACGAAAACAGAACTGAAGAGGTGCTTGCTGTGAGGAACTGCTTCAATATTAGAAAGTACATTATTTGCCAAATTATGATACTTAGTTACTACTAATTATTTAAAAACGTCACCTGTTGCGCTGTTCTTGACAACACAGATAACACATCTGCGTTTAATTTTGAAATAACTTAAATAATACCCCCTTATAATAATTGACTATATTTAAAATTGGCTTAATTATTAAGTACTTAAAATATTCTTATAATGACTGGTGATTTCTTTATTTGTTTATTGCTTAGGCGTTACTCTAGGGTGTTTTTTTTTTGTATAGGCTGATTTTCCACTGGTATTTACTAAGTCACAAACAAGGATGTGGAACACCCAAAATATGATATAATATTTAATTTTAAGCGTCAGCTTATCTTTTGAAGCGTTTATGCTTAAAAAAAATAATTTAACCATGATTTCAGATGGACTTAACAACACTTACTGTTGGTTATTTAGGATCATTTATTAATATTCTCTCATTACATTAAAAACGTCAATATAAAGTAAATCAACCACGTCTTTAGCCCAAGCGAAATCAATGTGATTAAATTTAGGATATTCTATCAAGTAATTCACAACCACATTTTGTAGCCTGCCGGCGAATGCCTCTTCATCCTAAATTTAAAATCGGGTATTATCGCAATAAAATACGATTTAGTAAACCTTACTTACTTCAGGTGTAAGAATCCAATCATTTTTACCGTAGTAAAACGCCAAAGGAGCAGTTATTCTACTAATATCATAGGCGGGGGGTGTTGCCTGTCCATATAGTTCTATATTTTTATCTCTTCCGTAGTCGTACTGGGAAAAATTTCCTAAAACGGTTTGAAAACTATCAAACCAATGCTTAAATAAACATTTGGAATTTTATCAAATATTAAATCATCAGTTTAAATTTTTTCCACCACTAGTTGAAAAACTGTAGTGGTTTCCATTTAGAAAGACTCGTTTAACTAAGATCTTACATTATCTTAGTTAATTGGTCCAAAAATTTTATACACTTGAATATTAACATCCAATGAGTATAATAAAACTAAAAGTATAACTTATAAATAATTTTGTTTAAAAAGTAAATTTAACATGAAAATACAAAGTAAACAATTACGCTATTGTACTAAAATACAGTTTATTTGATATTAACTTAAGAATTTTTTACATATGTCAAAGATCCTTTAAGAAAATTAATTCGGATAATCGGGACACAACTTTATTGTTACCGCAATAATTTCGATTTGAATATTACACTGAACTTAGACGGTAAAATGTATGTTTAGTACTTGCCACTTCTAATTGTTTGTCCATAATGGTACAGTTGTTTAGCTGCTGCGCCAGCTGGTTCATTACTTGCTAATACTGGCAGCCATGACTAAAAAATTACTTAGGTATAGATTTATAATGTACAAGGCAGATTTTATGCCCACCTTGTCTAGTTGCGCTTCATTGTCGCCAAATATCATAAACAGCACATCAGCACAAAGATTTTGTATGATAGCATCGTCATTACAAAACGCCTGGGCTATTTGGGTAAAAAGGTTTGAGTGACGCATCAGTTCGTACAATTCCATACTTTCTGCTAAATCCTGTAACACAACAATATTTTACTATTACTTCTGAACATTTGCTAATATCTACATAAAAAAACAAAACAACAAGTTGTGATTAAAGATTAAAGTTGTGATTACAGATTGAATTTTACCTGTAACTTATCCATATTTGTTACCATGAAGTTGATAACTGGACTAATCAAATTCGAAGCGTATGCCACTGGAGCGAACGCTATCATAAGCCGAATTTTTTCGTTATATTCAGGTTTTTGTGATGCCATAACAAAAAAACTTGTGGTTCCCTGAGAATGTCCAATGTAAAATATTTTTTCCTGGCTTGTGTTGGCAATTATGTAATCTATGAGAGCTGGTAGATCGTACACTCCAAATTCATGCCAACTAAAGAAGAAAATAAATGTTCTGATCGTCTTATATTACAATGAAATTTAATCTTAGGTGTAAATTTTAAAATAATTGCAAAATCTTATATTAAGTTTTTCTTAAAAGTTTACATACTACGGAATAGAAAACGTTTAAAAAAAAAGGTGTCATAATCAGGGACTGAGAACGGAACGAAAACGAAAACGTTAAACGAAATTAACCGTAATTTTTTTAAGAACGAAAACGAAACCGAAAACGAAATTATTATTTTTCGTTCAAGAACGAAAACGAAATAAATATTTTCCAAAACCGGTTTTAACCGGTTTTGTCGCTATTTCAATTTCATTTGTTAAACACAAACGCGAATTTACCTTCTGTGCTGGGGAGACTTCACGAGGCAGTAAAAAATCTCACTTGAAATAAGTGAGCTTCACTTTTCTCCATATATTTACGTGAATATGTATTAAAAACTTTATTGTTTATACTTGCAATTTCGTGTAACACAATTAACGGTACAGATATTCTCTATTTTTAATTTGTTTTTTAGATCATCAATATAGAATATACACTTGATTGGATATATATTATCAATGTGTAGGTATGTTTTATTTGCGTTTAGACATAATAATAGTAAAATTTATTGTTACCTACTTCGAAAAGGACTAATGTAAAAGAAGATTTATTGGAAGATGTCTTGCTACTAAGATTTAACGGATTGTGAAAATGTATATTGTATGGGATGTACAAACTATAAAGTTAAAGTATATTTAAAGTTAATATAAGTTTTTTTTATATCTTTTTTATTTATAACATTTAGTAAATTATCCACTTAAATTCATTTTTTTGTCTTTTTAAATAATTACAGCAGGATCTTATTTAATTCAAATGCATAGATTTTTAGTACTAAAACAAATTTAAAACAGCACTTGCTATATTTTCATATTTTTAGATAAAGATCGTGTGTCTAATTTAACCTAATCACGTTGTTTTTGCACATTACGGGTGTTAAACTTAATAAAATCGTTAAATGTTAATGTGTTTAGCGATTTGGTAAATTTAATATGGCGGTGGTTCGCCAGTCTAAAATATGCTGTTCGTGAGCATGAAACCCTATCGTCATCGTTTATATTTTAGTTGAGACGCAAATATTGTTATCGTATTTATAGAGGGTTGTGGTGACTAGCAAAAAAATTGATTTTTTGTTGACAAAAAAAAATATTGTAAAACCATTTTTAACCGTTATTATTTTGGTTCACGAAAACAAAAAAAGATTTTTTTCGGTTAGAACGAAAAGAACGAAAACGATATATATCGTTTTCGTTCCGAACAGAAACGAACGGATTTTTTTTCGTTTTTAGTCCCTGTCATAATTAAATTAAAACGCAACGAAAAAATTACATCTGGTGACCAAAATTTAATAGCAAAAATTAAAATCCATTTTTCGTAAATTTAGTTTTTAAATGACATTTTAGCTTTCACGCTGCTTTTTCTTGAAAGTAAATTTCAACACAATACATAAATCGTTAAAATAAAACAAAATATTTCAAAATTTAAATAAAATAAAACTTTTACCTAAAATCCCAGAATTTCTTCTTGTCTACGTCCGGATCTAGTGTGATATGTTTTCTGCTCCATGTATTTCCTCTAGCATTACCCAACCAAACATCGTATCCCTGTTCAGCAAGTAAGAATCCAAGACTTCGTTCAGATCCTGTGTTTACAAAATCTGCAGATCCGCCCATTAATCCTGGCATGATCAAAACCACTGGTTTGTCTGTTTCATTTGCACTATATTTTCCATGTGGTATTCTGTGAAGGTCTAGTAAATACCCATCAGATGTTGTGATGTTTGCGTGAATTTCCATTGGATAGCCATATTTTTCGGTGAGTTCAAACTATCAGGAAACCTCTTTGTAAAATAAATTATTTACTCTTTCATTGATAACCTTTTAATACCCGCGTGGCATCTGTCCGATTTTGGTTTCATAAAACACTTTGTTTATCTGTTTTGACCAAGTGTATTTAATCTCCCTTTAAAGTGATCCCCAAACAAATGTTTTTTTATGTGTCGAATTATTTATAGATTTTATAGTGATCTGTAAGTTAATCCGTCAGACGCCAAACGTACTATTGGTTTTTAAACTGTTTCAGCAAACTTTTAAAATTACTTAAAATAAAAACATCAGATATTTTACTAAATTAATAATGTATAGTGTAAAATAAAGAAAAACTATTTTACTCTATTAATGAAATATATGAGAGAAATAAAAAATGGATAATCAGATTTCGTCCTAACTGAAACAAACCGGTTGTAGAAATATACGTACATAAAATGGAAAAATTATGTTTGTTTAGGTTACTATGCTATCGACAAAACCTTCATTAATAAAAAAGAACTCTCAAAATAGACTAAAATAAATGTACCTATACCGTACAATATACAGACCGATCTTGACTTTTGGGTACGAGTCATGGACACTAACATCAAGCCAAAAAAGTAAAATCCAAGCAGCCAAAATGAAATTTTTAAAAAGAGTAAGAGGTGTAACAAGAACGGACAGAATAAGAAATGAACAGATTATAAATGAATTAAGAAGTAGAATCTATCTTGGAATTCATAAAAACTAGACAACTGAGTTGGCGGGGACATCTACAGAGGATAGACACAAGAAGACAGGTAAAGAGAGTGTGGGAAGCAAGAATACAAACAAGGAGGAAAAGAGGAAGACCGAGAGAAGCATGGGAAAAGGCGGTATCAAAAATCTTGGAGAAGAAAGGAAAATCATGGCGCGAAGCGAAAGAAATGGCTCAGAACAAAAAACAATGGCGCAAATTCATGTACAATACGCACAATATGCACACCACACATCCCTATACCTAAGGGTAGAAGGGAATTTGATTTGATTGATAGGTTAACACGTTGACTGCGGCGCTATTCGACAGTACTTTGGCGTTGACTGCGGTACATACCGCCGGGGTCTTGTAACAGCTCATCTTTGCTGTGCGTTACATACCGCGCGGGGTATCTACCGCAATGTTAAAGACATACCCATTTAAAATCTCCGCACAGGAGTAATGTTTTGTAAATTTCGCTCCCGCACAGTAGGAATGACTGCTACAAGACCCCGGGGTCTTGTAACGCAGTCAACGTGTTAAGGACATTCAAATTATTTCTGTGATATTTGTAATACAAATAATACAAAAATTTAAGTTCAAGTTAATTAAATAATATCTAAAATTGTTTTTTTTTGCAATTTCAATGTTTAATTTTTGAGTCATGTAACCAGTCTATCAAATGCCGCCCGAGTATATTTGTTTCCAAAGGCCACGCCAGTGGGTTATTAATGCGTATGCATTTGTTTTAGGTGATAATCCGAATCAAATTAAAACAATATCTAATGCTGTGTTTCTTACCACATTTAGTCCTGTATCAGGATGTAATGATTTACTTGGGAATTTACTTGTTTTCGTATAACCAAATTTAAAACTACAAACATTTGCTATTGCGAATACAAGAAATGACCACCTCATCTTTCATGTACAGATTAAATCATGAGCAGTAGTTATAGCAGATTTCAATATCATTATTAGTAAAGGTACTTAAACGTACTTATTACAAAATATTTCTTGAATATGTCAAGTTCAACAAGAATGATACAATTTAATCTGTAATATCTTTAAGTGGATTTCGCAACAAGCTCTTGTTAAAGTGAAAACTTTTATAAATAGCCATTATTAAAAAGTCTATGTGTAAATATTTTTCAATGTTTACTACTTCTTAAATGCTACGGCGATTTACAGCAACAAACACGAAAAGAAATAGTAAAATCCCATAGAATATGGTGATGTTTTAAAGACACAATATGCAGTAACAAGATTTACGAATGGAAACAATGACCCCCATGGATAAAATGTAAATGGAAGGATTATAAGGCACCTATAAGCAGAGCTGGATATTGCTCGAATACTTAGTATTTTGAATAGTATTCCAAATCAGGGATGGAATAACGTTTTAAATCGTTACGTTATTGAATAACGTTATTTATTATTTGTTTTCGTTACATAACGTTATAAATAACATTAAAAAAATGAATTGTTATGTTATATAACGTTATATAACGTTACATAAATTATGATATACAGGATGTTTCTTAAATAATGCGAAAAAAACTCTGCAGGTGATTCCTTATCGAAAATTAAGTGGAGTCTTTTCTATAATTTTTTTTTTTAGACGTCTCCTTTTCGGAGTTACCTAAAAGACAGCGGTAAAATTAGGTTTTTATTTTATTTCTCAAATTTAGATAAATGTAGGAGAAATAAAAAGATCACCATATAAAAATTTTATTTTATAGAGAATAACGATACAAAATAACTTTTAATAAAACGTTATCGGTTATTATAACGTTATAAAAATATTGTTACGTTATTGTATAAAAAACTGTAGTTGAATCGTTATTATCACGTTATCGGGTATCGTTAAGTTACGTTTTCCATCCCTGTTCCAAATACTTTCTTAGTATTCAGTATTCAGTAATCGAATACTTTTTTTTTTGAGTATTCTTTATTCATAATCTTGTATATTTTATTAGTATTCATTATTTAATACTTTATTAAAGTATCCATGATTAGTTACAGTATTTTTAAATTCTACTAATGGTATTTATGAATCCAAAATGTACGCTTGAATACTCTACGGCAGGAGTGGCCAACCTTTTCGTGAGTGTGTGTTTTTACTTGCTGATCAGTTTTGTTCACAAGGCGTCAGCAACCCGCGGCCCACGGGCCGCATGCGGCCCGCCATGTGTCTTGATCTGGCCCGCCAAGTAAAACCTAAATATACAGGATGTTTCTTAAATATTGCGAAAAAATTCAGGAGGTAATTCCTTATCGATAATTAAGAAAGGACTTTTATATAAAAATGTTTCCTTCAACGTCTCCTTTCGGAGTTACACCCCCCTAAAGAGAAGCGGTAAAATTAGGTTTTCATTTTATTTTTCAAATTTGAATAAATGTAGGAGAATGATATTTGTTACCTAGATGTTTTGTGCTTATTGAAAGGTTTCCCAAAGTAATATTTTCAATTATCTCCCACCTTCAGAGGGGGCTGAAAAGTGCGACCCCTGTTGATTTTTGAATCAGAACTTTTTAATGAGTTGAAATTTTGCAATAAAATAAACAAACCAAGGTAACCATTAAAATGAATCGTTTTATATTGGAATATGTAATGGTGCATGTTTACTTATTTTATTTTTACTCAAAAACTGTAGGTTTTTTAACAACAACTAAAAAAAAGTTTCTAAAGAAATCAAGCTATCAAAAAAATTATTTAAAATTGCAAAATTTCAACTCACCAAAAAGTTCTGATTCAAAAACCAACAGGGGTCGCACTTTTCAGCCCCCTGTGGAGGTGGGAGATGATTGAAAATATTACTATGGGAAACCATTCAATAAGTACAAACATTTACCAAATATCATTCTTCTACGTTTATCCAAATTTGAGAAATCAAATAGAATCCTAATTTTACCGCTCCCCCCCATTAGGGGATGTAACTCCGAAAGGAGACGTCTAAGGAAAAAATGTAATATGGCCCCCCTTAATTTTTGATAAGGAATCACGTACCACTTTTTTTCGCAATATTTAAGAAACACTGTACTATATTTAAAACAATATTTAATAGTTAAAACATTAATTTTATTTTTTTTTAATTTAATTTAATGCAAATTAACAATCAGAACCTTAAATATGTACCTATGTTATACACAAAAAATAGTCCTACGAGCGAATGTATTGGCGTATCTTGTCATGAGGGGAAGTGCATCCATCGATGTCATCCCGCTGGAAACTTATTATGGTTTTAGTTCATTTGGCCATATTCTTTTGAGGCGTCCCGATTTTACCACCTGAGTGAGTTCTGAGGCTAGTTCGTTGGGATGGCTTTGTAGTCTGTCGTAGTTTTTCTCGGCTCTTCTTCTACGTTCATCTTCTATGAGTGGTATGTTTAGGTCAGTATGTAGTGTAATGTTGGTTACATACCATGGAGCTCCTGTTATTAATCTCAACGTTTTGGCTTGGAATCTTTGTATTATGTTCACATTCGACTTACTTGAGCATCCCCATAACTCTATCCCGTAAGTCCATACTGGTTTGATTACTGCTTTGTACAGTAGGATTTTGTTTTCCAGTGATAATGATGATCTTTTTCCAAAGAGCCAATACATTTTCTCTATTTTTAAGTCCATTTCTTTCCTTTTTTTGTTTATGTGTTGTTTCCACGTTAATTTATTATCGAGATAAAGTCCTAAATATCTAACTTCGTTTGCTCTTGGAATTTGTATGTTATTTAGTTGTATTGATGGGCATTCAGAGCGTTTTAAGGTGTGTGTAACATTTGTACTTTTCGTTTCATTGACTTTGATTCTCCATTTACTAAGCCACTTTTGTAATAGGTCGACGTGGATTTGTAATCTTGTAGCGACTATGTCTGGGTCCTTGTGTCGACTTAAAATCACTGTATCATCGGCAAAGGTCCCTAAGTAGGTGTTTTGTGTAGTTGGTATGTCTGAAGTGTATAATGTGTATAGTAAAGGCCCAAGGACACTTCCCTGTGGTACTTTTGGTTTTGATTTGATAGTACAGTTTCGGAGTATTCGTTGCCATACTTAATTTGGAAGTATCGCCCGGAGAGGTAGGACTTTAACAGTAAGTAATATTCACTTGGCATGTGTGTTTTGATTTTGTAGAGAAGACCTTTATGCCATACTTTGTCAAAAGCCTGTTGGATGTCTAAGTAAACTGCGGGACAGTATTCCTTCGAATCAAATGCTTGATTAATTATTGTTACAATTCGCTGGCATTGTTGGATGGTGGAGTGGTGCCTTCTGAACCCAAACTGGTGATTAGGAAGAATTTCCTCAGGAATATCGTCAATATTAATTCTTTTTAAAATAAGCTTTGGAAAAACATTAAATGCATAACAAAATTTCGTTTTTAATTTTGTTATATATTTTTATTTTAACGCTATAGTCCAGAGTTATTTTATGTTTCATTTAGTGTTGGTGAATATTTGGTGATCGAAAATGATTGTAGCCCGCATACTTCAGACCGAAAATAAAATAACCAAGTTCATGTTGGTATCCCGGTAAAAAAAAAACCTTACGAACGCCATTTGTTAGTCGGTTGGTATGTGCGGCCCGTCTGAAAATATTATTATTTAATTTGGCCCGTTATCCAAAAAAGATTGCCGACCTCTAAAAAAAAAAAATCTATGTGATGCAAGTATTTTAATTTTTTTTTTTAACCAAGATCCTCAGCGAGAAAATACTTATACGGCTTGTACCTGTTCAGTACATTTTGTAAAATATAAATATAAATTTATCAAATACCTTTCAAAAGTATTTTTCAATGGTGAATAATACTTAACTTTACTTGTTCCTTTACCCATGTATCAGCGTTATAAAAATTGGGGGCGAAATATAGTGCACAAGGGCGCCAAAAGAACTAGGCGTGGGCCTGCTTGAGACGGTAATCTACCATATTTTACATTTGTTTAATGTTTAATTTAAAATTTAAGTGAAAAAGAAACTTTTTTATTAACAAAAGTTGTTAGTGTATTCAACACAGTTTTATATTAAATATAGTAAATAAATTAAATCGTTATCAATTAAATAAATTTAGCTGTACAGTTTCTTATTTTTCTTAAAAACCTGCATCTTCATTCGAAAATGATTTGCCATTGGTGGTAAAGTAATTAATATCGTCCAAAAATATCAAAAACTTTGTTGTATAGCAACGGAACAACATCCCTTGCCCATAGGAAATCAATATGGTTCCAAAAACGATCTTCTATCAAGTGCAGTTCAACAGCATTTGGTAATTCTTTAGCAAGTTTTTCAACCGCCTAAAAATGAATTGTAATAAATGACGTAACTATACAAAATTATCGTCTTACAGCTTTGTCTATAAGCCAGTCGTTTGAACCGTAGTACAACGCTACTGGAGTTGTAATTTTGCTAAGATTATACAAAGGAGGAAACGCATTGTTGTATCTTTTCATGTTTTCATCTGGACCATAATCATATTGTGCGAATTTGTCTAAAATGCAGATAATAACAAACTTAAGTATTGATGAGTAAAATCGAACTGTTTCAGCAATTGAATGATTATGATTTTTATTTCAGTAATAGAATAATAACCATTACAAATAAACTTGTTTGCAATATAAGAACTTTCATTGCTAAAATATTAGGGACTTTAATTTTTTTTGACTATACAGGCTGTCCCAGATAACATTTTCAGCATGGGGATATCGATTATTATAAGAGATACAGATTTGCTTAAATTAGATAAGTTATTCCTAAGTATAAGAGAAACGTGATTCAATTTAAAAGTACAAAATTCCTAGTATTTCAGATGTTAATAGCAAAAAATATGACAATGTTGAATATCTTTTTTCAATCCTAACTTTTTTGTCTTAATCTTAGGATCAATTTTATTAGTAATTTCTTAAAGTAACTTTTATAAATAATTTACAAAACTAAGAAAAATCGTATTTTACCAATCACTTATTAAGAAGCTACAATTGAAAATACAAACAAAAAACAACTAAATAAATGTCAAATGACAGATTAATTGTCTGCCGTATTGCTTTTTTAGTACTGTTGTATAATTCGATAATATCGAATTATCGATATCCAAAACAAATCAATGAAAAATTAAAATTATCTGTTTTTACACAGTTTCTATGGCAAAAACGTAGAATCTGAACATGGCAAATTTTTTCATTAGTTGTAAATATGCCATAGTTAAATATTACATGGTAACAACTTTGCTACAAAGGCTATCCAATTACACAGCAACACTATAAAATACTAATAAACAATACCGCAGACAAATGTCGTTTGACATTTAATTACCTAGTTGTTTTTTGTTTCTTTTCCCATAGATAGAATAATAAGTGATTTTTCTTGATTTTGAGACTTAATTATAAAAAAAGATATAGCAAGCAGGGTAGATAAAAATCATGATTTTTTTTAAAAAATCAAAAAAATCGATTTATTTGATTTAAATCAGATTTTTTTGGTTTAAATCAAATGTACCATATTATCGAATATAGTGATATATTCACATGCTATTTCTGTTTTGTGCTAATATATTTAATAACCAATATATTTAATTCATTGGTGAATTTTTGTCAAAATGAAAAATTAAATATAATGATTAAGAATTTTGAAAAATCAGTGCTAAATGGTGATCTTTAATTAATTATATACAGGGTGAGTCATTAGTGCGGGATCGGTCGATTGTGGCTAAACGGCTTGGGATATGAAGTTGAATCAAATGCTATTTTATACAGTTTTTTCTAAACAACACAATAAAAATAATTTCAAATACACAGGGTGAGTCACCTTTCGGGAACTAATAGCAACTTTTATATTTCAAATACAACACCCAACTTTTTATTTAATATTTTTGACCGCCTTAATTTTAAATTTGCATCAATATAAAATACTAAAGGTTTTTATAAGGCGTTGTAAAAAAAAAATTAATTTTTTTAATTATTCAAGGTTTTAAGTCTTTATTTAAAAAATTCTTTTGAAGTTATTTTGAAGCACAGAGTTTTAATTTGGTATGGACATGCAGAAAAAAATTCTCTGTTCGCTCGATATGAAAAAATTTGAATCACACATACAGGAGTGTTTATAAATAGGTGGCAACTTTCATGATTTTCAAAAGCTCGTAACTCGATTTTTTCAAATGCGAACCCCTGTATTTTTTATGTCATCGAATTCGTCTTTAAAAGAGCTTCATATTTAGTTAAGTTTGTCCTATACCCAAAACTCATACTTTTCGAGATATTCGACATTTTTCTTCAAATCGTTATTGAAGCAATAAAGTGCCGTGGAAATTGAAAAAACTGACTGTTCACTTCGCTAACGTCAAAAACTTTTTAATTTTTTTTTGAATTATTGCATTTCCACAATGAATATTACTTTACAAGAGCAAATTGATATGGTTTATTCACCATTTCGTGTATTTAATTACTAATAGTAATACAATTTTGTTTTATTATAATTATTATATTGTATCTACTCATATAATCTGTGATTTAAATTGATAATTTTTTTTTTAAAATCACTTGATTTAAATCATGATTTAAATCTTGATTTAAATCTGCTCAACCCTGATTAGCAAGTAATATCTTATTAAAAGAGAAAAGAACAGCACATTTAACTATTCCATAGCCAACGTCGGGCCCATAAAAAAATAATAGGGATATCATCTCGAAAAGGGTAAGTGATAAAAAAATCTTATATAAAAGTTACATTCTACATTAAAAAGTCCCTTAAGATACAAAATTTATCTAATGATTAAAACAAAAAAGTTGTGAGAGAAAAATGAAATTTAACATTTTCATCATCTTTGCTATAACATCTGAAGTCGAGGAATTTTGTACTTTTAAAATGAGATTGTTGCTTCTCTCATCCTTAGGAATAATTCATCTAATTTAAACAAACCTGTATCTCTTAAAATAATCGAGATCCCCATGCTGAAAATGTTATCTGGGACACCCTGTCATTGTTTGGAGATAAATGAATTATATTAAGTTGCATTTATTACCATGAACTGTATTTTTTTTTAGACTGAACTGTCAAAATGTTAATGTTATAGGTTTTTTTATTGCTATTGAACTATTATTGCAATAAACTGAATGTTATTTTTTAAATAAATCATTCGATTTCTAAAATAATTCGAATGATTCAAGCCATTCGTTTAAGTCTTTTATTTATTGATATGTTCAATAATTTTCCTTGCATATTATGTATATAACCTGCCTGATCTTTTAATTTGAAGGTAATGATATAATTGTTTCCTCGATAAACCTGCGGGAGCGTTAGTTCCAATAACCGGAATGAGTGACTGTAAAACAAAAAATATCAGTCCACGTTTCATAGGAAAATTAGTGTCGTTTTACATTGTCCAATTGTGCTGGGTTCGGACCAGTCAACAAAAAAATTATTAGAGCACATTTACTCTGAAATCCTGATTGATCGTTACACAAAGTACGTGTTAGCGCAGCCACAAGTTCAGTTCTAGGAAACTCGTATATATCTAAATTTTCTAGGAAATGCTAAAAAGTGTATATCTTAAGCAATATTCTGCAAATAAGAGCCTGTAAGGTTTACCTTTATTGTTCCAAAATTTGCGTCTGCAATTGCTACCAAGGGACTTACATTGGAAATGGAAACTGCTGGAGAAAAGGCTACCATCAACCTAATTTTTTTATTGTATTCTGGTCTTAGAGAAGCCATAACGAAAAAAGTTGTTGTTCCTTGAGAATGGCCGATGTAGAAAATCCTATCTTGTTGTGTTTGTTTTAAAATGTAATCTATAGAGGCTGGTAAATCGTAAAATCCAATTTCATGCCAACTATAAAAACAATATTACAAATTTACAAATAACTTATGATAAATAATAACCTTGTAACCAGGGCTAGAAACCGAAAAAAATTGTGGTTAACGGTTAACCGAATTCAAGAACTTTATTTTTATAACGGTTTTTGTTGAAAAACCGGTTTTTTCCGTAAAAAACCGGTTTTGAAAAAACCGGTTAATTTAACCGGTTTTTAACATTATTCAGATTTGGAATGCAAAGTATAAAAACATATTATCTTTTTATAATTTTATAATATATGTACAATCAAGCATTCAGTAATTACTTTTGGTAAACTAATCACATTTAATACAGATTTTGTATTTTTTCAAAATAATTTTTATTAAAAAGAGATGTTTAAAAAACCGGTTTTCTATTATTTTGGTTAAAGGTTACCGTTTTTTTTGCCTTTAAAAATAACGGTTTCGGTTTCGGTTAAAAATCACAATTTTGGACAAAAAAAAAAGGTTAACCGGTTTTTTAAACCGGTTTAAAAAACCGGTTTCATGCCCTGCTTGTAACATAACGTAGCAAAATAGTAAAAAAAATGTTTTTGCATATGCATTTTTATTTTTAAAGGTTGTAAATTAAGACCGGTGACATTGCTGCTAAAAAATGGCTTTAAACATATTTAGGATAATTTAAAGCCATAAAAATTGTCCCAGTTCGTTTACGTCCCTTCTAAGATAACAATACAGGATGAAAGTACTTCAAGTAGGTTAAACGTTACCTGAAATCCCAAAACAGTTTTTTATCTCTATCTGGATCAAGTGTCACATGTTTTCTTGACCAAGTCGTTCCTCTAGCGTTGCCCATCCAGACATCATATCCAAGATCGGCAAGTAGAAATCCTAAACCTCTCTCAGGTCCATTGTTGACCCAATCAGCGGTACTGGGGCTCATTCCATGCATAAGCAGTACTGGTGGCCTGTCTAAAACATTAGCATTTCGTTTTCCGTGTGGTATCCTTTGTAAAGTTAACAAATATCCATCTTCTGTTACAATATTCTCATGAGATTCTACTGGATAGCCGTATTTTTGAATCAACTGCAACTGAAATTCATAAATTCGAATTAAATAAAAAAGCAACCGCATTTATGCAAATGTTCGGAATTCCGTGAATGAAATTATAGAGGAGAAAACTTTAAAAATAAATAATCATGCCAATAAATGGTATACAACAGAATTGCGAACTATGCAGTTAGAGAGAGGCAGACTTTACAAAGTTGCAAAAATTAGTTAACAAGAAACAAATTGGAATTCTTACAAGTTAAAACGAAACAATTACAGTAAACCAATAAACTTGAGAAAGAATGCGTACATTGAAAATTAGATTGGTAAATAAATGTCATTACAACAAAGAAAAATGTGGAGAATTTTAAAAGATATCGGTAATAAGGATATGCCAGCAACAAACAATAGGGTGAAATTTCAAGATCGAGATTATGAAGATAAACGAGAAATTGCAGAACAATTTAATTAATATTTTATAAATAGAACTAAAAACATTAATAAAGGTATTGGAGTGTCCAATTTGGTCGAAACACCGATATTACAAACAAGTAAACTATTTTCATTTAAACCATTGGCGATATTAGTAAAATAATGCAGAATGTAAATATTGGAGTTGGTATGGACAATGTATGTATACAGGTTATTAGAGATGCACCACCTCCAATTAATTGGAAACAATAAGAAATAATAAATAAATCGCTACTGACCGGTGTAGTTCCCGAAAGCTGATAAACGGCGTTAGTTGTGCCCATACTCAAAGTGAGACGAACCAAAAAATGCGTAGAATTTAGACCAATAAACATACTAGCTAAATATGAAAAAATTTTGGAGTTTGTGGTCAAACGACAAATATTACAGTTTATAGGAGACAACAAAATACTATCCGACGCTCAATATACTTTTAGAACCAAACACTCATGTGAAACATCATTAAATTTTGTGCTAGCTAATTGGAAGCAGCAAATTAAAAACAACAAATACATTATGGGGGTATTTTAGACTTTAAAATAGCATTTGAAACCATAGATAGAAATAGGCTGATTAAAAAACTGGAACAATATGGCATACGAGGAATCGAAAAAAAGAGGGTTGAAAGTTATCTAACAACTCGCTATCAAAAAACCAAATTTAACAAAATTGAATCAGAAAAAAATATCAACACACTAGGTTCATTTTTGTAGTGTAACTACTTAAATGATTTGGAACACAATATAAAAAAACTATAGTGTTGATTTCTTTGCAGATGACACTTTAATCATAGCTGCTGATAGCAGCCTAGAGTCGGCTATTAATAAGATACTCCTAAATAATAACCTATACGTTGTATAAGAAAGGTTAAAAATAACAAATTAAAATTTAATACAGACAAAACCAAATTTATGATAATAGGAAACAGGCCAATACCAAATGATGTAAGCCTTAAATTTAAAATAGATAATGAAGAACTTGAATGTTCTTCGCAAATTAAATATCTTGGTGTTATGATAGACAATAAACTTAAATTTAACAGCAACGTGGAGTACATTGTATAAAAAGTAGCGAAAAAAATTAGTTTTCTGAGAAGTTTGACAAATAAACAGCCTTACAGCAAAAATGACAGTATATAGGTGATTAATCGCTCCACGCTTCGATAACTGCGTGAGCATTTTGTCCTTATGCAACGAAGGTGACATACATAAACTGCAGAAACAGCAAAACAGAGGAATGCGTGTTATTTTAAAATGCTCGAGTTACACTAAAATTAGCTAAATATTCAATACTTTAAAGTGGTTAAGTATACGTCAAAAACTTACGTTTAATTGCCATTTTTAAATATATAAGGCAATAAATAATTTTTACCACCTTACATAAATAAAAATTTAATACAATACTGTAACACTCATGAATACTAGACTAGGAACAAAAACGACTTAAGACTGCCGAAATTAATGAAAACAAAACTCAGAACGCCTTAAACTACAAAGGGCTTAAGATTTTTAATCATTTACCAGTGGAAATTAAACAAACAACGTCAATAACAAATTTTAAAAAATCATGTGTAGAATAATATGTGAAAATACAAAACAACATCTTGTTATTCCAATACAAATGCATCTATACTTCACAAACATTACAGTAGATTTTTATACTATTTAAAACAGGGGTAACAAAACTTATTGAAACCTATGACAAAATATTGTTCTCCAAAAATCAGTTCAAACTTAAAAAAAAATTATACTTACAACATTGAGTCCCGTATCTGGATGTAAAAAACTGTAGCTTTTATAATGTAATCCGTTCGACACTTTAGCAAGAAGCAAGTAAAATAATATCTTGTACATATTATTGATATTTTTGCGTTCAGACAATTGAGCTGTAACCTATACTGATGCTTGAAATATTACTATTTAAGTAACTAAAATAGTTCTGTGATGATCATCATACGAAAACGTATGAACTTGAAAAGAATTGTCACCTAGCAATAACAAAACATTGTGTAAGTACTATAGTTTACATGTACAAAGTAAGATCAATAAACTTAAGTCATAAAATATGGAAAAAAACATGCATTATTTTGTAATGGAACCACGGCCACACAAAAAAAATTAATGTAGTCATCAAGATTGTCGGGGCTAAATTTATTAATGACAAATGCTGTCAGGGCGTTCCAAAGCAAATACAGTGCCCATGAAAAGCTAGTATTCAAATATAAAAATAGTATTTGAGTAGGTACAATTTATCGCGCAATTATTTCCAGAATGTTTTATTATTCATTACACTTTTATTTTCCCCAACATATATGCAATTTTTAATTAAAATATAATCAACGAATTCTTTCCAGAATGTAAATAGTTAGACTTTTTTTTAAAAACGTCCCTTTGTATTTTTACAAACGTGTGTTGTAATAATAAAATTTTAATATTGCGATTCATGAATCTAATGAAATAACGGTGGGCTTAAAGTAAGTGGAATTCTTTTATTGTCGTATATAGATAATATAACAAAACCGTAATGAAATATTCCGTTTACAGTCAAAAATAAACAGTTGCACTATTGATTCATTTGATTTATAAAATGGCAAATGGACCTTCCTCTTCAATTTTTCTTAACTTAGATTTAACCTTCGCCATCATGTTCTTGACAACATCTAGGCAAACGTTTTTGATTTGCTTTTTGATTCTAGTTTGCAGTTGTTTCACCGATTTAGCCTCCCAGCCTTCACTATAAACAAGTCTTACCAGTATTGACCAAAAATACTCTGGTATATTTGGAGATTAAGCTTCTTTGACTTCAAAATTGATGTTTTTTTCTTTTAACCACTTTTGAGTTGTAGCAGCATAATGACTGACTAGGTCAGGCCAAAAGACATATTTTCCATCCTTATGGTATGTTCTTACAAATTTCTCAACAATAGGTAAACACTCACGCTGATACGCCTGAGCGTTAATAGCAGGACCAGTCGAAGGTCTGATTACTGGTCGAGAAATGCTTTTATCCGAGATGACCACCCAGACCAAGACTTTTTGTTCAAATTTCGCTTTTGGTTTGTATATGACGTCTTTGGAACATTATCTTTATTGCTAGTGTAATACCCATCGTTTCCTAGCAAATTGGTGTTTGTGAAAGAAAAATATTTTACTCACAATCCGTTGGTAATGTGTGCATTTGTACCCTTTAAAACAGTCGGGAAACGACCCATTCCCGGCTAGCTGGGAAAGTGGCAGATAAACTAGCCGGGTAGACCGTGGCCGGGAATGATCATTCCCGGCTAGTTTATCTGTCACTTTCATTCCCGGCTAGTTTATCTGTCACTTTCCTTACCAGCAAATGTCACTGTCATTTTTTTAAATCAAATTGCATTAAAACATGATTTTTATAATAAATAAAGAACAAACAACTCGTATTTATGGAGGCTTTATTTTGTTTAGCTAATTCAGAAAAATACGTAAAGAGTACAGTTTCAGAGGTATGCTGCACAGTGCACACCTTTAGTCACGCACCACTTACTATATACATCGTTAGTGTTTTCGTATCTTGCCCTGCCTTTTTCTGGAATCATGCCTTCAGTAGCTTTTTCTGCAGCTTCTCGCAGTTCTGGTGGAGTACATTCAAATTCATTATCAGACATAATATTTGTAAAAATACAAAGACAATTACTAAAAATGCCGTATAAACTGACAAAATAAATATCTATCTGTCAGAATCAACAAACTTGTTATATTTCCTAGCAACGACAACAAACTTGTTAGATTCCCTAGCAACGGTCTCGCAGATCTTTTTGTTGAAATAATTTCTCAAATTACGATAAAAATTAATATTATTTGACACTTATCTAGAGTTACTAACCGATTGTGACTAAAATAGTATACATACCTCACGGGAAGGATCATTTTGAGCCTCGAGCTTAATAGACGCCTCGGCGCTATGCGCTCGGGCATCTAACTAAGCACTCGGCTGTAATGATCCACTTCCACACTCGGTATGTAATATACTATTTCATCGTTCATAACGATGGAAATGTTTCCTGTTAAAAACT
The DNA here is from genome assembly GCA_947652605.1 of Elmis aenea. Lineage (NCBI taxonomy): Eukaryota > Metazoa > Arthropoda > Insecta > Coleoptera > Elmidae > Elmis > Elmis aenea. Next base: position 23,604,399 of record OX393580.1, read on the forward strand.
CTCAGTTATAATATATTAAGGGAACATTATTTTGCCGGTAAAATTATTGACAAAAGTTTGTTACTTTGGTAACATCCTGAGACAAAAGACATGACAAAATCCTGAGCCGAAGGCGAGGGATTTTGTCATTCATTTTGTCGAGGGATGTTACCTATAAGTAACAAACTTGAGTTAAAATTTTTCCTGCAAAATAATGTTCCGAAATATATTTCATTAGACTATTTCCCAAATAAGATACCAAAAATAATTACAATTTTCGTTTATTATTTGTTAACATTTTCGATAGCGTACCAACCTCTGTAGCGCATTTAAATCGTAACTCCTTTCCTTGCAAAAATTTTCAAATTGTTTCCATATTGACATTTTGGATGCAACAGTATTTTTGGGAGTTATATTTGCAACAGTTTTTTGTATTTCTTCTATGGAAGTTATTCCGAAACGGCTCATGTCAAATAATATATTTTACAACTGTCAAACATCTGTAAACAAACAACCAGGTTGCTAAGGATATAATTGACATGACAACGGGATGTTTTCGCTATTTTGGAGGTGAAAAAATCCCTAGGGATTTTATCGCTTAAAAATGAACGTGATTGGTCAAAACATTAAGGCGTGACTATAATTTGACAAAGTGATTGGTTTATATCAGTTTATATGACCATGAGGGGAATAGTCTTCGTAATTTCTACATTTCTTGGGTATTTCTTCTAATTGCTTTGGCGTGTATTTAGTAGACTGCTTCCGTTTGTAATATTTAAGGTTGTTTTTTCTTAAAATATTTCGTATACAACCCCTAGAAACGCCATATTTCACCGCCAACTTGCGTTGTGATACTCCAACTTTATTTTCAGCCCTTGATGTTACACCTCTTTGTTGCCTATTATTCAAACGGGGCGGTCTTCCACTTTTTGGTTTTTCCTCAACAGAATTTCCCATTTTCCATCGTTTAATGATTTTATATAAAGTGGATCTTGCAGCATTTTCTGTTTTAAAATGGTTTATTACCTCTTTTTTTTAATGTTGTCCAAGTAGTTTGTATTTGTACACATGACGACGAAAATCAAGTCGCTTTTCCATTGCAAATACAAACACAATAATCAACTGCACTAAAATACACACACTGACATTCGGTGTCTCCGTTACACTTGTCAAACATCACATGCAATTGTTTTAGAAACAACTCACTTGATATTTAAAAAATCCACTTACTTTAAGCCCACCCGTTGTAGGTTTACAACGTTTTTGAAGTCGTTGTTTTATTTAAGTGGATCATTCATTAATTTAAACACATAATAGTTAATCGCTTATCTTTTTCGCAAAGTATTTCTTGTCTTAGTGCAAAACCAGTTTTAAAACTCGCCTCTCTTAATCAGTTGCTTTCGTATTTATTTAAATAATTGATAAAAGATAAATAAATGAGACTGCTACTGATGAAGAAACGAGAGTCTTAAAACAAGTCTTGCACTAAGACTGTACTACTTAACCAGATTAGTGATGATCCCTAATTAAGTTTGTTTCTATTATTTATGAAATTATTACAAAAGTTTTTTTTAATTTTTTTAACAAATTGTTTAAATGTTGCTATAGGTGTACTGTTTCGGCCCAAGATAAAGCATAAAAACGCTGTATTGCCGGGTTTCATCACAAAAGTTGTGAAACAAACATGTTAATTGTTTTTACAATCTTGTATTACAACCTTATACTACATTCAAATTCAATAAATGTTCCTTTTGTTTGATTATTTCTCAGATACAATGATATTTAGCTTCTTTTTTTTGTAAACTAGGTAAAATCTTTACCAAAGCTGTAAAATTGGTGAATAGTTCAATAAAAATTTTGCAGATTTAAACCGCTTACGAATTAAAGGTCGTTATTTGAACAGCTAAAGCTACAACAGAGTCGTTTTTTATTGTAGCTGACCACAAAGTAAATACATTTTGTAATAAATGTTTAAATATGGCATTATGTTGCCGATTTTAAATTTAAGATCAAGGTCTACTAGTGTATTCGTACCTTGCAGGAGAAGAAACACGCAACTGTCGAACTCATTAAATTTAATCTCGTTAAACCAATTAGTAGATACTTAAGTTGAATACTTAAAGAACACCATATTGCCCAGTATTTTATACCCTTTTATCAATAACTATATTGCTTACGTCATTTGTGGTTTTCCTTTTAAACTGCATGTACCAGAAGTAATTTTTATTACAGTAAATAAATATTTAAACAGTTATGCATTTATCTGCAAACCAAGGCAATGATGTGGATATGTTTTAAATTTTTCTTACCTCGTTCGATTTTTTATCAGGATGCAATACTATGTTTAATTTTTTTAAATTTTATACTAAACCGAATAGTAAAATAAAAAATTATTGTTAATGCTTTATTTTTTCTTCGTATTTATGTAAAAATTCTAGCTTCCATCTTCGTTTTCAATATCGGCAACGATGATTACACAAAAAAAAAGTAATTACATTCTTATGATAATATAAAAACGTCAAGTGCGAAGTAAATATAAAAATAAACTAATCTTAAAGTGCGTAATATACATGTAGATAAAACCTTGACTTTGTATATGCTAATTTTTTTAGATAAAAGGTAATTACATTTTTTCTATTGTTGTTCAAGTTATTGTAAACTAGTTAAATACAACTTGGCTTAGTTTTATATTTGTAAGTGTATAATTTTTTTTTTGTTTAATGTCGGTGTGCATCATGTGCTTATAATTTTTATCTAATACTTTACAACAAAATAAAAGAAGAAGCCACAATTACTACATTATTAGGGATCTTCATAGAAAAATCTTTTTTAGGTCTCTAAACATATACAGTGTGTACCAAGTCAAGACGAATTCCTCGATTGCTCTGTTATTGGTGAAAATTTAAAAAAGTTTTGTATAAAAGTTGTTTGATGTCATTTACTACTAACCTAAAAACATTTTTAACTGTAACAGTAATTTGTTTTGCGCACTTAAAAGTAACTTTGTTTTTTTAAATAAAACACACTGTACAGGGTGGTCCAAATTCGATGGGATTGCATGGGTATCTCGGTTAATATTTAAGATAGAGAAATGGTTAAATTACCAATAATGTGCAGTTTTTTGAGACAAACTCAGAACCGTTTTCAAAAATATTCTATCATTTCCGGTTTTCGAGTTATTGAAGAAAAAGTGTTTTTTTTTCATGTTAATAATGTGTCATATCTCCGTTACTGTTGTAAATATCAAAAATATTTAATAAGACTATTTTTAGATATTTTTATGTTTAAAATGATTATCCCAAAAAAGAAATCTTTACGCTCGCCGTTAAAAAGTTATGACACAAAATTACTTTTTTTTAAATAGGAGCGATAGTTGGCTATGATCTATTTACATTCCCTATTTTCTTCTCATTCCAAATATATAAGGGTCAATGTATTTATTTTTAATAATACGCAAGTTATGAAGGTTTTTTAGTTTGTTTTTTTTAAGAAAATCATAGGCTGTGAAAACCAAAAGAAAACAAGATGCAAAACCTTATAAAACTCATGTGCTACAAGTTACCAAGGTTTTCTAATTTGTTGTTGAGATAAACATTGTAAATGTTTGAACATAATATAACAACAACATAGTCGGGATCAGCAGTAATGTAGTATTTTGCTGTTTATCTTAAGTTCAAAAATGTTTGATGTTTATCTCAACAACAAATTTAAAAACCTTGGTAACTTGTACCATATAAGTTTTATAAGGTTTTACACCTTGTTTTTTTTTTCACAGCCTTCTATGATTTTCTTAGAAAAAAAAAACTAAAAATTCTTTATAACTTGCGTTTTATTAAAAATAAATACATTGACCCTTATATATTTGGAATGAGAAAAAAATAAGGAATTTAAATAGGTCATAGCCAACTATCGTTCCCACTAAAAAAAAAGTAAGTTTGTGTCATAACTTTTTAACGGCAAGGGTAAAATTATTTTTTTTAGTATAATCTCCATAAATATTTTCGATTTTTACAACAATAATGGAGATTTAACACATTATTAATATGACAAAAAAAAAACACTTTTTATTCAATAACTCGAAAACCGGAAATGATAGAATATTTTTAAAAACGGTTCTGAGTTTGTCTCAAAAAACTGCACATTTTTGGTAATTTAACCGTTTCTCTATCTTAAATATTAACCGAGATACCCATGCAATCCCATCGAATTTGGACCACTCTGTATATCGGGTGATTTAGTTGGACTGTGTACCCCTACAAATTTTTTATTATTGAACATAACCCCAACAAACCTTATATTTTTGAAAACGGCGACAAATTTTTTATTAAGTGATGTGCATTTGTTATCTCTACGATGATATATGTCAAATCCGCGATTGGCAACTGTTTTTTTTTTTTTTAATTACATAGTATAAATGTTTTTGTTGATTCGGATAGAAAATTTATTTCTGAATACGACCATGTATTAAAAAAGTATGCATATACAGGGTGTCCCAAATTCGAGTAAATGCATAAGGATCTCGCTTATCTTAAGAGCTACGAAGTCGGTTAAATTAGGGCAAAGTTGCGAAATTAGATGCTTAACAAATATCTGCAAAGAAAATTGTCATAGCTGTCTTAGTTCAAAAGTTATTCAAGAAAAACTGAAAAATTGATTATTTTTTTTTGACCTACATCCTACATTTTTCAAGATATCGACAATCTGGAAGCACTTCTCCATGGCAACTTCTTACGCTTTATATTTTGAGATTACATAGAATTTCCAACAACGTTTCGTCTCTTCAGAACCATCATCAACTTCATTTTTTTAAATACGGCGAAAAAAATTTAATCTTATAGTCGGATAGCATTAATTTTGTCTTCTGATTTCAATGATATATGACACTTGATATCTAAAATCATATTTTATCACAAAAGTTTGAGAAAAACTCATTTTGTCCAAGTTTTAAATCAAATAATCTTGTACAAAAACAAAGCAAAATAAAAAACAAAACAATTTTTTTGTTTTTTTGTTGTTTTGTTTAAACTGTCACTTTGACAATAATATGATCGAGATTAATTGTATAATTTGCAACCAGCTAACAATACTTTGAATTTGTGCTTTTTTTTTATCAAATATGACAATCAACACTTTTTAAGGAATTCGAGAAATGTCATAATATACACAAAATTTTGTTTTCTAATGGCAAACTTTTTAATTTTCAACACTTTATTTAATACTTCATTAAAATCAATTACAATATCATATTAGCAACACCTTTTATTTTCCTTAATTGACGAAAATTATTTTAACAATACTCCGCAATACACGAAGGGATAGCGAATAAATAAATAAGTTAAAAATGTACTACCAGAACATAGTGAAAATAAAAATTGCGAACAAAAGCACAAATATCAAAGAATTTCTATCTGGTTGCAAATTATACAATTAATCAAGATCATATTCATGTCAAAATGACAGTTTTAACAAAACAAGAACAAAAGAATTGTTTTTGTTTGTTTGTAAAAGATTCTTTGATTTAAAACTTGGACAAAATGAGTTTTTCTCAAATTTTGTGGTAAAATATGATTTTAGATATAAAGTGTCATATGTCATTAAAATCTGAAGACCAAATGCTATCCGACTATAAGATTAAAATTTTTTCGCCGTATTTAAAAAAATGAAGTTGATGATGGTTCTGAAGAGACGAAACATTGTTGGAAATTCTATGTTATCTCAAAATATAAAGCGTAAGAAGTTGCCATGGAGAACTGCTTCCAGATTGTCGATATCTTAAAAAATGTAGGATATAGGTCAAAAAAACGAAAATCAATTTTTTCAGTTTGCCTTGAATAACTTTTGAACTAAGACAGCTAAGAAACATTTCTTTTCAGATATTTGTTGAGCATCTAATTTCGCAACTTTGCCGTAGTTTAACCGACCTCTTAGCTTTTAAGATAAGCGAGATCCCCATGCATTTACTCGAATTTGGGACACCCTGTATAAGATTTTCGAGAAAAATCAGTTCAAAGTTTATTCAAATTACCTACAGCAAACAGTCTATTTAACATAACAAAAAACAATCAAATCTTAAAAATTATACTATAACTATCAATGGAAATGTATTAAAAATTTATTTTTAATAAAAATAAAAATAAATAATAAACGTCTACATAAAAAATTAAACTGTAATGTATTCAAACAGTTACAAATAGAGGAAGCGTGGGGCGTTTATTTTGTATACATTATAGTCTAATTTTTTATGTCGACGATTATTATTTGTTTTTATTTTTATCAAAAATTATTTCTTAATACATTTTCATTGATAGTTATTGTATAATTTCTAAGATTTGATCGTTTTTTGTTATGTTAAATAGACTGTTTGCTATAATTTGAATAAACTTTGAACTGGTTTTTCTCGAAAATCTTATGTATACATAGTTTTTTAATACATGGTCGGATTCAGAATTAAATTTTCTATCCGAATCAACAACAAAATATGTACTACGTAATTTAAAAAAAAATATAGTTGCCTATCGCGGATTTTACATACGTCATCGTAGAGATAACAAATGCACATCACTTAATAGAGAATTTGTCGTCGTTTCCAAAAATATGAGGTTTGTTGGGGTTATTTTCAATAATTAAAAAGTTATAGGGCAGTCAAACTAAATCACCCGGTATCTGTATTTTTTTTTATAACTAATAATTAAATATTAAATTCTCTTTGAAAATTGTACATAAAATCAATCGTTTTTGAGTTGTTTACTTTTTTATGTGAATATTGACAGGATTAAATAAATATTTATAACTAACAATTTAGCAATGTCAGAACGAATTCCTTTGATACTTAAGTTAACAGTAGTGACTAGTACAAGTTTTAAAACAATACACAGTACGTTTTAAATACCCGGTCCATTTAGGTAAACTTCAAACAAGACTGTTATTTTTTTTTAATCAAACATCCCCAATTTTTTTTCAACTATTATCTTTAAAAATTATTAGAAATCAATGATGTCAAAATTCCTAGAAAGTTTGTTTTAAAAGTAAAATATAATTTCATTGGTTAAGTCTGTTTTATACAATACTATTTTTTCGTTTAAGAAAATCGTATACGAGTTTACATTACCGCGTCAATCAGACACTAAAAATCTTGAACGAAAAATTCGTACGAAATTACAACCTGCTCTAATTCCATCCAATATTTAGCATGCGCGCATGCATATTCTACTTTAACTGTATCTGACCGCATGTCATTCGTGGTTTAGGTTAACTGAAAAAATCAAACAATATCCACAGTTCGTTGTTGATTGTTCAGTGAGCACATCATTTTATTTCAATTTTTATGCTTACTCAAAATTGACATGGTTACTCAAGTTGCCAACAAAATATAATAAAAGTTACTTAAAAGTAACCAAAATATAATAAAAGTTACTAAAAAGTAACCAAAATGTATTAGAGTTTTCATGTCAAAAAATAGTAGGTACCATGTAAATGGTTCATATTTTCCATGGTGAATTCTTAAACGAAATTTTTATATAAATATTCCATGCTAGTTTCTTAAACGAAAAAATAGTTACAAATTAGTTTAGTCTAAAAATGACTTTACATAACGAAATTACACAAGAAGAAATGACACGTAATAATATAACAAAAAATTACACAGGAAAGAATTTACAGAGGGACGAAATTGCGTAGGGAAGAAATTACACACGTAAAAAATTACACACGGAAGAAAATACACAGGGAAAAAATTACGCACGGAATTAATTTCACACTCTGTAGTAATTTAATTTATTTTTGAAAATTTTAAGTTTTAATTTTTTATTTAAATTGCTATTTAAAATTTGAAGTTACTATTGTGTTAAACGTTTTACCGACTTTTATTTAGTCTTTACCTAACCTAACCTAACCGGATCTATACGTACAGGAATACAGAAGAATGGGATCACATTCCTTCAGAGGTAAGCCGATTAAACTAACAGTCATAGTCATTATACTGGAAATATTAGAAACAAGTAACACGTTAAGCGCCATTTGTATCCATATGAATACAAAACATTATGTCCCGATGGGCCACCTGTATCCGTTTGGATACAACGCCCTACATTTAGATTCGGCTGCCTGTATTCTTAAACATACATGTATTACATATAACTATACCAGAAAAGGTTTCAGGATGGCCCGGTGGATCAGCACCCTTATTCCGTAACTTTTAAACACCAGCGTAAACCACGCGTTAGTAGCGAGTTCAGAATTCGGGTAGTTGATATTCCAATACTGAGTACCAAGAATGAACTCTAACCGTAAATGCTAGACGTAATTCACGTGAATACCGGCTCGGCAGCCGCGTTTAAAGGTCTCCACAGACCGACGCGGTGGCGGTGGCGGTGGCGGTGCAGTGGCGGTCAGATTTAACCTTATTGAGTGAGTGAGATCGTGCGTCCCACTTGTTTTCTAAGGTTGCATCTGACCGCCACCGCGACCGCCACCGCCACCGCGTCGGTCTGTGGAGACCTTAAGGCTAAAACTCTGTCATTTCGACTTGATTACTCAATAACATTTGGGGGTGAAATTTTATATTTTAAGTAAATTTTGGAGTGTTGTATTTGTGTTGAATTAAAAAAGAAACTATTTTTAACAATAATTAAGTGTGTTGGATATTAGTAAATTTAGGAACGAAGCGACGAAATAGCGCTTTGGTAAGTACAGTAAATCTTTTATTTTACAAATTGAAATCAATTTTGTTACATTTTTAAATCTGTAATATTACATTGTGTTCATTCAACAAGTACATAAATACCTCATGAAAAATAGTAATGTATATTATTCGCAAGACAGTATATAGGTATTTTTACATTCTTTTAGAATGATGGCCCATCTAACACATATTTTATGGTGGAACGAAGAAAAGTACAAACGGGCAAACGCAAAATTAAAAAATATGCAAACGTAACTTGCGAAATGCACAAAGTAACATAAAAATTAAGTTTTGTCATATCTTTGTGTATTGTTCATTAATTTTAATATCACAGTCCAGCTTAATATATAAATTAAATTGTATATTTGTTTATAGCGTACATAGTGCATGAATAAATGCAATCAACTAAACAAAATAGAATTACGTTACCACACCACTGGCACAATTTAAAAAATACCCATCCAAAGTGCTGACCATTGAAACAAAATTAATTCAGTAAACAAACTATAAGATAAGAAAACTTTACAAAATCGTTGTCTAATATACAGAACAGAGCGCATTAAAACATTAAAAAAACTACCATGAATTCTTTAACGTAAGGAAGAGTGTACAAAGTAACATGGCGGTAATTTTTAAACAAATACGCGTTAAGCACATTTCCCAACTTTAACTTGGGTAAACCCGCTGTGAGTTAGAGTTAGAGAATCGCTTTTCGAAGAAGTGGGTGATATTAAGAAGGTAGTAATGAACTTGCATTTCCGTTAAATCCAAAGTTATAGAATACAGCTGCAGAAAACCTTGGTGGCCAGCGATTTTTTTACCCACCTTGATATTAAAATAAAATTAATTAATTTAAGTTTTATAATTTATTCATACAAAAATCAAATTTACAATTTTGTCAATTGTCAAAAATAAAAGCACATAAATAATATAAAAATAAAACTATATAATTAAGTTCTTCTTCATAAGACATAATGTAAATATGAACACTTTATTTTCACTAAACAACAAACTTTTTCGTAATAATATGAATGAATGCGACAACATCGAATGTTAACATATGATTGATTTGAAGAACACGGTATTTTTGGTATACTTTTACCGCTAGGGGTTAACTAATCCTGTAACTATTTAACTATTTAATTCCTGCTACCATCGGATTATAATACTTAGTAAGTAGGTATTAACGGGCAAGTTTTTACGAGTACCTATATTCATACTTGTATTCGATAAGATACAGTGGTGAAACACTATTTTCTTCCTCATGGGCCACCTGTATCCAAATGGATACAATTCAGTTTTTGTTTAAAAACGGGTTAAAATAATATCTATTATTTTATTGTGAATTTTTTTTTTATTACCTAAGGGCTACTTAGAAACGTTAATTTAAAAAAAAAGTGGCAAAAAAAAACTACTTTTTTTAACATAGTGGCGCTTAACGTGTTAAGCTATTTCTCTTATCTGAGCATATTATATTCATTTTGGACTTTTGGAGAAACCCACCCTTCTGCTTCTACAAAAATACCTACTGCATAGCTCGTGTTAAAATGTGTAATTTTTTCTTTGTGAAATTTATTCCGTGTGTAATTTTATCCGTGTGTAATTCCTTCCGTATGTAATTTCTTATCTGTATAATATCTTCCTTGTGAAATTTTATCACGTGTAATTTCTTCTTGTGTAATTTCATCCTAACACCAATTTCATTTTATTTTTAAACTGTAATTTTTATTAAGTACATTTAAAACAGATTTGTTTATGCTGCACAAATGGTCGTAAAATTATTAAGTTTTGGAACAGGTGTAAAAAAAAATTTAAGGTTTTATTTATAGTTAAAATAATTTCTAATTTAATAAAATGCTTAATATTGTTTAAGAAGAGGAAACATTGTATTATGATATATAGCGTAGACACAACGTCCTTAGACCAAAGGAAATCTATGTGGCTCCACAGTGGATCTTCCATTACGCGAAGTTGCACTACATTTGGTAATTCTTTAACTAATCGTTCCACATCCACAGCAAATTTTCTGTGTTAACATATATAAAAATTAAAATATTGATATTTTACTTTGTATTCAAGAACCCAATCATTGAGACCACAATACAAAGCAAGAGGTGCTGTAATTTTGCTTAAATTATACTGCGGAGGAAAATTTTCACCATATATTTTCATGTTTTTCATTGGCCCATAATCGTATTGTTGAAAGATGCCTAAAAATTAAAATTAATAAAAATCCGAAAATGTTTATCATTATAGAACATGTTTGATGATGCTTATTAGTTAAGTTAGATCAGTGTTTCTCAATCTTTCTGAACTTTTTTCACATACATTTTTATTGTTCCCCCTTTCAATCCCTTTATGCAGGGCCTCCGAAAAAAAAAAACGTAATTCAATTGTTTTGCAAAGTTCATCCTGTTTCACATTGGTGATTAAAAAAACAAAAAGGTCCTCCCAATGTTCTTAAATCCGTCCTGTTTCAGTGATGATTTGTTGTTTAATAAATAATATACTCTTTCATTTTTACGCGCCCCCTTAGATATATTTGGCCCCACAGGTTGTAAGCCACTGAGTTAGATCATTAATTATTTTAAGCTGCACTAAAATCTTTTAAAATAGAATTTATTTTATTGCGTTTTTTAACAGAATTTTTATTGATATTATGAAATTTTACTCATATAGGCTCATTGAAACCAATGAAAATTGCCAAATATTAACCGAATCCAATTGATTAACACATTTATTTAATAAATACTAAAATTATTATCGGCTCTTGATATGTGAACAGAGAAGAAAACTTACGCGCTTGTCTTGTCTGAATGAAGTGATACATTTGTTTAACTGATATTCTCGCAGGTGCATGAGTTCCAATGACTGGTATGTATGTCTGTAATTATAAACTTTATACAATACATTTCGGAGAATAAAAATAATTTATTAAATACCTTATTAAACTGTGTAGGGTTGGCGCCACTAAAAAGAAATAACAACTCGGCACAAGCAGTTTGAAATGGTGAAGCGTCATTACAAAACAATTGTGTACTTTTTGTAATCAATTCCGTTTTTGGCAATACTTCGTCGATCCCAAGTTTGTTTGTAAATTTCTGGAAGAGTTGTTTCTTAATTATAATATTTTAAATAATTCGATAAAAAAAAAACTGGGCCAGTTTAAGGTTTGCATCCACAATTGCAATGAGAGGACTTTTGGAATTAATAAGGTATGCAACAGGTGACAGTGCCACCATTAATCGAATTTTTTTGTTGTATTCCGGTCTCTGAGAAGCCATAACGAAAACCAATATAGAAAATCTTTTTTTGTTGAGTTTTCTTGAGAATGTGATCAATGCAGGCGGTTAAATCGTAAAATCCCATTTCATGCCAACTATTAATTAAAAAAATATCCTTTAAAAAGGTGAAGAAAATAGTTTTAATTTCATTTTTTCCGACATGGTGTTGCCCATGGGATTACAAATTTAATTTAATTGAATTAAACTTCCGCCTTTTTGTTACACTCTATGTGTTAAGATCCAAAATTCATCGTGTGATTTAAATAAATTGAAAACAGTTTAGAAGCATGCATGAAACAAAAAAGCAAATATTTGGAAATTTAATCCAAGATTTAAAAAAAAAAACAACAAACTTGTGTGTGTTTATGTTTGAATGTTTAAAACATATTCTTTTAGAAGTAATTTAGTTTTCATTAAGTTGGTATCATATTTTTTTCTAGCCTTTTTTTGTAATACGATTTTTATAAATGCACAAACTGTTATCCAGATTTTTCAATTTAAGAAAAACCTTTCTATTTGATGCACGCTTTTTAAAAGACACTGTATATGGTCTAGTTTAAAAAATTTGAATACCTTTCATAATTCTTGTAACAAAAAAAGCAATTTTTGCACGTATTTCTTTGTTTTATTGTGTCAAATTTCCATTACATTTTGCATATTTCTAGTTAGGTTTAATAGTATTATTATTGTACATCACCTGAAATTCCAAAACTGCTTTTTGTCTAAATCTGGATCAAGATACATATGTTTTCTCGACCAGTTATTGCCTCTAGCATTTCCCATCCAGACATCGTATCCCATATCAGCAAGAAGGAAAGCTAATCCTCTGTTTGGTCCCATGACAACCCAATCCGCCGAACTGGTCGCTATACCATGCATTAGAAATACCGCAGGTCTATTGGTAATATTATATTCTTGCTTGCCATGTGGTATCCTATGCAATTCCAACATATATCCGTCTTCTGTAAGTATGTTTGAGTGGACTTCCACTGGATAACCATATTTCCGGATTAACGCAAACTAACTATTACAGATTATAAAACCTTTGAACTTTAGATACTTAACGAAATAAAGGCAATCAAAAGGTATTGGATTTAAGCGACTATAATAGATGTTCTAAGAAGCTTTGACAGAAATTCAAAAAAAGAATAAATCAGAAATGCGGATATTAAAAGGATAACAAACAGTAGCGATGGGTGGTAAAGGATGGGTGAACCTATGGGTATATCAAAAACAGGGTAAAGACAGGCGCTGGACAAATTTCTGATGGCGATACGGTCGAGTTTCGCTTGCTACTAGGCTGCTACCTCTAGATTTTTAATAGTTTGCATGGAGATCAGAGGCAGTTGTAAACATTTTATTTTTTTCCTGCGTGTTCAGAGTGTTTAAGTGTGATCCAAGACTTTAAAAGACATTAGTTATAGTTGTGTAAGTTATTACCATACGTAAATTTCATAAGTTAATTTATATACAATTATTTTTTTAATTTTTAAGAAAATGTGCATTGTAATCATTTGTCTACATTAACTTAATAGCAATGATTGGAATTAATAATGTAATTTTGTAATAAAATATAAAATTAAATTAGCTAAATTTTGGGATTTCAATATAAATTTGAAGACCAAAGCCGTTATTAAATAATTTTGTTAAGTTAGGTATTATAGGGTTCTTTATTTGATAAATATCATTGAATTACAAATATTTTTGTAAACGTAAAAATAAAAAATATGTTTCTTATAACGTCTTGTTTTTATTCCTTAAAAGTAGGGCTCGAAACCAAAAAAAAATTTGGTTAACAATCGATAACTTTATTTTTATAACGGTTTTTGCCTAAAAACCAGTTTTTTTTTCATTAAAAACCGGTTTACTGTAAAAAAACAATTGAAGTTTTAAACGGGTTTTTGACATTATTCAGACTAGGAATGCAAATATGAAAAGATATCTATTTATAATTTTATAATATGTACAATTAAGCGTTCAGTAATGACTTCTGATAAACTAATCGCATTTAATACAGATTATGTATTTTTTTAAAGTAATGTTTTTCCAAAAAAAATTGTAAAAAAACGTGTTTTAATTATATTGGTTAAAGCCACCGTTTTTTTGCCAATTAAAATAACGGTCTCGGTTAACCTTGCTTAAAAGTACGTACAGCAATATATTGTTGCAACTATCGTGCACACAAAAACACACTGTAATTACAAGTGTTTTAAATTCTTTTATGTAGACTGCGTGTATCATGGGTTGCATGCCTACTGTGGAAATACGCGCTCCGTAAATGTTTTTTAAATATTAATAGCTAATAATTATTATTAAGCCTTCATTTTCCTTAATTTTTAGTTGCTATACTTACTATTGCATCTATTTCCGCATGCCAATTGAGTTTTTACCGTCAAATTTCGTTTAAAAATGAGGTTATTAAAAGAAATCCCATATATCACATTGCCATACCCTGTTATATAGAAGTACCCTAGGTGAAGCTAGTCTACAAAGAATTTGAACTGGAGACTAGTGAAAAGACAAAATTGGCGACGAGTCAGACGAACGTGGGTATCGATTTAACTAATTATTATTATTTATACTTACAATACTTAGTCCTGTATCCGGATGTAAAACACTACCCCTTTTATAAGTCAAACTGCTTGAGAATTTTGCAAGGAGCAAGTAAAATAGTATCTTGTACATTTTATTTTATATTAGCTAGTCTGATCATTACGATGTCTTTAATGCAGCTGCTTCGAGGCAACTATTACATAAATATATAATATCAATTTTTAATTACGATCAAAGACCCCCTAAAAAATAGCCCTGAGAGAAACCGGACCTAACATTGAAAATAATTACTCTCATAATTAAAGAAAAATTGTACAAGCTTGATATGGTGAGTGCGCAACACTATTTTTTAAAACCAATAAAGTGCGTAGTCATTAATCTCAAAAACAAGCAAATAAATTGATCATAAACGCGCGAATAAGGTCACTCGCGAAAATACATGATGGTATTAGATTTTCAGATTATTTTTTGTCGAACTGACTAAGTACACAATAAGTTCTTAACAAGGGTCTCAAATGCAAATCCAAACAAGTAATTGGGTATAATTACCCGACCTCGGTATTTCAAGATTATCTGCCAGATGATCCAATATCTTGACAATTCCAGAAGCAATATTGCTCAAGTTTGTTACAAAAGCTTACGCATTTTTTGGTATACTTAGAAGGTTTTTACGATTATTATTCTAAATGTGGACGATAACATTACGCAATCGTTCATAACTTTAAAATGTCAATTTTTGGATCAAACAAAGGCGAGTCTCTTCCTAAAAGTACGTTTTTTATTAGTCCTATGCAACTAAGTTCAACCCGCCTATCTTTAAAATTTTTTTGTGATTATTGGTTAAATAAAAGTCGGATGGTGATAAATCAGGACCATAAAGCAGATGTTTTAGCTGAACAATAATTCTAGTTATTGCGCTCTGCAATTATAAAGCACCAAATTTTTTGCCTGATAAGAATTTGTCCTTTTTATTATAAAAAAAGCAATTCTTAAGTTTTGATGACTTTAACTACAAACTTTGCTGTAAAACCCTGCAGCATAAATTCAATCAATTATATTCATTTCGCTTCCCCGAAAACTGTAGCCAACAATTTTATCATATCTGTAGGTTTACTAACCAAATTTCCAATAACTTTGGTTAAATAAAGACATAAAGAATAATCTTATTACAGATTCATAAAATTGTAATACTATTTTCGATCTTTCGGAGCTAGTATGTTATGAAAACTATCGTTTATTTAAAAGTCACTACAATTTTGCAAAAGTAAAAAGCAGATTTTAATATCGCAAATTATTCGGGTTGTAAACGTTTGCAAAAGATAATAAAATAAGACAAAATAATATCTATGTAAATTTCAAGACTTATGTGTTATTGATACATTTGTTAATATAAATAGAAAATGAAAAGATTTTGTAAATGTTAATAACTCAAAATAATTTAAAAAAAGTAGATATCAATCAAAGAATACCTATATTGAAAGATTCAGTGTAGGTACTCATTCGTAAATATAGTTATTGTTTGCTTCATCTTATGTTCATTGACGCTTTTCCGTTTATGTATTTTAATTGCAACAAATAAATATTTTAACGAAATTTTTTTCACCTGTTAACATTACCAGTGCAATTTTAAAGTGTGGCTTCTCAATAATTCCTAGATTTTACTGATTTACCTACTTAATTAATACAGATATTTTATATTAAATCTTGTAAAAACCAGTCTATGCTTGTTAGATAGAAAATTGGTAAAATTAGCAAGGATTAAAAAAATCGCTTAAATTATTTTATTTCTAAACTAAATAATTAGTGTACCAAAATTCCTTAAAACAAATATCATTTTAACTATAATGACTACGGCAAAATAGTTTAAAATCACTGCAAAGCGCTTAAAAGATTGATAATAAAATATTAAGTATTTAATTATTTTTAAGGAGATTATAATTTACGTTTTTCTACTGGCAGTTGGTTTGCTGTTATTTCTTTACTTCAATAATATATTAGCGAATTTATTTAATAGTTTCTCCTTGATACAAGACATTTTTTCAGAGTGTTTAAATTCACAATGCTCAAAACATCGAAACACTCAATCGTAAGTTGTTTTTTTTTGTATCAAATTGTGAGGCTGCTTTTACTTTTTTTTGTAACGTAAACGGAAATACGTATGAATATGAATAACAACAATTAAAACTTTATTATTTTTTAGTGTACTAAGAAAACTGGTCAGAATTTTTCTGTACAGCAACAAAAATTATGAAAATTATTATTGAAAACGAATTTTTAATTTCAGTGTAATGATAACACAGACAATATGAAGTACAAAATTGATTTTAACAAGACTATTATCTCTATGTGCGTTAATAAGACCTTGACATTGTGATAAACAAATAGTTGTAGATAAGAAAATACAAGTTAATTTTTTTCTACGGTTTTTAAGATGTTATTGACATGATAAATACAATGTACAAAAATTAGTTACATGCTTATAATAATTGACTTTTTTTTTGCTACATCATTGTTAATTATTTGTGCATGATTCCTTGACAATGCCTTACGAATAAACAATTACCTATGTTGATTCAAAAGTAATAACTTATAATCGTTTCCTCTATGACATACATTTTTGGTGTGTACAAAAACATGTGTACAAGGTGATGTCTTTTTTATTTAAAAATTTATTCGCTGATAGATGTGTGTATGCAATATTTAATATGGTTTTAAAACGCGAAAAATTGCGTTATAAAGCATGGACACAACATCCTTCGCCCAAAGAAAATCAATATGGTTCCACAATGGAATTGCTTATATTATACTGCGGAGGAAATTCATTACCATATATTCTCGTGTTATCCTCCGGCCCATAGTCGTATTGACGAAACTTCCCTAAGAAAAACAAAATAACCGTATCTGCCCTAAGTTTAACAACTTTGATATTCTTGGAGAGGGCATTAATGTGCACAACTTTGCTACGCCACTAGACTTACCTGATCGTCTTATCTGAATAAAATGATACATCTGTTTCATCGAGAGTCCTGCAGGCACATGAGTTCCAATTACTGTGATAAGTGTCTGTAAAAATAAAATCATCACCATTCTTTTGTAGAGCAAGGGATATTCCTCACCATTTGGTACTGTGCTGGATTAGGTCCACATAAAAGAAACAGTAATTTAGCGACGCGTCATTGCAAAAATGTTGGTTTGTTTGCTTACAAAATCAGATTTTCGAAGCACCTCGTAGATACCATACTTTTTCGCAAGTTTCTAAAAGTTACGTTCCTTTATTAATGTTTCAAGAATAGATACCGACAATAACCTGTATTTTTTCAAGTTCAGCATCCAAAGCTTTAATTATAGGACTTTGGCGTTAGTTAAGTAAGGAGCAGAATACCACAAGTCGTATTTTTTTATTGTATTCTGGTCTTTGTGCAGCCATAACAAAAAACGCGGTCGTTCCTTGAGAATGGCCAATATAGAAAAGTTGTTTTTGTTCAGTAATTCGAAGAATGTAATCAATGCAGGCAGGTAAATCGTAAGACCCCATTTCATGCCAGCTATGACAAAAAAAAAAAAATTCCAAACGTATTCCTTTTGGGTGATTTTATATTAAAATTTAAAATAACTTTTGCTGAGATCTTATTTTACAGGTCGTGGGCGTATAATAATTATTAGTAATGCCGATTAAAATGGGTGTAATAACACGCCATCAAACATAAACACCAACTTTATTAGCAAATAACAATCCTTGTATTATTAACAACTTCGGCGATATCACCAACACAATTCTACTTTCTTAATATTTATAACGTAAATATTCCACTGTTCTTTACAACCGGCTAAATAACTCGCCGTTTTAGTCCTAGCCGACTCCTCGCTCAACCCTGTGAGCGACTCTCTTCGCTCACTCCTCGTGAGCGACCCTCCTGACTCACGGCTGTCAGTGAACTCCCTTTAATTGCCGCACTTCGCACATTTGTTTCTTTTCCTCCCCACTTCACTTCCCGTGCCCATATCACTTTATAACTTTTAGTTTAATCGTATTGTTTTTGGTTCTCACCTAAAATTCCAGAACTGCTTCTTATCCTTATCTGGATCAAGATACATGTACTTCCTCGACCATGTATTTCCCCTAGCGTTTCCCATCCAGACGTCGTAACCCAGATCAGCAAGTAGAAATTCCAAGCCGTTGTTTGGTCCAGTGACAACCCAATCTGCTGAACTGGTCATTATTCCATGCATAAGAAATACCGGGGATCTGTTCGTAATATTATAATCTTGTTTTCCATGTGGTATCCTGTGCATATCCAACAGATAACCATCTTCGGTAACAATATTTTCATGTGACTCCACTGGATAACCATATTTTCGGATAAGCTCAAACTATTTAATATGTACCATACAAAATTTCTTTTTTTTTTAAGTTATAATATACGAAATTGAAACACAAGAAATTGTTGAAGCAAGGAGTGTTTTAAAATAAATTGAAACCTGACACAATTAATTTGATGAAAAATTAATAATTGCACACGTGAAACTAAGGATTACCAATTGGAAAAAAAATATTTAATAACAATTAAAAACGTGTGAAATACATTTTAAACACTAGTTTAAAAAATCACCACTAATACATTTGTTTAAGGTTTCTCTAAACTTTATTTATTGGATAATAATTATATAAAACAAAATAACTGTTAAAACATGCTTACCAGGTTTAATCCTGTATCTGGATGCAAAATGTTGAACTTATTTTTAAGTGACCGACTGGACACGCCAGCAAAAAGTAAATAAATACATATTTTCCACATAGTTTACAAATTCTTATTTTGTCGTTTACGTGGTGAATTTTTATTTTAACTGAATTTGGAATTAGTGGCAACAAGCGTTTAATACTTAAAAATTATTATAATTAACACGTTTTGTCTACCACAGCCAGCCAGCCAGTCTGTTTTATAATTAATTAATCGATGCTGTTATTAAACGCGCTTTATTTTATCTGCTTACTCTAAAAAAAAAACAATAAAAGCTAAAGAAAATAACGTCAGTAAAAGGCTGTTCATAACAATAATTACTGGTTATGTAAAAATATTAGTCCCAATATTTTTCAGGAAGTAGCTATAAAAACGGATGTGAAGCAAGAATACGATATAAATAAATTTAGATATAGAATTTGTGATAAAATAAATTGGTGTCACTTGGGTTAAGCAAGCATGAACGTGTGTTGTTGCCAACTAATAATAACGTCGAATACTGAGTTTCGTGCAGTAAAGAAATTCCTCACAAAACAAAAAAAACCTGTGGAAAACATTCTGAATAAAATGCAAGCAATGTATGTGTCTGTTTTTTTCTAATAAAACTGTGGTTTATAAGTGGTCAGCTTTATTTATTTAAGTTAGAGAATCAATAGTATGACAGCCCGTTCACACGACACCGTATCAGAAATTTTCCCGTACACGGTTTTCGTACCGTATGCGTCAGTGGCGCATGTATTTGCAATGTGCTCGTTCACACCATACGGTAAGAAACTGTACCGAAACCGTACACGTTTTCTTACCGTATGGTGTGAACGAGCACATTGCAAATGCATGAGCCACTGACGCATACGGTACGAAAACCGATACGGGAAAATTTCTGATACGGTGTCGTGTGAACGGGCTGTGACGGACCGTACTGTACATAGGCAGCACTGTTCTGGAAGAGTACTTAGTAGGTACTCTTATATTATTTATTGTTGTTAATTAGGGTTCGTGATCGTCTTTGTAACGTGATTGGACCCTCAAACGTTGTTACGTTACGTTACGTAGTACACAGGTCTAGAGAAATTAGTACACGGTAATAAAATACAACAGTTTTAACAACAAACTCCTTTATTTTTCGACTGGCTGTACACTTCTCGGTGGTTGGTTCTTAACTACCCAGCGCGAATGTCTCAAGATTTTAGGTTCCCTGTTGCTATCCCTTTTTTATTATAGTTGCATCTTTGTCATTCTTTCCTATAAACACATATGTGTGCGAGTAGTTTGTTCTACTTATGATGAACAACTTTATCAACAAATCGTTTGTTGATTGACGAAACCCAAAAGCTGGCGTTGTGGGACCCAAGTTATGACGGTAATATTTTAAAGTGAATGTGTTTTACTAAAGTTGTTATCCGCATAACTTGGCCTTTTTGAAAAACAACGTTTGTGTAAAGCATTTCGCCAATGAGTACTTTCAAAGAGCAATAAATGGGTAATTAATTTAAAGGCAAATCGGAAAATAGTTTGTATAAAGGTCTAGTCTAGAACAATGTGTACATCGTCGAGGAGAATATATTAAAAAATAAAAATATAAAATTTGAATTTTTTTGGTCTTTTTCTATCCCATTCCGCGAATATAAAAAACACCCCTTGTAGATTAAACCCTCAGTTAAGTAACACTCGCCAAATATTTGGTACTGATTTGCAACAATATCCACCAGTAACGAAATGCAATCAATAAAGTAACAAAAATAAATTTATTTTATAAATGTAAATGTTTAACTTATAATTCATTATTTATCTAACAAATCCTTATACTTGACGTTGAGCTTCTTAAAGAAGCGTGCTTCTCTGTTATAACTTTTCTGACGACAAAACTTTATAAGCAGAGTGTCTTATATTTTTCCATAATGTCGAAGACTTTATTGTAAAGCAAAGGCACAACATCTTTCGCCCAAAGAAAATCGCCGTGGTTCCAAAACGGGTCCTCTATTAAGTGCAGCTGTACTGTGTTCGATAATACTTTGGCTAGTCGTTCAACATCCTAAAAACGCAATGCAAGAAACAGAGCAATAAACACAATATGAAAATATTACTGTGTAATTCACTATCCAGTCGTTGTAACCGTAGTACAATGCGACAGGTGCTGTAATTTTGCTAAGATTATATGGCGGAGGCGACTCCTGTCCGTATATTATCATATTTTGCTCCGTCCCATGATCATATGGACCAAAAATGTCTATAAATTGTAATGTAGATTATTTTAAAGTAAGGGCACCTCATGTTGCAAACATTGGCACAATAATTTTGAAAATTGCAAATTGGAAGTTTAGAACCCCACGGTTCTAGGATAAAACTTACCGTTGTTTTTTACTTGCACATAATGGTATAACTGTCTAATTGATATTCCTGATGGCGAGTTAGTTCCAATAACTGGAATAAAAGACTACAAAGTTTTAAATTAAAAACTGCGTTTCCTAACATAATTTGTATACAGAAAGTGCATATACAATGTACCGGCCTGCTTAGTTTTATCAAGCTCAATAGACATTTTATAAATCTACAAATAAAACTCTGTTGCTGTGGTGCGCAAACTATTGGTCGCAACCCCCAAGAAGTTCGCGTAATTATTATGCGGTCACGAAAAAATGTAAGAAATTCTCGTATTTAACAACAAGCATCAGTTGATGGGTTTAGGAAAGGACGGTCGTGTACAGATGCCATCGTAACGCTTACATTTATTACCGAGAAACGACGAAAATATAACACAGAAACGCACATTACTTTCATCGACTACGTGAAAGCTTTTGACAGAGTGAAGAGAAACAAATTATAAGATATTTTGGAAAGCAGAGGATTTTTAAAAAACTTAATAAAATCCCTATACCACGAAACGAAAATTAAAATCGACATTAATGACGAAAATAGCACAGATCACTGCATACAAGATTACAACTGTAAAATATTTACTAAGAAAACAAAAATAACGGCTTTTAAAGGAAAATACTCCATGAGATCAGAAATAATCACAAACAATCAGTGTCTGGAACAAGAAAACCACTAAAGATACTTGGGATGCGACATATCATATGATCAGGAAGTGGACATCGGAATTAAGGTCAACAGATTCTAATATGCTTGTGGAACGATAAAACGCACACTAAAAGGAAAAGCAAACAAAACAACACAGCTGAGATTTTACATGACGATGTCCATCTCTCACGAATACACACCACTAAAATGAAATTCTTGAGAGCTGTTAAAGGTTGTGCGAGGATAGATGAAACATCAAAGCAGATATAAGATAGGAACTAGGAATGAAGGCCCTAAACGCTAAGATATATACAGGGTGCCCATTTTTCTAACCTGTTGTATGGGTAACTCCGTTAATATTGGAGATACAGAAACGTTTAAATTGGCAAATTTGTGCAGAATTTAAAGGGAAATCTGATGCCATTTTCGAATTTGACCTACGTCATCAACTTTTTGAAATATTTTGAAAAAACTGAAAAATGTCGATTTTTTCAAACTTGAATAATTCCGTAGCCATATGAGTTAGAACAAAAATAAAAATTGGCTTTTGTAGATATTTTTACGTAGATTTTAAATATGTTAACGAAATTTTCATAGCGCTCTCGATTTCCGAGTTATAGCACAAACTTGCATTTTTTTAAATGGAAGTCATAGTCGAAAAAAAAGAACATCAACACGGGATAACTCCCATCTATTAGTAGGCTGTGAACATGTAAAATGATTTTTGCTTATTTAAAGAAAAACTACAAGAGTAAAGCATAACAAACCTTATATCATTGAAACGAGAAAAAAATAACCTTTTTAATAAGACCACAGCCAACTATGACTTCCATTTAAAAAAATGCAAGTTTGTGCTATAACTCGGAAATCGAGTGCTATGAAAATTTCGTTAACATATTTAAAATCTACGTAAAAATATCTACAAAAGCCAATTTTTATTTTTGTTTTAACTCATATGGCCACGGAATTATTCAAGTTTGAAAAATTCGACATTTTTCAGTTTTTTCAAAATATTTCAAAAAGTTGATGACATAGGTCAAATTTGAAAATCAGATTTCCCTTTAAATTCTGCACAAATTTGCTAATTTAAACGTTTCTGTATCTCTAATATTAACGGAGTTACCCATACAACAGGTTAGAAAAATGGGCACCCTGTATATATGTAGAAGACCAAGAATGCGATAGATTATAGACCCGGAACAGACCTCATGTCCTAAACCATGAAAAGGAGAGGACGACGATGGCGATAAACTAGTTGATTGTTTAAACAAATTGACCAGTGCTTGGTGTTCGGCGGTGTTCGGTGTGTAATGGTGAGTCCATGCGTTCACGTTTACGAATCGGTGCAAAAAGTCTTTTAAATTACTTTGAACAGCGCCAAACACTGCTTGAAAATGGTCTTACAACTGACTTTTTGCTCCGGTGCGAAAAATCTCGGCCCCCCATCGCCCGGAAAGCTTTCTTATGCCCTAAACTTTGCATAATATGTGCAAATAAAAAATGGATCGCGTCGAATGTGTGTCAACAAAGAAAAAAGCATTCTTATAAATAGTTTGCGCACTACTTTTCTATTACATGTTACGTTTTTCTAATTTGACAGAATTTAGTTTCGTGCATTATACGTTAGTAACTTGAAGTACACTTACACCATCCAGTTGGGCAGGATTAGGCCCACAGATAATAGATACTATTTCTTTGCAAATAAACTGAAATGGTGAGTCATCAGTACAAAGAACTCGAGTTAATCCTGGTATAAATTGGTTTGAGGGGCCAAAAATTTCGTAAATCTCAAAAAATTCAGTTATTTGCTGAAAAACAAAATACATTTAAGTTATTATGCTTCGTAGGTACAAATTTATATTTACCCTTAATTTCTCAAATTGATCTCGAAATACCACAAAGAAAAAATGAGAAACGTTTGTCCAATAGGCCGGAGGAGATAATGCCACCGTTAATCGAATTTTATCGTTATATTCTGGTCTCAGAGACGTCATAACAAAAAACGAGGTTATTCCCTGAGAATGACCGATATAAAAGAGCTGATCTTGTTGCGTTTGCCTAAGAATATAATCTATACATGCGGGTAAATCGTATAACCCAATTTCATGCCAACTAAAAACAAAAATGAAAATAATACCATCGTAATTGTCTCATTAAAAATTGTGTTTAATCGTACAATTACTTAAAATTACCTGAAATTCCAATACTGTTTTTTATCTCTATCTGGATCAAGTGACACATGTTTTCTTGACCACGGACTTCCCCTAGCGTTTGCCAACCATACGTCGTAACCCAAATCAGAAAGAAGTAATCCTAAACCTCTTTCTGGTCCAGTGTTGACCCAATCAGCAGAACCAACCGTGAAACCGTGCATAAGAAGTACTGCAGGCCTATTGGTAATGTTATATTTGTATTTTCCATGTGGTATCCTGTGCATATCCAGCAGATAACCGTCTTCTGTTGTAATGTTTGAATGTATCTCCACTGGATAGCCGTATTTTTGTATTAACTGAACCTAAATAGTAATTGATTTAACTGTTGCTTTGTGCAATCAGGCTTTAATGTTTTATATAACATAAGGTTTAAATTCACCGAAAAACAACAGCTACTTCAATAATTACCGTAAACCGGGGATAGTTTAACATAGTTTTGAGGGTTTTTCAAATGTAACTTCTTTATTTTTAATTAAATGACTTGGAATAGTCGATCGTAACAATGGATCCTTCCACTATACAGGGTGGCGCTTGAAAGAAAAAAGCTATGTTGCTTACCAATCTGAAAAGCTAATTTTTTTGTCTGTCTGATGGTGTAAAAATCCAATATGGCGGCCATAAGAAATAAAAAAGTTGACTATCGCAACTTGAAACTAGAAGGCTTGGAAAATTTCTGTTAACGTCATCAAACCCAGGACGGTCAAAAACATAAAGTTGCCAAGTTTAAATGAAATAGCGTCAATGATAGGGAAGATAATAATATTTTTCTAAAATCACATTTTTCAGTTTTTTTGTAATAAATCAAAAACGAATCAAAATATCCAGGATTTCTTTTCAGATTCTTAATCGCCATAAAAATGAGCAACTTGTCTCTAATTTAACCGACCTTGTATCTCTTACCGTTTCCAAGATAGCAATGGTGAACATCGAAAAAAGCACCACCCTGTATAAGCATCGTGTAAAAAATCTTCTGGGTGTTAAAACAAGACTTTAAAAAAATATTAATTTTGTGTCAAAGTAACTCCGAGTGTGGGGCTACTTTAACATTATACTTAATTTAATAAAAAGTCGGAGTACGACTACAGTGGGGGTTTCGTTGACATCTTAATATATAGGGTGTCCCAGCCAAGACGAATTATTCGATAGCTCTGTTATTAGTAATATTATTAAAAAAATTTAAATATAAAAGTTGTTTGTAATCGTTTGCTACATACCATAAAATTATTTTCAACTATACACAGTGTTTGGTTTTTGCGCTCTGAAACCAAACATAGTTTTTTTATATAGATTACCCTGTATATTATGTAATTTTTGGATGTAAAATTAAATTTTCTTTCAAAAATATTATAGGTTGTTTATGTCTAAAATGAACCGTTTTTGAGCTAATAACGTTTTTTTGAAAATTTTGACAGATGCAGACCTTTATAAAAATATTTATATTTATTAACATAACAACACCAGAGCAATTTACTCTCGTAATTTATTAGACAATAGTGTCATAGTGATTGTTGATTGGTTAAACTTTTAAAATAATATACAAAGTGTTCGTTTTACTCGGTCCATTTCGCTAAACTTTAAACGCATGTAAGTCATTTTTTTAAATGGAACACCTTATATATTTTTACATTTTCTTGTAAAAAATTTATTTATCTTCCAAAGTTATTAAGCATGTTTTATGTCTAAATATAATGTTTTTGAAGTTATTTCGTTTCTTATGTTTATTTGCGAGTATTTTACTAAAAATATCGGTAGTAGCCTTTGAAAATTCAAAACAATTTGTATGAACTGTCAACCAAAACACTTAATCGGCACAATTTTTACTATTATGCCACTAAAAATCCATATTTTTTAAGAGTTGTAGTTCTGGTGTTATTTGCTGCTATTTATGCTGTGTATCTACAACTCTTAAAAAATATGGATTTTTAGGGGCATAATAGTGAAAATTGTACCGATTAAGTGTTTTGGTTGACAGTTCATACATTTTTTTCTGAATTTTCAAAGGCTACTACCGATATTTTTAGTAAAATACTGGCAAATAAACATAAGAAACGAAATAACTTCAAAAATATTATATTTAGACATAAAACATGCTTAATAACTTTGGAAGATAATTATATTTTCTACAATAAAATGTAAAAATATATAGGGTGTTCCATTTAAAAAAAATGACTTACATGCGTTTAAAGTTTAGCGAAATGGACCGAGTAAAACGAACACCCTGTATATTATTTTAAAAGTTTAACCAATCAACAATCACTATGACACTATTGTCTAATAAATTACGAGAGTAAATTGCTCTGGCGTTGTTATGTAAATAAATATAAATATTTTTATAAAGGTCTGCATCTGTCAAAATTTTCAAAAAAACGTTATTAGCTCAAAACCGGTTCATTTTAGACATAAACAACCTATAATATTTTTGAAAGAGAATTTAATTTTACATCGAAAAATTACAAAATATACAGGATGTTCTGTATAAAAAAACAATGTTTGGTATCAGAGCGCAAAAACAAAACACTGTAGAGCTGAAAATAATTTTAGGTTATGTAGTAAACGATTACAAACAACTTTTATATATAACTTTTTTTAATATTATTACTAATAACAGAGACATCGAATAATTCGTCTTGGCTGGGACACCCTGTATATAAAAAAAAATACAACCAAAACATGAGTTAAAGGCTTATTAATTTCAAAATGCTTGGCATTAATCGTATTTTTGATAAACGTTTTACAATATTTCAATAATACGTATAAAAAATAAACGCAATCCTTGAGGTTGGTTTCTTCTGAGGCAAACTAACACAAAATAAAATACTTGGGTATAAACATATAGGTGTTAATTAAAACTTAACATAATTTTTAAAAATGATGACACACTTTTAGTAGTTAAATAACATATACAGGGTGTACAGTTTAAAATGAAGTACATGGGTATCTCGGAAACAATTAGAAATACAAAATCGGTTAAATGGGGAAAAAGTTGCGCAATTACATGCGTAACAATAATCCAGTTTTACATTTTCAATAATTCGTCCTGTTACGTAGTACCACGATGAAAACGAAAAATGTACATTTTCTTAAAACCTCCATATTACCTTTATTTAAAAAAATTTGTGCGCCATTTTCAGGATCGGATAAGTAACTAATAGGGATTTTAAAAATGACATTAAAAAGATTGTAGGCCTACTATGTTTCGCGCGGTCATATCTAACTTTAGTTTTTCTTATGGACGCCATATTGGATTTTTGCATTTTTCAACTCTCCATAACAAATGCTTTTCAACCATGTAAAGCATCGGTATGTTTAACCTAGGGAAAATATGAAAATTTGCAAAATTAAGGTTACACCATAGTGGGCCTTGGTGTCGTGATCAAACAATTGCAACGACTATTTCTAACAACTGTCAAATAATACATATTTCTCTGTAGTGCAAACAAGTTAGTGATTTCCAGGTTTTCAATGGATCGATTTTTTAAGTAAGCATTAACATGAAATGATAGCAAACGTGCTGAGTGGAAGTTCTTTGTATGAGGAACTGTGAAGACTAGAAGGATTTGGAGGTGCAACAGCGTTTTCTTGGTGATGTGATGTCAAAGCGGCACCATCCAGATCTTTCAGACGGCACTTGACTTTTTTTGTTAATATCGTTATTTGTGATTCTGGCGCCGTTGATCTTCACTGTGTCCTCTTGCTTCTCTCAAAAAACACTAATAAACTGGAGTCTAATACTCGGCCAGAATAATTTTTTCAGAAGGAAGTTTGTTGAGGACAACTTCGGGACCGAAAGGATGAAGTCCAGTTGCCCGATGCACGATGCAAACATAACCTAAACTCATGCAGCTTTGTGTAAATCACGTGTTGTCAAAGTAACCCCGGAGACTGTCAGAGTTACCCCCAAAGTCAAAGTAGCCCCGCTTTACGGTATCTACTGTTTAAGATTTACACATGTCGGTAGGTAATATAATTTAAAAAAATTTAAATCAAATATTTGCTATACAATCGCTTATATGTATATTCAAAACTTTGTAAATAACGTTTCGAGGAAATCTCTCTGATTGTAGTTAAAACCTAAATAATCGTTTTTGTTGGACAGCTGATTTCACGGTCGCCTTATCAAAAGATATAAAATTGTATTCGGCATATGGCTGGCTAGCTAGCTGTTAACTTGACGAATTCTTACAAAAAAAAAGTAGTAATACTTGTAGTAAATATAATTTAAGAAAAATATTGTTGAACTGACGAAATTAGAACAAATATTTTCAATAATTACCAACTAATTTGTTTGCACACAAAAACTGATAATAAGATGAAATTAATTTCAAGATTAAATAAAACCATTATGAGTAAGGACAAACGATTCGTAAGAAGATTTAACCTCTCTAGTGAAGTAAATAAAATTATAGTAAATAATTACCACATTAAGCCCTGTAGCCGGATGTAAAGAATCCGATTTCGTGTTGGTAAACTTATCAGATGTTTTCAAAACAAAACAGGATATAAATGTCGTTACTGCTATGAAGAGAATTGTCTTCTTGTACATCTTTATTATTTGCTCTTGCCTAAATTACTTATTTAACACAACTTTAACGGTATTGATTCCACATTGTTTTAAATGTGTGGAGTACTGTTTAGATCAGTGTTAGTCAAGTTTGGTAACCTCGCGTAAAACTTCCATACAAAAAACGATTTCAAAGTCTGAAAAATGGCGAAGAGTTTAATTTGTTTCTTAAGTTTACAAACTCTTAAGGACACTGTGGTTCATCACTAAATGCTTTATTATTTTTACTCGGCTTTTATGCAACACACGAATACTTTCGTATAGTTTGAGAAACACTGCACGATATTTTTACTTATCTTGAGTGATAGATAACCCAATTTCGTAGTTTAATTTATAAACTTTCCATGATTATTTTAAAGATTTTAGTCACCAGGAACCAGGGTTGCTTTAAGTGTTTACGTATGTTGGATGGGTCAGTGTGTCCGCGCATGTATTGCAAAAATTTGATTACAATGTAAATTGTAAACTGGATTTTATTTTCAGTTATAGTTTCGTTAGCAGACAAGTATAATGCGATTAAAATGAATAATCTCAATACTATATTTAAAATTCCAGCAAGCTTAATGATTAATAATTAAACATGATTGCGACGAACGGGCTTATATACCTTTTATGCTTGATTAATAAATTTTATTTATTTGACATTATACCTCGTCTAGAAACACATCATTTTAAAACTATTTGTAGGCATAAATTTTTTAAAAATAAAATCTTGTATCTAAACATCTAAAATAGAAGTACATATTGACGGAAGGCAAAAATTGTATAAATGTTCAGGGAGTCTTTAATAATCAAAATAATTATCTTAAAAGCTACAAGTCAATTACGTTTGGTGTTAGGTATATTTTTTTAAATCTAGTAAAACATTTTTTTTTGTTCAGATTTTATTTCTAAAAAATAACGATACAATTTTTTTTTCCTTCTTATTTTGCAACAATTTTAGAAAACTGAAAGCAATTTTACATACAATAGCTAATTTATTAAATAATATATTATGTTTGTTTTGGATCCTCAAATTTTAGAATTCTTAAAAGCGTCATAATGGATTTTTACATAAGAAGGGAGGACTAAAAGTTTAGACTCCAGTGGTGTTAAGAAAATACCGAAGGCGTTACTTTAAAACAAGCAAAAAAAAACGATTTTTCAAAAAAAAGCAAGGTCAAAAAAATACAAATAGTAACAACATTTAAAAATTGTCAAGTATCAACTACTCTTAACAGCTTTGTAAAGAACTATATAGTTGTTTTATGTTATTTTTATATTGTATATCAGTAAACTAAATATAGCATCATTATTATTTGGCGTCTGTTAAAGTTTTGTACTAAAAATTTCAATTGACCGTTGAAACTTCCTAAAAAATCTATCGTGGCAACAACAAACATTTCGTCATTTGCTATCTAAATAATGCGGATTACATACACACATCATTCTGTATCCATACCTAACATAATTTAATAAAATAACCGTATTATTTTGGTTCAGGTTTTATTTCTAAAAAATTGCATTTTTTTTTCTTATTTTGCAAAAATTTTAAAAAATTGAAAGCAATTATACATACAATAGCTAATTTATTATATATTGTATGTTTGTTTTGGATCCTCAAATTTTAGAATTCTTAAAAGCGTCATAATGGATTTTTACATAAGAAGGGAGGACTAAAAGTTTATACTCCAGTGGCGTTAAGAAAATACCAAAGGCGTTATTTTAAAACAAGCAAAATACAAACGAATTTTCAAGAAAGAAGCATGGTCAAAAAATACAAATAGTAACAACATTTAAAAATTGTCAAGTATCAACTACTCTTAACAGCTTTGTAAAGAACAATATAATTGTTTTATATTATTCTTATATTGTATATCAGTAAACTAAAAATAGCATCATTATTATTAGGTATTTCAATTGACCGTTGAAACTTCCTAAAAAAATCTATCGTGGCAACCACAAACATTTCGTCAGATGCTATCTAAATAATGCGGATTACATACACACATCCATTCTGTATCCATACCTAACATAATTTAATAAAATAACCGTATTATATTTCATTCGTTTAAGTACGAGGGATGTCCACAAAGTAAGTTTCCCACTCGTCCCACAGCTAGCAAACCTTATATTGGGCGAAGCGTGATAGAGCAATGATGTAGCATGGCGCATGCACTAACAGTACTTCACGCGTCCTCACAGCAGCATCGTTGCAGCTGTTGAAGACGGAGGCTCTTATTCCAGCTCCCGCCGACAGCTCCCGTTCTCCACGTCAACTTCCTGACCAGAGGTGAGACGGTGAATGCTGAACGTTACTGCGAAACACTGCAGAAATTGCGACGGGCCTTTCGGAACAAGCGACGCAGGATGCTTAGTGCCGGTATTGTGTTCCTGCACGATAACGCTAGGCCGCACACGGCTCGACGGACAGCAAGTCTGCTGTAGGAGTTCAGCTGGGAGCTACAGTCCGGACCTCGGTCCCATTGATTTTCATCTTTTCATATTCCTCAAGAAATTCCTGCCCGGTCAGCGTCGGCGTTTTGAGAATGACTGAGAGGCGAAGATGGTTGT
The DNA here is from genome assembly GCA_947652605.1 of Elmis aenea. Taxonomy (NCBI): domain Eukaryota; kingdom Metazoa; phylum Arthropoda; class Insecta; order Coleoptera; family Elmidae; genus Elmis; species Elmis aenea. Next base: position 23,635,982 of record OX393580.1, read on the forward strand.
CACACAGTGGTTTGAATTGCAGGCGGCAGACATCTACGACACATGTATTCAAAAGTTGATCCCACGGTATGACAAATGTCTCAATTCCGGTGGCGAACATGTTGAAAAATAGCTGAACACTTGCTGTATCTGTTGCAATAAATATTTCCATGAAATTCTGTTTTGTTTCTATAAACGGCCCCAGGGAAACTTACTTTGTGGACGAGCCTCGTATAACCGTTTTGTAAACATGGACCACCGTTCTTGTAGTTTTAAAATTAACATTAGCCGGTATTTTCATCACATTAGTTATTGCTAGGCTATTAGTAAGTCATGAACTTTAGTTGTTATAATTGTTTTTAAATTACCCGGTTGGATTTTGTAGTAATGTCATAAAAACCGTATTTTAAAAATTCAAATATTGAAGGCAATTTTTCTAAATTTACCAATAGAGTTATAATATTGTATTAAGTAATTAAGTAGTTAACAAAGTAATTTTTGATGTACAAATCCCATTATTTTGTTAGATTAATGCAGTTAATAATTGGGAAAATGTGTGGTTCAATATTTAAAATGATCAGCTTGTCGAAAACAAAAGGTGTTTTTACCCATTCGAAATTTTGAACGATAAAAATATGTTATAGGCTTCACTTGAATCCTGAATAGCTTATACCAGTGTGCGAGCATCCTCCAGGTGTGTCGTGGAAAATAAACTAAAAAATAAATAAACAGTTTTTGCAAGAATCAAGAAGGTCGACAAAAAAAATTAGACTTTAATGTATTCAAAGTGACCCCCCCCCCGTTTCCAAACAAAGTTGTCCTCTATTTGTAACTGGTTGAATACATAGTCTAATTTATTATGTCAACGTTTATTATTTGTTTTTATTTTTATTAAAAATTAATGTTTAATACATTTCCATTGATAGTTTCGTATATTTTTAAGATTTGATCGTTTTTTGTTATGTTAAATAGACTGTTTACTATAATTTTAATAAACTTTGAACTGAATTTTTTCGAAAATGTTCTTATCTATGCATACTATTTTAGTACATGGTCGGATTCAGAATTAAATTCTCTACCCGAATCAACAAAAACATGTATACTATATAATTTAAAAAAAAAAACAGTTGCCTATCGTGGATTTGAAATACGTCATCGTAGAGATAACAAATGCACATCGCTTAATAGAGAATTTGTCGCCGTTTCCAAAAATATAAGGTTTGTGCGGTTATTTTCAACAATTAAAAAGTTATAGGGGTGGGACGGTCAAACTGAATCACCCGGTATAGTGCGCCGCGAAATTTTAGAGTTGTTAAAAGTGTGCCGTGGCATTGAAAAGGTTAAAAAACACTGTCTTATACATTAAGAAAGCGGTAAAAAAATTCTTTCAGGCATTAGTCCAACATGAAAGTACTCCACTTTACTTTAATCCAATTGAATTTGTTGCTTTTAAGCTCAACAAAATGTAAATCCTCAAATTTTAGTAATTCTACTTTTTTTTTTCGAAAAAGCGTCTCTTCGTTTTTTTCAATTTATGCTTACGGTTTATTTTTTAGCAAATAGTACTTGCTTTCTGAATATTATTATATTTCTATACCATTTTATGCTGATATGCTTTTATACAGCTTATTAGATTGATTTTCTGAAATAAAACAAGATAATAAAAGGTACAATGATCCCTAGCATTTCATGTTAATAGTTATTATGTCACACTGTACTTAAATAAAGTACAATCTACACTCAGACTGAAATGAGTCACGATTAAATCGTGCTGGTTAATCTTTAGGCTCAAACATTTTAATCCACAATTGCTATCACAATTTCTTGAGTAGTGCGACAGAACCGATTGAAATATTCACCAAACTGTTCGGTACAATAATTGCACTAGCGTTTTTTAATACGTTTATGTCAGTGCTCACTTGATGATCGCAATATAAAAAGAGCATTTAAAATTTCTTTACGTACAGCTGACTTAATTGCTACAGACTATCCTTAATATTATTTTGAGTATAACAACAAGAACTTGTTTCGGTTTTATCTCCAAAATGATTTGTTGTTTGTTTTGTACAGTCACGAACAACCTCTCAAAAACGTGCTTGTAGTTAAGACAAAACAGAGAAACAGATAATTTCTAGGGTCATTTTATCTCTACTTTAATCTCCTGCAAAGACAGATAAATAAAGAGAGATAGTTTGCAGATTAAGTATGCTAATGCGCTTGTTGAATTTATTTCTTACAAAGTAGTTACTGTAGATCTGTGTACTAAGCGAAAAATCTTTCTTTAAAACACAATTTTAAAGTAGGTATACTTTTTGTACTAGTCTGTTTTATACTATACTATTTTTTTGTTTAAGAAAATCGTATACGATTTTCTAGTACGGTGTCAATCAGAAATTAAAAATCTTGAACGAAAAAATCGTATGGAATTACAACCTTGCCTAAATTCCATCCAATATTTAGTATGGGCGCATGCGTATGTTACTGTAATTGTATCTGACCGTATGTCAATTGTGGGTTAGCTTAACTGAAATAAAAATCAGTTCGTTATTGATTGTTTAAAAACATTATTAATGGTACTGCAGCCAAAAGTAGTAGTTTTCTATTCATTTGTAATTATATGTAAGCACTAGGGTGCCTAGATTTCAGTTTTATGTAAACCCGTTGACGATGACGTGCTTAGGGGGGTTTAAGAAATACACCTTTTAATTTTAGTTGTAGTTTTTCAGGATTTTAATTCGTAATAAAAATAAAATTTCTCTGGGAAATGTGCAATGTTAAAACATAAAAAGCAAAAAACAAGCAAATTACAATTTTTTTTCATATGGATATAATACGACGTAATAAATAAATTGTTGTAAACCCCAAATTCAATAATATTTTAGGTATTATTTCAGTATTGCTCAATTTCTTATTTTAATTATTTGTCAGGTATCTATTAATATTGTTGCGTTATTTCCGCTAAGTTATACGATGCAGCACATTCCAGTAGTTCATATTTGCAAATGTATAATCTCATGTGTTGACAAGAAATCTGATAATACTTATTTGAAATTATTCATTATGGGAAGCGCTTATTAAGTAAAAATTCAACTTAACAATTGATTATGTTAGATAGACAATTTACATTTCCTGTTGAAAGCGAATCTTTCTGATTGGTTTATTCTGATATAATGTCGTTTTCTTATTAGTTAAAAATTACTGCAAATGTCAGCATATGGGTTACAATTGAAAATCGATAATTTTAACAAGCACTTCCATACCACCTTCGAAGTCATTTGGTTGTTCTAAGAAAATTCTGATAATTCTCATCGATATTTAGTAATTTAAGTTAAGTGTTAAGTACAAGTGTAAGGTCAATTTAGCGATTTATCAAATAAACATCAAGTAAAATATCACAAGGAGCCTTATTGAAAAAAACCCACATCACCAAAGCACACGTACCACAACAAAATTTAAAATCAAGGCGAACTACGCGACTTCCCGGAATAATAACATTCAGAAGCAAAGGGTGAACATAGTATTTTGAAAAAAAGAGATAGACAATACGATCGTATTTCTTGTTTTCCTTGATATATCCGACCATATCCGACTCACGGTCATATTTTGATACAATTTTTTGTGTGGGTACCTACTGTTTTTTTGGTACTATAACGAAACCCGGAGAAATCATAATAAGACCCGGAGCCCAGAAAAATGATGCTAATACTCGGAGACTCCGGGTGGAAATCGGATACCTGGTCCTAAAACATCCTAAAAGCACCCATATACAAATAAACATTAAAATATAAATAAACATTTGACATGGTTACTTAAGTTGGCAACAAAATATAATAAAAGTTACTAAAAAGTAACCAAAATATATTGGAGTTTTCGTACCAAAAAATAGTACAATGTAAATGGTTCATATTTTCCATGCTAAATTCTTGAACGAAATTTTTGTATAAAAACCGTATACAATTTTTTTAAACGAAAAAATAGTATAGTGTAAAACAGACTTAAGGCCCGGTTTTATTAAACGCTTCACTTAGCATTTGGAAGCTAACATTAAGATTTTACATTCTTGTTAATTTTAACTTTAAGATTAGCTTAAATTGCTATTGAAAGTTCTTCATACAAAGGAATCTAACACTAAAAATTACTTTTAAGGCAAATAATAAGCCAATTTACTATGTACTGGACGATCAATCTCAATATTCTTTATCGCAAAAATATAAGAGTTCGTAAGTCATTGACTTGAGTAAGCACCGTTGCAAAGCGCCCAAAAATTATGTTTGTTGCAATATTTTAGTTATTTGAATTTAATTGGTTCTAATTCTACGTTTTATTAATAATTATAGTTTTTCTGTTTTTTAATAATTTTATAAGGTTTGGTATTTATTAAAAAACGATAGGTTGATTTACTGGTTTAAACAGGCTTATTTTCTTAGTTCAATTTATTTTACTACTCTACCTATATGTTTTGTTGATTACTTCGTCAGGGCTACAATATTATTTTTATAATTCATTTTTCATACCAAGTTAACAAGTTATTTTTAAACTTAAGCGGCTAGATACTTACATAATGATTTTTATTTTTAAGCAATTAACTGGACAGCATACACGCATTAATTGAATAGAACATGTTCTTCTTCTGAGAACCAGTTTTTGATAAAACCACTTTTTTCAAAACATTATTTTTACACTTCTGAATTAGAGATGTCACTATTAACTCTATATTCATTTAACTAAAATTAGTAGCAATAATTTAAATTAAAATGAATTTAATTACTTTAATTTAAAGTTTTTGATATCAAATATACAATAACTGGACAGCACACACACATTAAAAGTTTTCTTACTATTGAATAGAAAATGCTCTTCTGAGAACCAGTTTTTGATAAAACGTTTTGATAAAACCACTTTTTTCAAAACATTTGCTATTTTTGCACTTCTGAATTAATTAGAGAAGTCACTATTAATTCAATATTTATTTAACTCAAATTAGTAGCAATAATTAAAATTAAACATGTTTTATAAAACTTTTACATACTTTACTATTATGTAACTTGCCTAATTGTAATTCCAGAAAACATTAATGTTACACAGGTTCATTACTGTTTGTATTATTAATTGTTACAACTTAGATTTGTTTAAAAGTAATTTATAAGATTTTGAAAAGTGTTTTAAAAAAAAAAGCCATGACGGACCCCATGGCGACAAGTGTGTTACCCTGTATTTTCCCTTTGGCCAAAATGGTTTATTTCCAAGGCCACTCAATCATCATTAAAAAAAAAAAAAAGATTTTGGAAAGTATAATCCATGTCAGACCTATCATAACATGCATTACTATTGACATTTGTAAAGACACTTTATGACATTAGTCTTTTAAATTAGTTGTTCATGATATATGATTTTTATGTTATAAATTCGTGATTAGTTTTAAGTACATGTTCTGTTGAGCTAGTAGTGCATTGAAAGTTGTTATTACCTTTTGACTGAATTTTTTTATCGTTTTTTAAAATCGCTTTTATTCTTAATTCTTTATTCTTAAACTTTGTTAGGTTCGTCCTAAGTATACAGTATCACAACCCTTACACGGGCAAATGTATACCAAGTTGTTCTTTAGTTGTTGAAGTATGGTATCTTCTAATTTGGATTGAATAGAATTTATAGTAAAATAATTCTTGAAAACTAATTTTATATCATATTTTTTTAACGTAGCAACCAGCTTTTATGTATAGGCGGTTTTGTAAAATTTTATATTTTATATTATATTATTAATGTATTGACGAAATGTGCATGTATAATATTGAATTTATTTTAAAATAGGTATTTCTTTATGATGTATGATTATTTTGTGATAAATATCGTTTAACTTAATTTAAGTTGTCCTTATGAAACCTATCATGTGACAGTAGAACTATTCTTCTTTGGATGTTTTTTACTATGTTTATTTTTGGTGAATGGTGTCAAATAAAAATTTTAAACGATTAGGTTTACTGTTCTTTCTGTACCAACTGGTAAACAGAGAACTATTATTATTATCTCTAAATAGGGTCAATTCTAAAAAGTTTACAGGAAAATTTGTTTCTGTTTCACAAGTAAATTGAATTTTGGGCTGGTAATTGTTAAATAATTGTAAAGTTTTGTTGACTTTGGATATTTGGAAATATAATCATCTTCATATTTTTTAATAATTGGAATGTTATCAGGTATTTTTGGCATTATAGTTTCTAATAAATCATTAATATTATTTCAGTAATTAATGGGGATACGGGTTGGCCAATTGGGACTCCAAATGTTTGTTTGCATATAGTAGGAGTATTATTTATAGTAAAACATGTGATTGAAGATCAATTTTATTATTTCGATAAAGAGATTTTTGTGTATTGATGTATATTTTGAAATACTTTCTCATTTTTTTATTATAATCTTAAATGCTAATTCTGTAGGAATGTTGGTAAATAGGTTAATCACGTCAAAACTAACCAGAATGTAATCTTCAGGTAATTGTTTTAATAAAATCTCCAAACTCGTAGGAATTTTTTATGTAAAATTCGTTATGTATAATGTAAATTCATTGCTTCAAAAATAGAAATCACTATAATCTCTGAAGAAATTGAAAAAAATAATCAATGTAACATGTAGGAAGTCAGAAAATAAGCTTGCTTAAACCAGTAAATTAACCTATCTTTTTTGATAAATGCCAAACTTCATTTACGTTTTATAATAGATATGCAGAAAAAGATAATAGTTTAACATAAATATAGCCATGGAATAACCGTGTTATGTGTATTTGAACGATCCAACGTTAAACGCTTAATAATAACATGTATACTTATAAGTTTATATTTTGTGGTGGCAAACATTTTTTTAATTTAATTTTTTGCAACTTAGTACTAAAAAACGTTAGGTTACTTATAGCTAGTTTTAATTTGTCTATTTATATATTTTATTTAGGAATTGTACCCTGACTGTTAAGTAAAAGTCATTAACTAAATATTAGCGAAGGTAATGAGCATTTTCCACTCCAAAATTAGTAGAAATTTTAATAAGTATTAAGTTTTTATTAATATTCGGTTAATAAATCAAAAACGAAATTATACAGCCTCGGTACAACTTCAATTGCCCAAAGAAAATCGAGATGACTCCAGAGAGTGTCTTCCATGAGGTGCAAATCTACTAGATTTGTAAATTTTTCTGCTAATCGTTCCACATCCTGAAAATATAAAAACAGGAGGTACTTAAATTATTGCCCATCAAAATTAGCTCGTTTTCTTTACAGTGTAATTAACAGACAAGTCGTTTAAGCCATAGTACATTGCAACAGGAGTTGTGATCTTGCTGAGGTCATACTCTGGGGGAGTTTCTTGGCCATACTTTATCATATTTTCTTCTGCGCCATAATCGTACTGTTTAAAATCACCTAAAACAACAAGATTTAATTAATAGATACCTCATTTAACAAAAGTGCTAAGTAAATGCCAATAAAATTCTAATTCTATTATCTATAAAAAATCATTTTTATAAAGAATACGACCAGTTTTTAGACTATTTGTTCGTCAATAGTAAATATTATTTTTAATTTATTATTTCCACTTAAAAAAAATTTACTGATCAAAAACTCAATATATACAGGGTGTGTAAAATTTGGCGGAAGCGCTACATGTGGCGATGTTCTTCGTAAAATTCTAAGTCGAAAATCTTAATACGAAAATGTTGTACCATGCTTGCTGTGTCGTCAAGAGGTCCTTATTATTTAATACTTGCAAATGAAAAAGCTGCAATTTGGAATAAAAACAAATTTCGAATAGTATTTTTTCCTAGATATTGTGTTCTTTCTTTCAAAAATTGGTGTTGAAAATATGTCACTGATTTGAATGAAAATAATACACATGGCAACATTGTCATTAGCTGTCATCTCTGTTTTTCTCGTAATTATTTCTAGTTTGTGTTTTACGATACCCAAAAGTTTGCAGTTATATTAACGACCTGAAGGCTTTCAGTTCAAACAAAAATTGTAAATACCTAAGTAAAAATTGCTGATAAAATAATGTCCAAACGCAAATCAATGTATGCAATGTTGCCAATTTTTTTTTTTTTTAAATGGTTCCTGAGGCTACAGAAAGCATGGTACAACATTTTTGTATCAAGATTTTCGACTTAGAATTTTACGAAGAACATCGTCACGTGTAGCGCTTCCGCCAATTTATACACACCCTGTATACTACAGATGTATTGCTTCTCATGATTATGTTAACAACATACTCCACTCTAGACGCTAAAGTCTAGAAGGTAAATTGCTCTAGAGTCTAGACTAGAGTCTAGAGCAATTTTCCCTTGCATAATTTAAAACTATATATTCTCGTGAGAATATAACTATAACAAATAGAAGATAGGGAAGAGTTTGACATAGCAACAATTGTTAATAATCAAATACCTGAAAGTTCTGATTGAGCATAATGAAAAACTTGCTTTGCCGATATTCCTGCAGGAGCATTGGTTGCATAGACTGTTATCATAGTCTGTAAAAAATGTACTATAATAATATTTTGCACATAAGGAAAGTGATATCTTTATAAATACCTAAACATAAAAATACACAAACCAGTGCTTTTTGAACTGTTTTGAATAGAATGATACTACAATAATGATATTTTTAAAGCAGGGTTGACAAACATTCAACTTTACATATAAATATATTCACATGACTTTATTATTATCTTACTTTGTTCAACTGCGGAGGGTTGGCTCCACCAAGCATATATAATATTTGAGCACAAATATCTTGTAGAGAGGATTCATCGTTACATAATTGTTTTGTTAAATTCTCAAAAGCTTCAGAATGAGGAAGAATTTCATACAAAGCGTTGTCTTCGACCAGTTGCTAAAAGAAGGTAAATTTATATATCGCCTCAACAAAATTGTCGCTATTACTTCAATTTGCTCTAAATTGTTAGCAACAATTTCTAAAAATGCCGTTTGGGAATTTCCCATATAACCTGCTGGTGCTAGGGCCACCATCAGTCGAACTTTGTCGTTGTATTGGGGTTTTTCGGAAGCCATAATAAAAAATGTAGTTGTTCCCTGAGAATGTCCGATGTAGTGTAGTTGGGGTTGGTTAGTAAAGGCAAGAACGTAGTCGATGAGAGTCGGTAAATCATAAACCCCTATTTCGTGCCAGCTTTAGATAAAAGAAGTTCTTTTAATTAGTGTTGTGATGTGTTGTCAGAAAGATAATTGAGTTATCAATCATTAAAAACAAAAAGTAACTTTTAATATCGAGTACGATAGTGTCCCAACATTTTTAAGTGATATGGATAAAAAACGTTCCATTAAATTTGGTTATTTTAGTTTCGAATTGCATTTTGATTAAGTTAAATATTGATACATATCGATGGTTGAAAGGCAATATGGGATAACTGACAATTTTTGAAGAATTGAGTTATATACACCGCTATAATCGCGTGATTTTTCTGCGTCAAATGGTCTAGGTTTTATTTCCATTTACACCTTTTTTTTCCTTTTAAAATCTGACCAATATCTGATTTTTAATGATTTTTCCCCCAAATTTTAAACTTTAAACCGCTTTCCTGTAAAGTTTGTATTTTGTGCCTTATCCCATTTTGCCTTTCAACCGTCGATATAAATGTATTGCCGAATATTTTCAAAGAGTGTCAATGTTTCTTAGAAAATATGTAGATAATTATATACAGGGTGCCACAATCAATTTTTAAAAGTACAAAATTCCTCGTGCTTCAGATGTTTTAGCAAAAAATATGAAAATGTTGATTTTTTTTCTCTCATAACTTTTTCGTCTTAATCGTTAGAACATTTTATTTGTCCTTTTTTGGGGTACTTTTTAATAGAGAATGTACCTGTTATTTCAGATTTTTTTAACACCTACCATTTTCGAGATATTACCGCTAATTTCATTTTTTCTTATGCGCCGCGAAGTTGGCTATGGAATAGTTAGATGTGTTAGATATGAGAGGAGCCACAATCAATTTTTAAAAATACAAAAATCCTTGTGCTTCAGACATTATAGCAAATAATATGATAATGTTGAATTTTTTTTTCTCTCATAACTTTTTTATCTTAATCGTTGAAACAATTTTATTTGTACTCTCTCTAGGTGCTTTTTAATGGAGAATGTAACTGTTATTTTAGATTTTCTTAAAACCTATCATTTTCGATATATTACCCCTAATTTAATTTTTATTAAGGGCCGCGAAGTAGGCTATAGAATAGTTAGTGTCTTTTTTTTCTCTTTTAAATGAGATATTACTCGCTATATCTATTTTTATGAATAAGTCACAAAATGAAGAAAAATCGTATTTTACCCATCACTTATCAAGCTATCTATGAAAATAAAAACAAAAAACCACTAATTAAATGTCAAATTACAGTTACTATTTGTCTGCGGTATCATTTATTAGAATTTCATATTATTGTTGTGTAGTTCGATAGTCTTAGTTTGTAGTAGGTAATTGTTATAATGATGGCTACATTTAAAAAAAGCGAAAAATTTGACATGTTGAGATGCTTCATTCTTTACCATAAAAACTGTGTAGAGAAGCTGAGCAAATATACTTAGAGCTATGCCCGGAGAAAAAGCAACGAAGGGTGCGTAATTACAGAAATTTGAAAATAAATTTAAAAGAATATGTTTTTATTGCAAAGAATGTAGCATTTCCACATTTAAAATTTTTAATTAGTTGTTAATGTGCCTATAATTATATGATAACAAATTTGCTGCTACAAAGAATATCGAATTACACAACAATACTATAAAATTCTAATAAATGATACCGCACAAATAGTAACTAAGTATCATTTGACATTTAATTAGTAGTTTTTTGTTTTTATTTTCATAGATAGCTTGATAACTGATTGCTAAAATACAATTTTTCTTCATTTTGTGACTTATTTATAAAAATAGATATAGCAAATAATATCTTATTTAAAAGAGGAAAAAAAGACACTAACTATTCTATAGCCAACTTCGCGGCCCTTAATAAAAATTAAATTAGGGGTAATATATCGAAAATGGTAGGTTTTAAGAAAATCTAAAATAACAGTTACATTCTTCATTAAAAAGCACCTAGAGAGAGTACAAATAAAATTGTTTCAACGATTAAGATAAAAAAGTTATGAGAGAGAAAAAAATTCAACATTATCATATTATTTGCTATAATGTCTGAAGCACAAGGATTTTTGTATTTTTAAAAATTGATTATGGCTCCTCTCATACTAAGGAATAATTCATCTAATTTAAGCAAACCTGTATCTCTTATAATAAGCGAGATCTCCATGCTGGAAATGTAATCTGGGACACCCTGTATAATAATCGATAAATTTCAAAACGTTTTTGATTTTTAATCGAATTCTAAGTAAATTCAAACTATTCTGTAGACGGGGTGTCCTGGGACCTATTACAATTTTAATTAAGTATCTTGTTTGTGTTTAAAAATAATCTTAAGAAAACTTGTTCATCAATGTCTGACCAAAAAGAGAGGTTAGTCCATTTTTTAACGACTCTAAGGATTTAAATACAAAATCAAATAGTGAATGATTATATCTCACTAATCATACAATAATTTTAATTGTTTTAAAGACTTTTTAAAAAATATGTCATTGTTAAGGACATCAGGTGCGTAAACAAGGATTTGAAGAAAAATTCTATTGGTTTCTCAACTAAAGTAGGTACTTCATTGTCATCAAATCTTAAATCAAAATAGTCTAATAACACTTTGAAAATGAGATTGTTAACATGTAACATGAATCCTTCGAATAAAACATTGTTAACTAAAATCTTAAATTGTTTGTGAGGCTTGAAAATTTTAACTGCCTAACTTTGACTTAAAACCAAGTTAGCGCTAATATGTTAATGCATGCACCTTAGTTTCTTAACTTAATTATTCACAAATGCTTTTTTATATTATTTGACTAACAGTGTTATCAAGTTTCATTTACTTAATAATTTACTGCAGTTTGTTACCTAAAATTCCAAAATTCTTTTTTAAGTACATCAGGATCCATTGTTATATGTTTTCTTGACCACGTATTTCCTCTAGCATTTCCCATCCATACATCGTAACCCAAATCAGCTAGAAGAAATCCTAAACTTTTCTCCGCTCCACTGTTAACCCAATCCGCTGAACTGGACATTAAACCATGCATAAGAAACACAACAGGTCTATTGGCAATATTAGCGTTATCCTTGCCATGTGGTATTCTATGCATATCTAATAAATAACCATCTTCTGTTTTGATATTCATGTGGCTTTCCACTGGATATCCATATTTTTCGATAAGTTCCACCTGTTGTGAGCAAACTGCGCTAAACATTAATTGTTTTACGGTATCTTAGCTCGTCGCAGTACAACATCACATAATTGAAACATTATTTTGTCACCAAAAATAGTTTTACCTAAACAGGTGCATATTTACATACACATATCATCTTGGATTTTATTTTTGTTTAATACAATGAAAAAGGGCGCAAAGAAAATTCGTAGCATTTTTTCTGCATCTACCCAATCTTTTTGGTTATAAAAAGCTTACAGTTTACCAACGAATGTAAACTAGAATACAAAAGAGCCCAGCTGTAACACGAAAGATAAGTAAAATGAAAAATGCGAAGTGGGAAAGAAATTGTCAAAGTGCAAATACTTACTTTGGAGGAAGTAGAAGCTCAGAGAGCTGGAGAATAATACAAAATTTAAGGAACAACAACGGTTAAGATATAATATCGATAATAAAACCACAAGACTGGGAAGAATATTTTAAAGAATTGCTAGATGAGAGAAGAGAACAATTTCAGGAACATAAAAATTGGAATAGACAGAATATAACCGTAATAGGATCACCACTCAGACTTACTCTGGAAGAAATTATGAAAATATGCAAAACCATAAAGGACGGAAAGGCCACAGGACCAGGATATATCTCAGGGGAACAAACAAACCATACGAACACCTCACAAAGTTATTTCAAAAATATATCAGTATAAAAGAAGTTCCTGAAGAATGAATAGTATCACATATAATAACCATACACAAAAAGGGTGACAAAAAAAATGCAAAAACTACTGTGGAATAGCAGTTATAAGCTCCATGAGTAGCCTATACGGTAAAATTTAAAAAAAAAAAGAATAGAAACAGAATATCAAAACATGAAAGCTGAAAATCAGACAGGCTTTCAAGCAGGGAGATCAACAATAGACCATGTGATTTTCCTAACTCAAGTTATTTTCAAAAAAAACTTTGCGAAATCAGGAAATCCACCTACTGTTCGTGAATTTAGAAAAAGCGTATGATAATGTAAGATCTGGCAAACTTTGGACGAAACCAACATTAATGTCGAATTGATTAAACCTACAATAAATATTAAAGTTGAAAAACAAATAATATCAGGTTTTACATCATCAAATGAATTAAAGCAATGTTGCTGTACATTAGCAACCCTCTCCAAAATATACCTCGAAGAGGTTTTAAAAAACCGAAACAAGTATGGGGCAATAAGGGTACTCCTCATTGACACCATACTTTATTCACCGTGCGTTGCAGATGACTAAGTGGTGATGCCAATTCTACCCAATATGAACATTAACAAACAAACCATGGTAACCACCAAAATGAATCGTTTTATTTTAAAATATTAAATGGTTCATGTTTTATTTTATTTTTTACCTAAAAACTGTGTGTTTTGCAGGCAAAGTTAAGGAATAAACAAAGTTTCCAAAACTATCAAGCTATCAAAGAAAATGTTTTAAATTGCAAAATTTCTAGCCTCAAAAAGTTCTGATAAAAAAACCAGCTGTTTGTGAAGGTGGGAGATGATTATAAATGTTACTACGGGAAACCATTTAATAAGTACAAAACATCTACCTAATATCATTCATTCTCCCACATACATCTAAATTTGAAATATTAAATAAAACACCCAATTTCACCACTCCTCTTTAGTGTAACTCCGAAAGGAGACATCTAAGGGAAAAAAGTTATATAAAATCCCCCCCTTAATTTTTGATAAGGAATTACCTCCCGATTTTTTTTGCAATATTTAAAAAACACAATGTATACATATACATATACCTATAACAACTTTACGGCACTAAATTACCTGGTCAACGAAGGATTTAAAAAACACATCGTCTGTAATGCGAAAAACATAACATTTTGTTTCTTACCACATTCAGTCCAGTATCGGGATGTAATGCCCTGTTCAAACTTTGAATTTTCTCAGCAGAACCTAAATCGTTGCAATATATCATAGCTAAAGCTATCAGCAAAATTACGTATTTCTTCATCATTTAACTAATAGAACTGTCGTCTAAAAATAATATCACAGTTTTTTGTATTGCAACTAACTGTGACTAATGTGTTTTAACGTTTGCTGAACAAAAATGTCTGCTCGTGTTAGATACAAATAAGCATTTAATCTTTGGGTATGTGAAGTGCAGTTGCTGATAAGCTGGAAATAAATTTATCAATGAACCATGACCAAAGAGCAATTATTTTGGCAGTTATTTGCAAAATAAACAAAATTACAAAAACTCCATAAATTTGCACAGGCCCAACGCGATTTTTACAGCCCTTCAAAATTTAAAAATAAATAATCCACCATATTTGTCTTTATATTTTCTAAAAGAGTAAGACACCACAAGCAATGCATATCGTCTATAAGTTTGTTTAAAATGACCAATTTTTTTACTCTTAAAAGTAAAAAAAAAATCAGAAGCATTATTTTGACAACATTACGAAAGTGTAGCAATTAAACATTACATATTTTTGACACACATATCTGCATTTAGTTTGTTTAAAAATGGTCTAAAATGTTTTTTTTTACAAATCACTGTGGGTAGTGTATTACATAATATTTTTTGATTTGCTCATAATATTTTTAGAATAATAAGGTATAACTTTCACCTTTCATTCATTAATGACAAAGAATTTGATTACAAAATTTACAGATAAAATTTGTGACAACTACATTGATTGCAAAAGTCAATTGTTTGTTTACACATTGTTTGATATTTACAGTGCTGCAACAATTACGTCTATTTAAATTTTACTAAAAACAAATTTTAGCTCCATGAGACATCACAATTTTTGTTGTTTGCACATGTATTTAATCAAATTCTAGGGAGTATGACAGCTGTGTCTCTAAAAATATGAGTAATATTGGTGATTTTTTTTCTTAATTTTTATCACGATACGTTTATGTTCCAGTACTCTTGCGTTTGTGTATCTAAATGAAATTAAAAACTGAATAGACAATAAAATGTAAAAATATGACTTATCAACATAATCCTTTTGTAACCCTAGGTGTGGAGGCAAAAATAATTTGAGTGTACGACTTCCTCACAAAGCCTAATTAATAATCACATTTATATACAGGGTGCCCATTTTTCTAACCTGTTGTATGGGTAACTCCGTTAATATTGGAGATACAGAAACGTTTAAATTAGCAAATTTGTGCAGAATTTAAAGGGAAATCTGATGCCATTTTTAAATTTGACCTACGTCATCAACTTTTTAAAATATTTTAAAAAAACTGAAAAAGGTCGATTTTTTCAAACTTGAATAATTCCGTAACCATATGAGTTAGAACCAAAATAAAAATTGGCTTTTGTAGATATGTTTACGTAGATTTTAAATATGTTAACGAAATTTTTATAGCACTCTCGATTTCCGAGTTATAGCACAAACTTGCATTTTTTTAAATCTATATACGGATTCTATCTAAAAGAAGAAATAGGGAAAGAGCGACAACAAAATGAATAGATGGGTTGAAATTTGCATTTGCCCAAAGAACTTAACAGGTAGTTACTTGAATAATAATTCAAAATAGTTAGATGAAAACATGCCAAATAAATTATACATAATATAATGAACACCGGAATTAAAATTTGAGACCAGAGCATTTCAATTTAAAAAAAAATATATAGTACTCCTAACTGTTATTACCTGACCGGATTAGTTGTCCATAATGCATTTGTTGTTTGATAGATGAACCTGCTGGTGCATTAAATCCGATTACAGGAAGTCTGGTCTAAAACACGCCCAACAAAATTTCAAAATATCTGCCACTGTTACATTCGCGATCTTTTCTTACCGTATTAAGTTGTTTTGGATTATCTCCAAGTCTGTTGAAGAGCATAGCTACACCATCGGGTTGTGTTTCAGCATCGTCATTATAATACGTTAATGTTACTTGAGTAGTTAGATCAGAATAGCGTAGATATTCATACATTTCGAAAGTTTCAACCATATCCTAAGAACGTAAAAATTTACAAACAGCCTATGGTTAAACACAATTTTCCAACTTTAATTTACCGCAGTTTCCTCTAAACGTGCCACCATATCCCTCACGGGTGGACTGTACAGATGGAACATGAGGCGACTGGAGCTAGCGCCGACATGAGTTTGATTTTAGCATTATATTCTGGTCTTTCGGAAGCGATTGTTCCTTGGGAGTGACCGATGTAATACAAACTTTCCTGATTGGTCAATCCAAGAACATAGTCGATGGTGGTCGGCAAGTAGTCGTAAATACCAACTTCATGCTATCTGAAAATATGTAACCAACAGCATCCATCTTATAAATCAAAACAAAGACATTTGCGTATATTTTATAGTATACATTTTTCAATTGCAAGTAGTAGTAAGTAAGTTAGCTTTATTTAGCAATTGCTATTACATTGTAACATAATTAATAGTA
Source organism: Elmis aenea (assembly GCA_947652605.1). NCBI lineage: Eukaryota > Metazoa > Arthropoda > Insecta > Coleoptera > Elmidae > Elmis > Elmis aenea. The sequence goes on from OX393580.1 coordinate 23,652,668, forward strand.
ATAGTAAATATAATAAAAATAAAAATATAATGAAATAAAATAAATGAAATAATTTTAAACAACTTCATATAATGACCAGTTAATGACGAAACTTTGTTCAAAATTATTTGCAAGACAAGATCTAAGAGCAAAACTGAATTACCATACGTACACCAAAAACTTATTATGAAATATATATATCCTTACGTAAAATCCCAAAACGCCTTTTTATCCACATCTGGGTCGAGTGTGACGTGTTTTCTTGACCAAGTCGCTCCTCTGGCGTTTGCCATACAGACATCGTATCCAAGATCAGCAAGAATGTACCCTTTTCCTTTTTCTGGTCCCATATTGATCCAGTCGACCGAACTGGCTAACAGTCCGTGTTGCAGGAAAACTACAGGCTTATTTGTCTGATTGGCGTTATTTTTACCATGCGGAATCCGGTGTAGAGTCAACAAGTAACCGTCAGGTGTTTGAATAGGTGTGATTTTCAGCTGGATATCCATAAAATTCCAGCATTTCAAGCTGTAATAATTATTGGTATAATTTATTTAATGTATTAACGTAATAATAAAAATTTTCATCCTAAACAAACTAATATGCTTTCTTAATTATGTAGAATGCAGTGGTTATAAACGTGGATCGAAAAATAATATATTTAAAGCGAAGTTAATATGCTTAAACGCCAACAGAAAAGTTAGTACCTACCTTTTTTTTATGAATTTGTTAGATCATTTTTTTTAACACAGATTTAAGTAACATAAAAAAAGTTTTAATTTACAGAAATATACAATTTGTGCGAAGTTTTTAAACCACATTAAGAATAGTGAAGTACTAGCTATAAATACCTTTTAATTACTTTAAATACATTAATATTGACAAAGTAGAGTACTGTGATGAATGATACGTTCAGATGATATTGATCTTTGTTTTTATTGATATGTGTGTATTTATTAAAAATAACTTATCTTAGGTTTCGCCACAACGTGTGCCGCCAATTATTTATTAAAACTTTAAGTTTTGCGTACACAAAGTAGGTAACTTTAAACGACTTAATTTCTAAATGTATTTGAAGAATTGTGTAAACAATTACTTAAATACATGTTTACTCTTAAAAATAAAACAATAAATATAGTATTCGGATATAGATGGTCATTTACGCTTATAAATTGATAAGTAGCGAAATAGGGCTGTGTAACTGTCTATTAAATCCCTAATGCGTATACATGTTGTTGCTTTAATTAGGGTTTTAAAACATTTTAAACTTGTAACTTACCACATTAAGTCCATAATCTTCAGGTATACTATTTAACCCTTTGCCTGTCCACAAATTTTACATAAAATTTGTGCCGTATGTCCATTTAAATATTTCACATGTATGATGTTCTACGGCTCTTATGGGACTATTTTATACGTATAATGTAGTGTCAGGATAAGTGTAAAGCATCTAGCAAGTGCAAAGATATTTGTTTTCCATATGGTACACAGAGCGTACAAAGGACGATTTTTTTGTGTGCATCACCTGTGATGCACAGGACAGGCAGAGTTAAAGAGTTTTTCGTAGCATGAGCTAACGTTATTAACAAAAAAATACTCAACATTAATTTGGAAGCCATGATTACGATATTTTACTGTCACAAATTTGATTATGTATAAATTAATTCAGATTCGAATTTAATCCTTTTTTATACAGCTATTTGCGTTATCTTAGCGATTATTAAACAAAGAATGTAATTATTAATTTAAGTAATACAACTCGAAAGATAAAATTAGTAGGATTGTTCTGACGTACGTTGTTAATTTTACTTGCCTCTTTCATGCAATTTTTACATTTTATTAACTGTTAATAAGTACCTACTGATAAGTAAAAATTAACAATGTTACTATGACGAAATTTTTCTGAGGGCTGGATTTTTATGAAATCCGCAATATTAAAAAATGTGTGGCTACTTCGACAAGCGATATTACACAAACTGAAGTTCAGTTAATGATATTTCGATTTTGTTTATGAACAGTGTTGCAGTTCTTCGCAGGAAATGTCTCAAGTTATTAAAAAAAGATGTCTCTGGCTTTTAAGATTATCGAATATAATAAGAGTTCTATTATTCTAGTAAGATTACAACAATTTATTTTGTTACTTTGAACAGACTGCAATTAATTAGGGCCACTATGGAAATCTTGCTTTATGTGAGAGATATGAGAATTAGTTAATTATGCGAAAAATACATATGATTGAGCTCAATATCTAGCAGTGTTTAGAAGTTTAAAAAGTTGTTTTTGCTTCTGTTATTAATTTTTTTAACAATTGTGTGCAGTTCATGAGTTATTTTAAATATTTCAAAAACCTAGACAAGATTTTACGAAGAACGCTAATTTCAAAAAATCTTATTTTAAATGAGTAAATTTAGTGTTACAAATTTCATTCGAACATTTAAGCCCCAAAAATTGAAAAATACTATGTTTTTAAATTCCAATATCTGCAAAATTGTAGATATTTTTGCCCAGCATAAAACAAAACAGGTACTTCTGTTTTTTTGCCACATTCTTCATAATGTTAGTTCATTTTAAATGAATTTATGAAAGAATAGACAACGCTTTTATTATTTAAGAAAACCTCTTAACATAATATTCATGCTTTCCGTTATATCTTTAAAAATATTGGCAAATTATATAAAAACATTACAACTATAAATATTCTTAAAATATTCTTAGAGATATTTACAGTTTTTTAAAATTAATTGACATATTTTGTTAACATATAATAATATGCCTTTTTTATTAATAATTCAATTCTATTCCCTTTAATTTATCACTTTTATCGTAATATGTACATACAGTATGTAAACATTATAATATTATCCATTTTTTTGCAATTTTCTGCATAAAAGAAAACAAGTATTTGCTTCAAATATTTTTTAATACTTAGTTATAAGTTCAATAACTTTGTCATACAATAAAGGCACCACATCAATAGCCCAAATATAATCTATGTGATTCCATCTTGGATCTTCCAGCAAGTGCATACGTACTACATTTGGAAGAATGGACGCAAGTTGTTGGACATCCTGCAAATTATTATGATTTATTGTAATTAGCTAGTTATATACCTGTATTGTGGTTATACATACATAAGGATGAGACAAGGGATCGGCCCCACTGTAATACAAAGCAACTGGTGCAGTTACTTTTGTCAAATCGTAATCTGGTGGTGTCGGTTGGCCATATTTTTCAATGTTACCCGTCTCATTGTAGTCGAATTGTCTAAATCCACCTATTATTCAAAATTATTAGGACTTGTTTAAGTTACAAAATATTTTACACAATTCATTGCATCATTCACATTAAATTAGTATTTTAAAGAGCAAGTTTAAGGAAATACTTTACAAAACCATTGGCTCTGAACTGTTTTTGAATCAGAGGGAAAAAATAAACGAGTAAATTAAATAGGTTTAAAAGCATTATACGCATAAATAAAACTAATACAAATTATATGACCTATTAGAAATATTTATAATCAGTACATAACAATTGCTATTATTTTAGCATCAATGTTCAAGTGATAATTAATTTATTACCTTTGCACTCAATATCTACAAAAAAATGTTTATATCTTCAAGTACTTTAATACACAAATGCAAAAATTGTTTTTGTTGGTGAATATAAGGCTTAAAAACCTTATACTTAATTTTGCTTCGAAATTAATATTGGAATTTTAGTTTGCGTCAAAATTTTATTACTAAAGCTAACTTCTAAAAAAATTGCTTTGAATAAAGGCTAATAAAATTTTGTACTTATGCAATTACAAAACACCCTAACTGATATTGTTTTGTGGTGTAAACTTTAATTGTCCGTTCGGTGAATGATAATTTGGATACAATTTGCACTAAAATAAAATGTTATTCCTGCTAAGTCAAAATGTAATACAAAAATGTTTGTGTTTTACACTATTTAACACGTTTGGATCTTTCAGAAATTATATTAGTAAGAACAGTGTTAATTCGATGTATAAAAACACAAAGGAAAAAACACAAACAATAGATTAAATAATCTTATCAAAGTTATGAACAATTTCTTGTAAACTACTTTTTTTAAATTGAATTTAAAGAGGTATTTCTGAGCATTACAGTTGATAAAATTAAGGGAAGAATTAAAACACGTTCAAGCAAATTTTTATCGACACTCGCAGTTAAAATTAATTGGTATTTAGGTTTAAGTGGCCATATAATAATTTTACTTATTAATTATGCGTATTTTTTGGTGCTGCATTACTTCATTGTTTTATAAATTACATGTTTAAAAAAAATGGAAGCGGATAGGTAATATTTGATTAACAGCATAATGATTTTTGAACATGACATAACATAAACACAATTGTTTAATCACCTAAAAACACAATATACCTACGTTATAAAAATAGAAGCAACTTTTTTTAGATACTAAATTATTTTTGTATTTCCCTAGTAGTATCATAAGCATTAGATGATGCCGACTTAGACAAAAAGCAAATTATTTGCGGTAAAGAGACATTTGACCACCCTTAGTGAAAACAAATATTTTACCAGAAAGAATCAGCTGTCCGTAATGGAATTGTTGTTTGGAAGATGATCCTGCAGGTGTCGTATAGCCAATAACAGGAAGTCTTGTCTAAAAGAAGTTTGTTTACGTTAAATAATGCCTATTTCTTAAAAATTACAAAATGTGGTAAACTTAAAAACTTTAAAATGGATAACTTGATACAATTAACACGTCCATTTTTAACACCTAAACAAATTTACAAACAGTGTTACCTAGTTAAGAAGGGTATATCATAAACAGTTTATTTTTTGTTAAATTTTAAATTTTTAAAGTAAACTAATAAATATCTAGACTACGCAAAACAGTATAGATATGTATTTAAAGACAATTTTCAAATTTTTGTTAAAAAAATAATGTAACTAAAATGGTAGATTCATACGTAGGTACTATTTTTGAGTATCATAATTGTAATTGATATTTGACAAGAAAATTGTTGAGCAATAAATTTACAAAAAAAAACTAATTAGTATTATTGTTAAACTTACCAAATTTAACTGCTTGGGGTTAGCACCCATGGAATCATACAGGTAATGCACGCAATTTGTCTGATAAGGTGAATCGTCATTACACAGAAGAAGCAGAAGTTCTGACATCAAATCGGTATGGTGCAGATATTCATAGATCCCATATTGCTCCACCAAATCCTTCACAATACAAGATATTAATTAATTAAGCAGTAGCTAAATACAGCAGAACTTTGTGTACCCGCCAACGTACGTGACTGTGACGGATAAATAAATATACATTAAGTTAGTTAAGTTTTGAGCCAAGGTTTTTGTATAGATTTTTATTAATTTAAATTAAAGAAAGTCTGCATTTTTTAAAAATTGGGAGTGATTTTTATTAAAATTATAATAACTTGAAAAACATTAAGTATTTGGTTTTATGGGTATATTGGGTTTTTGGGTATATTGAGTTTATTGGTTTTATGGTTTTAAACATCTCTTAGTTTATGACTCTAGGTGAAAAATCTTGTACAGATTGTTGGGTAGTCAAGTGCATTAATGTAGCTGTTAAACTATTATCTAAATGCTTTCATGCATATTTCGTGCACAAGTTGATTGTCATTTAGATCAAAATGATCAACGTAAAATTTTACAGCCACCGTTTAAAATTTTAGGTAGACTGAAAAATTATAAAAATCAAAAACCTCCTTAACATTTCCTAATATTAAAAAATATGTTCTAGTTCTAGACAATCCTAATGTGAATGAGTATTTTAAAACTCTTTTGGTTACTATTGTTTTCATGGTAACAAGAATAACGTAACTAGGTAACGGTATTTGACGGCCGAGTTAACTTTAATGAGATTTGTGCAACCTAGACGTATGATTAAGAAATATCTTACTGCCAGTTCATCGTATCGTTCAAGTAATTCTCTAATTGGTCTACTGTAAAGATGGAACATAAATGAAATTGGAGCTAAAGCTGACATAAGTCTGATTTTCGCGTTATACTCTGGTCTTTCGGAAGCCATAACCCAAAATGCAGTTGTTCCTTGGGAATGACCGATGTAATACAAATTTTCTTGTTTGGTCCATGCAAGCACGTAGTCGATTGTGGTCGGCAAGTCGTAAATACCAATTTCATGCCAACTGCAAATATATAACACATAATATAATTTCAAGACTATAATTTAACAGATTTTTTTAAATTAAATATGTCTAGTTCGTAATTGGCCGTTGATAATTCTAAATACATACCTATTACAGCTACGTTATTATGGGACTGTATATTATAATCATTTTTATTACATAAAATAAACATTTTTGTTACGAATTCGAAAATGTGGCATAAATTAATTATTTGGTTAATTGTCCTGTTCCTGCAGACGATGATTTTATTTGTAATTATTTTGCGGGACGCTTATTTATTTAATTAAAGTTTTGAAGAAATTAAGCTCTTTTATCTTTTACCGAAAAAAGTAATGTATCTTTTTGAAATTGTAATGAATTCACAATTTAAGATTAACAACAAAATGCACACTTTCCCCTGATATATCTCCATTTCTAATGTTAATAAAGGTACAACCTCACATCCCGTCTTCTTTAACAAAGTTCTTTTACTTTTTAAACATTGCAAACTCTAATATTTACGGTAAAAGTCCTTTGGACCGCAATTCATTCTCATTTATCTTCTCTTTGTTTGTTCAGTTTATGTTATTTGAACAATTTTGATGTAAAATTTATTTTTTAGTGTTTCAGTGATTTTCTTATGAATCCATTAAACACAAGCATTCGAACAAAGTATATTATAAAACAATACTTACGTGAAATCGAAGAATGCCTTCTTGTCGACATCTGGATCAAGTGTGATGTGTTTTCTTGACCAAGTCGTCCCTCTAGCATTGCCCATCCAAACATCATATCCAAGATCAGCAAGAATGTATGGAATTCCCTTTTGTGGTCCCATATTGATCCAATCGGTCGCACTAGCTATAAGCCCATGTTGTAAGAAAACCACAGGTTTATTTGTCTGATTGGCGTTATTTTTTCCATGAGGGATTCGGTGTAGGGTCAACAAGTACCCGTCAGGTGTTTGAATATTTTCGTGAGCCTCAGCTGGATATCCGTAGTATTCCAGCATCTCAAGCTGTAAAAAATCAGATTTTAAGAACTACATAATTTGTACGAATTTTCAAAACCAAAACCTCATTATTTACAAATTTTCATTGCACTGAAAACGTCTGCGTTTGAAATTTAACTTACAATATTCAGGCCATAATCTTCTGGTATACTCGAAGCCAACGGATTATAAGCGTTGGCCAGAGAAATTATCGCGAACACACTTAATACGTTTAATATTTTTCCCATTGCCGTAGAAAATCTTACTGGTAAAAACCAAAATTGTATTTCTTTATATACCGTCACATGATCATAAGTGCCTGTCCACTTGCTAAGACAATACCAATGATTAAATGATTAGTTATCAAATTAATCAAGACAAATACTTAATTATTTTAGTTATCACACGACATTTGGAGTAGATTTTGCAGAATTATAACTACAATTCTAAAAAAAAAAAAATTGGGTGCTTTATCAAACTGTGCTTTTGTTAACCAGGTAAAGTTTACGACGAAGCAGAATAAATGAAGCAGATGTAATTGTAAAAAGACAAAACAATGCTAAACGGAATATCAATTCCATCATTAAATTATAAACCAAAATTGTAGTTTATTAATTAGTAAAAATTAAATAAGATTACTTTTTTAATAACACCTGAATAATTTTTCATAGCTGGCCTTTAACCTAAAAATTTAACACAAAAGTGCATATGTAGAATTGACTGACGCTATAGCGGTTTTCGTGATTAAACCGGAAGTGACAAAATCCGAAAATAACTTTTAAACCTTAAATGGAACCATCTGGTTTTGATTGCATAATTAGAAAGATATGGTTCTATTTAAGTTTTTAAAGTTACTTCCGGATCTGATCACTTCCGGTTTAATCACGAAAACCGCTATAGTGTCAGTCGATTCTACATATGCACTTTTGTCATAAAATTATTTTCCTAATCTTTGTCAGACGTCGCATTTTCGAATAAAAATGCTGGTACAGGTGGTCTGAAACGTCCTGTATATGTTTGTAACCAATGTATAGTTAGTAATTTTAAACAAATTTCTACGGTAGCACTATTATAAAACTCAAAAGATGCTGCTTTTCAAGCATCTCTTGTGGAAACGCCAAACTATTTCGAAGATTCTTGACTCTTCCGTCAGAAACAATGTTATGCAATGTCTAATGACATTTTCTGTACAAAACAAAATTATTCAAATTGGACAGAAATGTGCTTTAATAATTTTAAAAGTACCTACAGTAGCAATTTGTTTTTAAAGAATTACACAAATTTCACAATATTGTATGAAATTGTTATATGCTAGTTTGATTCTTTATAAATTTAGTCAGGATAATGTTGTACCGTTAAATTTTTTTTTTTAATCCCTGCATAGTATGTAGCACAATGTATTCACTATTCCAGTTTATAATTTTCCTTATAATAGGTATTAACTGTTGAAACAACGTTCAGGACTTTTTAATTTAATATTTCCTAATTACCCTTATTTGATTGCTTGAGAAAGTTAACGTGTTTTGAGGTATTACTGTAAGTATATTATTATAAAAAAAAAAATTGATGCGGTGCATTTCTTACGTACAGAATTCTGTATTAAATTATCATATCAAACCATTTTAAAAGCTCTTGTTGTATTGCAAAGATATTACTACTAAATCATTTAGGTTGGGGTGTAAAAAAACTTAAACGTTAATCGTTGTATAAATTTTGTAATTGTCCTACTGACATTACAATAACACACCATAACTGTCTATATTCAAATTATATAATTGTCATTTAATATCCATTGCGCAATTTTATAATTGCGTATGCCCTTTAGCAGTCTCACTATAATAATAATTAACAATAATTCAACAGTCACAGTTTTACTGTATTAAAAAGTGTAAAAATTATAAACCTATATAATAAGTGTATTCATCATAACAAAACACAAAAGCTTTAGTATTATAATTGTAAAATATTATTGGTTAATACTGAATATCGATGTTTGGTGTTTTTACTATCTTTGAGCTTCAATGTCTTCGATATCCTGGATTATTTCAGCGCTTCGAGCTTGGATGTTGCCTGGAAATTGCGAGGCAACTGGTGGACCATTTCGATTCTGACTTTGGTCTTGTGGTATTTGGTTTAGAAGGCTTACGATACCTGGTGGTATGGGTGGAGGTGTTGGTAAATGTTCCCCTTGGGGTTGGAAACCATTTTCATCGGCAGTGTATCTATAAAAAATTGGTTGAGTACTGTTAATTTTTATATTGCCTAATTTTTTAAGTTAAGAAAATCATGATTTATTCAAATATTGTCTATTACTTTTAAAAAAGCGATCTTAAAAGATAACTATTATTTATTACGAGATAATTCTCAAATTCTGTCGCAAGTTTCCTGTTTGTTGTATACTAGACCTATATTTGAACTAGCCCACTCAAAAAATATTCAAATTATACAGGGTGTTTCTTAAATATTGCGAAAAAAGTCGGGAGATGATTCCTTATCAAAAATTAAGGGGGGTCTTTCATATACAATATTTTCCTTAGACGTCTCTTTTCGGAGTTACACCGCCCTAAGGGGGAGCGGTAAAATTAGGTTTTTATTTTATTTCTCAAATTTGGATAAATGTAGGAGAATGATATTTGGTAGATGGTTAGTCCTTATAGTAATATTTACAATCATCTCTCACCTTCACGCAACGGGCTGAAAAGTGTGACCCCTGTTGGTTATTTTATCAGAACTTTTTGGTTTAATTTATTTAGACACTTTTTTATTCATTAGTTTTTCCCGTAAAACCTGCCGTTTTTAAGTAAAAAATAAAATAAGTAAACATGAACCATCAAATCCATATACAGGGTGTAGACTCGGATCACGCAACATAGCAATTTCAATGGTAAAATTTTAAAAGTCGAATTCTTGCTCCGCTAATTATTTTAGAAAAAAAGTGCAAATACGTTTTTTGTAGAGAAAAAAAATCTGTATCCATAAATGTAATCAATATTACTTTTTCGTTTTCCAAAAACAGAAAAATAAGCAAATTAAAAAACGCGTTTTCGCGAAAATCTGTAGTGCCTTGGAATTATGCTACGACAACTGCCCATCTTACTAACACTTACTGTCACTTTGACGTTTGAAGTTTATTCTTAATTATCATTTTTATTATATCTTGCAATGAAAACATAACTAATTGTGTAAAATAAATGTTTGATAAAATATAAAGGATAATTAAGAATGAATTTCGCGTCAAAGTGACAGTATAAGTGACATTAGGCTGGGCAGTTGTCATACCATAATTCCAAGGCACTACAGATTTCTGTCCAAACGCGTTTTTTAATTTGCATAATTTTCAGTTATTGGAAAATGAAAAAGTAATATTGATTACATTTATGGATACAGAATTTTTTTCTCTACAAAAAACGTATCTGCACTTTTTTTCTAAAATAATTAGCGGAGCAAGAATTCGACTTTTAAAATTTTACCATTGAAATCGCTATGTTGCGTGATCCGAGTCTACACCCTGTATATAAAAATGAATGTATGTTTGTATGTATGTTTGTATGTATGTCCTTTATGCATTCCTATACCATTCATCCGATCCTGACCAAATTTGGCACAGACAATCTATAGGACCATGGGAAGAAGATAGGCTATATAAGAATTTCCAAAAAAATCGTCCGGAAAAGATATTGAGGAAAACGTGCCAAAATTGTGTTTAAATCGGGTCGTCTGGAGCGAGAATTTCGTCAAAATTTGACAATTTGACAATTTGACGTAACGTTTAAATGTTTAAACGCTCGAACCTTCTCCGATTCGACCTTTTCGCACATGTGTCGTACCGATTCGGAATCGTCTCGCCCTCCCCGACAAGTACGTACCAAACAATCCCACTTTCGAGTTAAATTCAGACCACGAACGAGAAAAAGCGCAGGCGCGCGCACGCACTACATACTAACGAACGTCGAAAGCCTTTTTCAAAGAGCGATTAAAAATACTCGGGGGCGTCTAAAAATCGCGAACTTCTTTGAAGGGTCGTATAAAGAATCGAATTTTAATATGTGCACTCTCAGGACCTCGGAAAAAATCGATTGCAAACGTTATAAATTAAAACGTGCAAAAATGTTCGTACTTGCATGATGAAAACGTAGTCGCGCGCACGCACTGTCAAACTTTGACAGAATAATAGAAGCGCTCAGACCATTCTGGACCATTATCCAATTAAGCTTTATGTACATGTATCATACCAAATCGGAATCGCCTCGCTCTCCCCTAAACATACATACGTAACAATCCCAGTTTCGAGTTGAATTCATATTTGAGAATATGAAAATACGATGGCAAAAATAAATTGATATGTAACATAGAAATGGAAGTATGTCAAAAGACAGTACTGTCAAAGTGACAACATAATCTAGAAATTGAAGTATGTCACTGTCAACGGACTGATGACGCATGCATTACAAACATCGTTGCTAAGTACGCTGTAAATGACAGTAAGACTGTTATTTGACAGTTCGTCTATCTATATATAAAAAATCAACGCATTTTCCATTTAATTATGCCCCCCAAACAAAGAGGGATTGGTTAATTTACACGTCAAGCAAAGAAAAAAAAAGCACTACGAGCTTCAGAAGCAGATGAGCAACGGGAAGCAAGATTGGAAACGAATCGATTACGCAATGCTCAAGCCCGTTCATCTGAAATAGACGAGCAACGGAAAGCAAGATTGGAAACGAATCGATTACGCAATGCTCAAGCCCGTTCATCTGAAATAGACGAGCAACAGAAAGCAAGATTGGAAACGAATCGATTACGCAATGCTCAAGCCCGTTCATCTGAAATAGACGAGCAACGGAAAGCAAGATTGGAAACGAATCGATTACGCAATGCTCAAGCCCGTTCATCTGAAATAGACGAGCAATGGGAAGCAAGATTGGAAACGAATCGATTACGCAATGCTCAAGCCCATTCATCTGAAATAGACGAGCAACGGAAAGCAAGATTGGAAACGAATCGATTACGCAATGCTCAAGCCCGTTCATCTGAAATAGACGAGCAACAGAAAGCAAGATTGGAAACGAATCGATTACGCAATGCTCAAGCCCGTTCATCTGAAATAGACGAGCAACGGAAAGCAAGATTGGAAACGAATCGATTACGCAATGCTCAAGCCCGTTCATCTGAAATAGACGAGCAATGGGAAGCAAGATTGGAAACGAATCGATTACGCAATGCTCAAGCCCGTTCATCCGAAATAGACAAGCAACGGGAAGCAAGATTGGAAACGAATCGATTACGCAATGCACAAGCCGTTTATCTGAAATAGACGAGCAACGGAAAGCAAGATTGGAAACGAATTCATTACGCAATGCACAAGTCCGTTCATTTGAAATAGACGAGCAACGGAAAGCAAGATTGGAAACGAATCGATTACTCAATGCTCAAGTCCGTTCATCTGAAATAGACGAGCAACGGGAAGCAAGATTTGAAACGAATCGATTACGAAATGCTCAAGCCCGTTCATCCGAAATAGACGAGCAACGGGAAGCAAGATTGGAAACGAATTCATTACGCAATGCACAAGTCCGTTCATTTGAAATAGACGAGCAACGGAAAGCAAGATTGGAAACGAATCGATTACGCAGTGCACAAGCCGTTTATCTGAAATAGACGAGCAACGGAAAGCAAGATTGGAAACGAATTCATTACGCAATGCACAAGTCCGTTCATTTGAAATAGACGAGCAACGGAAAGCAAGATTGGAAACGAATCGATTACTCAATGCTCAAGTCCGTTCATCTGAAATAGACGAGCAACGGAAAGCAAGATTGGAAACGAATCGATTACTCAATGCTCAAGTCCGTTCATCTGAAATAGACGAGCAACGGGAAGCAAGATTGGAAACGAATCGACCACGCAATGCTCTCACTAGATGAATAATTTGTTTTACATAAAATTTTGAGCTATATATATCTCAGGAACGAAGTTAATTATGGACAAACGAAAGATAATTTTTTGCGCAAGAGAAAAATACGCGCAAGGCGGTGTCTAGCGGTGAAGGAAGGAGTGTTGTGAATAAAAATTTGAGCCAATCGATTGTTCAACGACACGCTTAGTTAAAATCAATATATCTTGGGAACATAGAGACACGGAACGTGCACCAAAGGAAAGGTATTTTTTTGCCCAAAAAGATTTCTACTCGGACCTATTGGGTGCGAGCACGAAGCGCGAGTAGTTTGATTACCGATTTAATATAATTTGAGATGAATTAGGTGCGAGCGGGGAGGGCGAGTACTACGAATATATTTATTCTAATTTAAAAAGCAATATCGAGTGTTGTAAATAAATTTTGAACCGATCGATTAATCGCCTCCAAAAAAAGTGACCCGCCTGGCTCAGCGCAGTAGTATGAAGCAATTTTCTCAATTTTGAAAAGCAATTGCGAGTATTGTAAATAAAAATTTGTGCCAATCGATTGATCATCTCCGGCTAAGTTAGATAGATAATTTTTTACGCAAAAAGAATTTTACGCGCAAAGAGAATTCGCCGCGCAAGCCGGGATCTAGCGGTAAAGGAGCCCCGAAGAGGCTCCGGAATCGCTAGTATTCCAATGAAAATGATTCATTTTGGTGGTTGCCATGGTTTGTTTATCTTCATATTGGGTAGAATTATTAACGAGTGTAATTCATTTTGACGTTTACTCAGTGACAACGCTAAAACTCCCGTCAATTCGAAAGGAGACGGTCTAAGGAAAAACATTTATATGAAAGACTTCTCCTTAATTTTAATAAAGAATCGTCTTCCGATTTTTTTCGCAATTTTTTAGAAACACCCTGTATAGTAGATTGAATTGAAAAAGCAGCATTGAAGTTCTTTATTATATTAAACATTTATTGGCACTTTGTGTTGACAGAAATTTAACTTTAAAAGTTTATATATTAACTTTTAAATATTTTGATTGTAATGGTACCCTAAGGGGAAAAAATGCTGAAAAACTAGAGTAAACATTCCCAAACAGCATTATATTAAGTCACTGAGTTACTTGTATATCATTTTGGTTCACAGGAACTTTACAATCTTGCAATTTATAAACAAATTGGATATCATCAAGTATTTGTATTTTTAATAATAATGATAATGTAACATTGCTAGTTCACATCCACGTTCTTAGAACTATTTAAACATACTTTTTTATTTTAAAAACAAATTAACGAATGAATGCAGTGTTCTTTGTTTATAGAAGATTATTTTTACATTTTTTACTTACAAGATTTACCGCAGAGATTATTCGCGTAACTGTTTTTCTCTTTATGATCACAGATAGCTTAGAATTAAAAAAAAAAATTATAACTAGATTATTTGGTTCCACTTAATTACTTAAATATAATTTCAGTGGACAGAATTAAATAGATGTATTGCAGATAATTTATTGCCATGCCGAAACCGTTTTACTTATTAAAATATAGAATTATTAAAATCTAAACTCACGTTAAAGAAATAACTTGTCCATCCGGAGCTGTATACGAGTATGATCCAGCTAAAACTTGGATATCTCCACTGGCATCGTCACTTCCATCTGCATTCAACTGCCCACTACGACTCTGTGGCGCAGGTCCTTTCTTGACATATCCACCTTGCTGTACTTTAATTCCGTTTCCAGTTTCATAACTGCAAATAATAATACTATACTAACCGCATTGTTGATATATTGTACACAAATTAAAATCCGATGTTACAAATAAAATAGAACCAAATTTAGAAAAAACTTCAAAATGCAAACCACGTTTTTTACCAAAAACTTGTCATTGACTGAATACACTGTACAGAGATACTTTTTTACTAAATTAAATTTTAAAATGTATATAGAAAACTGGGTATGTATTCCCAAGTCTTTCTCTATGTGAGTTTGATATATTAATTACCAAATGAATTAAAATGATAAGACTATCATACTTTTACCTGAAATTAAAAGTTCCATCACCACCAACAGATTCAGTGAAACTTATGATTGGTATTGGAGTAGATCCTGACCCTTGTTGAGCTTGTGGGTTTTGTACTGGCTGAGAATATGGAACTGCTTGAGGCGCTTGTGGCCTGCCTAATATTATGCAAGGTCCAAGACATAAAACAAACTAAAAAATATATGAATAGTTGTGATGAATAACTTAAATGTGTTATTTTAATCATAAATACAACTGTAATTTTTTTTTTAAGTTTTTAACAGTCCAATATTGATTTAAGTCGTTGGATTATCTATGTAATTCGTCTATTAATATAAATAAACTTAAAAGTAATGATGGTCCGTTGAGATGTGGTTTAAATTAAACAAGTAAAAAGGACCAAATAAATTGGAACATTCATTTAAAAATTTTATATATTACGTATACATTTTACAATTTTAATAATAAATCCTAGAACGCATTATTTACTATTGTTACATCACATGATGAGTAACCAAACGTTTTTTTGAGTATAAATCATACTTAAAATATTAATTTGCGTAGAAGAAAAACATTTTCAACAAGCTAATGTATTACCGCCTAAAACAATTAACAAACTCACAAATACGTATGTTTAAAAGCAAGTTTTTTTTTTAAGTCAAATTAACTTGTAAAAATAACAAATTTGTGGCTAGTTTTTGTTGTCTCTCATTAATAATAGATTATTAACGAATAAATTAAAACCAAACAAACACACTTTAGATGCTAGACTTGTGATTAACTAAAACAATCTTTAACGATTTGAGTAAACATGGTGTGCTGAAATTTTCTGATTTCACTGTTTAAACACATATTTTTTGTTTTAGATTCCCAGACAGTCAAATGTCTTCGTAAAGCAACAAATTTTGCTACAAGAAGAAAATAAGGCAGGCAAAATTAAGTGGTTTTAAATAAATTACATACCTATAGAAACACTTACAGTTTAAAACTTTTAATAATGCAAATTCCAAGAAATTTAAATTTTATTGAATGTTTTAAAACAAGCCAATCTACAAATACGATGAATAAATGTTCAAGAATATAGTATGTGTTTTTTCTGCTGCTTAGATTTTTAAAATGCTAAAGTAAATGTTAATGCATCTTAAAACATTTGCAAAATTATAAATCTCCATTTAGTAAAACTTGTTCCTATTCAAACGCTTTGCAAAACTCTTTAAATTTTGTAGAAATTCTAAAGATACCCACTCTGATGCATGCTCATCTTTATTTTGTCCAAAAATGGTCTAAAACAACTTTTTACAATTCTTCGAAGTTTTGAAAAATCAAATTTATAAACCTTGCATATTTTTTGTAGCAAAAATTCGAACATTATGCAATGCTTTTCATAGTTTTAGAAATGGTACATCGTAAGCAATGCATTATTATCTTTACTTTGTTCAAAAGCTACTTAAAATTATTATTTACACCTCTTCAAAATTGTGAAAAAAAAAATTCAGGTACACAACCTTACATTTTTAGTTGGCTAAAATTCCAACGTTTTGCAATGGTCTTGATATTTTCTAAACAATACATTTCTATCTTTAGTTTTTGAGCAATGCCTATGGTAGCTTCTCAACAGTGATTTGAACTTCTTCTTTGTTTTTGTTGTGTAAAAAGTGTTAGTCCAATAAATTCTCAAAAAACAATCACTCACCAATAAAATCAACAACATTGTATCCTAAATATGAATCTGCTAATTCTCACTAGAAACCTAAACTAACTCTCGGTTCATCAGTAAAGTCTTATAGTATATATAATAATCCGTTGTTTACAAAGCCTTTAGACAAACATTTATGACATGTGCTAAGTAATGTAGCCTCATTCAATTACAGTCTTACCCAAATAGCCTAGAAGTATTTAAATATTACATAAATGTCTATGGGCGTTCACAGTCGACATCTTTTCATACAGTTTTACTACCAGTGACTGTCGTATGTAATTTATCGATAATGCAACAATAGAAAGCCAAGACTTATTTACATTGTGTTGCCACAAGTTAAATCTAATGAATCTCGCTGTTGTACAATACCAGGTAGTACTAGATTCATCTTGGTCTTTTTTTACTGCGCCCTTAATTAAATATAACACAAAAAGTGCTGTTGTACGAGGTGGTGTATTGGTCCATTTTCTGCTGATTTTGTCTTATGTAATATTGACTGTACTAAAAGACGAAACTTATACCTGAAATTATATTTCCTGTGATCTTGACACAGATTAATAAAGACCGCTGTACAAATATTTTTTTAGTCGTTGTTATGTAAATAAATTGATTATCTGCTGTTCGAATCATGGTAAGTCAACGCTTAAACATGCATTCCTCAGAGGACGATTGGGACAAAATTATGCAAATAAAACAGGAGTAAATAATTAACCACGATTAAAATATTTCAATTGTTACTGTGGGCTATTGTGACTGTTTAAAAGGTGACATTTTCTTGTCCATTCGTATCAAGTCTTGAAGTGTTTTTTTTTTTTAGTCAGTGGACTTCAAATCCAAATTTTGGTTCAGTCTAGCTAACCGAAACCATTGCCTAGGACTGGAAATTAGAAAGAGCTTAGAAGATATTACACGATTAAAAATTAAATGAATGATAAGCTCTTTTTTTTCAACTTTATTTGAAGCATTGTGCGTTCATGGATTCTTTTAAAGTTGAAACTTAAAAGCGAAGTATTTTCAGGTGACCCCTGAATTAAGGAACTGTACAGGGTGGGCAAATTTCGATGTTTTAATAGGGAATCTCTGTAACTATAAGAGGTATCAAAAAACGGACCGCGCATCCACGATCTCTTTTTTCGAGAAAAAGTTAATGGTGAAAACTAAACTTGGTTATCGTCTTTTGTTTTCGAGTTATCGCCGATAAATCGATTTTTCGACTTTTCGTTTTATGACTGTATCTCGCTTGTTTATAAAAATAAACAAAAATAATTTTGACGTTCTACAGTCACTTTTTTGATAGGAATGCAGTGGCGTAGTCAATTTTTCAAAAAAATCTGATATTCGAGTTGTGACATAAAGTTGTGTTTTTTTAAATAGAACCTATAGTTGGCTATGGCTTATTTAAATTCCTCTTTTTTTTGTCATTCCAAATATATAAGGGTTGATGTATTTATTTTCAATAATACGCAAGTTACGAAGGTTTTTAAGTTTTTTTTTTAACAAAATTATAGTAGGCTGTGAAAACAAAAACAAAACAAGGTGTAAAACCTTTTAAAACTAATTTGGTACGAGTTACGAAGGTTCTGTAATTTGTTGTTGTGTATATATTAACGGAGTTACCCATACAACAGGTTAGAAAAATTGGCACGGTGTATTCATTTGGTAGGTTTTTTAACCTACTGATTTTTTAAAAATGTCTGTTTGATATTATAACCTTTAAGTTATATTCCCTGAAAATTTCAATCAAAATTCAAAAAATTGGCTAAGTTAGATCTGGTCAAGCGCCCCCTTGCGCGCAGGTATAATGCGGTCGTGTTACCGTAAATCTCACCTCTAAACGCTCAAACTCAAACTCCTTTTAGCCCGCTAAAACGGAGGTGCGTTTTATACTTGCAAACTCCAAAATAAGCCATTTTCAGTACTAAATAAGCGCACGTACAGTTGTGAGTAGAGGTGGGCGATATCGAAATTTCGTTGTGGATATATCGATATATCCATATACCGATATATCGAAATGTCGATATAAAAGGGGCAGAGAGCTAAAAAAAGTTAGTAAAAAATGAAAAAAATATGGCAACTAAAAAGCTTCTCGCCCTTATTTTTGCTGTCTATACCACGAAATATCGGTTTATTTATATCAAAATTATATCGATATATCGGAATATAAATCGGAACTAAAATGAATGCAATGGATTTTAAATAAAAAATTGGTTTCCACAAAGAAAAATAATAAATATTTAGCCATCCTAGGTGTCTGTAATGAGGTGGGCGATATATCGATCTCAAAATTATATCGATATTTCGAAATATCGGATATCGATATATCAATATTTTTCGATATTTCGTGGTATAGACATAAACCTTAGGGCGAGAAGGTTTTTTTTATTAGGTCACCAGTTTCTTTTTTTATTAACTTTTTTTAGCTTCCCGCTCCTTTTATGTCCATATTTTGAATATCGATATAATTTCGATTTCGATATACAATATTGAAATTTCGATATCTCCCATCCCTAGTCTGTAACCCCTTAAATGAAATTGTTTATTCCCACAACTTGCAGATAATATTAGATAAACAATCCCAACAAAGACAAAATGAGGTTTAAATAGGATTTATCTTTGCCAAAATCAATACTCGCTTTTAACCTGAGTACATTTAAATTCTCCAATTATTTGGGCGGTAGCAGTAACTAAAATTGGGATCATAAAACACAAAATTTTAAGGCTGTTTTATACTATACTATTTTTTCGTTTAAGAAAATCGTATACGATTTTTGATACAAAAATTTCGTTCAAGAATTTTGCATGGAAAACATGAACCATTTACATTGTACTATTTTTTGGTACGAAAACACCAATATATTTTGGTTACTTTTTAATACCTTTTATCATATTTTGTTGGCACCTTGAGTAACCGTGTCAAATGTTCAATTTGATCACAGAACAGAAAGCGAATCATTTTCAAATTTAACGTATATTTAACGCTTGTTCCATTCTACATATTTATTCCTACAAAATAAATTGTGAGGGATAACGATAATATAAGTAGTATTTAACATCGTTTGATTTTATCAGTTAACCTAACCCACAAATGACATGCGGTCAGATACAGTTACAGTAGAATACGCATGCGCCCATGCTAAAATTGGACGCATTTAGGGAAGGTAGTAATTTCGTACGAATTTTTCGTTCAAGATTTTTAATTTCTGATTGACACTGTACTAGAAAATCGTATACGATTTTCTTAAACGAAAAAATAGTGTAGTATAAAACAGACTTTACGAATAAACCCTAAAACAGACAAATTTTAACTAAACTATTTGATACATCCTTAAACTATTTAAGTCGTTTATTTATGTAATACAATAAAATTTAACTAAAAAGCACTTATCTTCTTACCTGAACTGTATTTCTACAAGCGATCAATGTAGTTATTTTAACTTGTTTAAGTAACATTTTTGAAAATCTTAATTTTATATTGCCTTTGACTAAGATAGGCTGCAAAAATATTCCAATTAGGTTTGAAGTTTAACCGCTACTAAACAAATTTGCATTGATTTAAAAAATGTTGCCTTCAATAATTTTACCTTTTTTTTCGTCCTCGTTTAGCAAATAGTCCATATTAAAGTGAATTAATTTTGTAATCAACGTTAATTGAGATAGAATTGGTAATTAACTTTACTAATTACCGGTAATGTCTTGAGTACCGTGTAATTTTTAAGCATTTAATTAAAGTCATGAATGGCAATCCTTGTAAATTGTTTGAATATAATTATAGACGGTACGGAAAGTTTAAACTACACAGTTCAATGGAAACAAATAAGAATATATTGCTCCATGTCAATATTTTTCTAAAATATAATTGGGCGGATATTAAAAAAACATTTTTGAAATATTTGCATTGCTTTGCAAGCAAGCTGCTTAGATTTTTAAGGTTAATTCTAAAAGTGTTTTATAACGTTAAGATTATAATTTTTGAAACGCGTTCGCTTGAGAATAGGTTCCTTTTAATTATTTAAGTAAATTATTTTTGGAGTAATTTGGACATACTTAGTTAAAACTAAATTTCCTGTATTATTTAAAAAAATTCTTTTGTAGAAAAAATAAATCAGTTTCTAGTTTATTGTATTTGCGTCAGTTGCCTTTTAAATCATTTGTGTAATCTATACCTAATTTTAAACAATAGGCTTAACTTAATAAAAATCTTTGTAAATATTATCACTTTAAAAGAGATTCTATTAAAATAAGAGACCAGTGATCATAACTTTAAATGATTCATCTTGAATAAAAATATATAACTTCATTGTAACGTGGGTATTTATAGATTAAATCACTTTATTAAAAAAAATGTCTGTAAAATGTTTTTTTTGTTTTTTAGATTATTAAAAATTATTCTTACACTGCGCTGAATTTGAATTTATGGGGCTTGACATTATCAATTATTTACCAAAACCGTAAAATGCATGGTTTAAATTGTAAAAGAACTAGGTACTTTGAAAACAAATTTATGAAAGCAGATTTTATTCTACAAGAAGGACAAAACCAAACTATAACATATAATACTATAAATAAGCTAAATTTAAAATCACATACACGCTTCAAAGACGCTTGCCTTCACGTCAGTAATGACAAATTTGTTCGAAAAAAAGTGATTTTAATTAAGCGTTGTGGTGTTACTTTATGAATTTTTAAAATTATAAAACAGCAATGAAAATATCTCATAGTTTTTAATGAAAACGCGATGAAATTATAAAAATTGTTGCTTTAAACAAACCCCAAGTTATATCAAGTTCTTTAGTACAACAATTTGCACTTAATAGCGTATTATTAATATTGTCGCTCAACTTATGGCGTAATATTTATTTTGCAGCTCAATAAAACAAACAAACTTATTGAAAAATGCATAAACGATTAAATAACTTTATTCACAATCCTCACATACATATTTAAAAATTTATTACACCTTTAATGGTGTTGACTGGAACTTATTCTTTGACTTCTTCTTTCAATTCCTTGACTTCTTTCAATTCTTTTCCTCTCCTATCGGGTTTGTCGTATCTGTCGTATTTCTCGTCTTTTGGTGGTGGTGCGGTGGCCAGGTAGGCAAGGGCCTTCTGGATTAGAGGAGGAATTGGTGGAGCTACGGGTAAATGCGCTCCTTGGGGTTGGTAACCTAATTCATCGGCTACATAGGTAACTTTGTACTCTTGGCCATCATCGCCAGTGTAAGAGTATTCTCCTTGGGAAATTTCACCAGCGTTATCCTTGTCGAATTGTTTGAGCTGGCCGTCCTGGGTGGCTTTGATGCCATCACCGGATTCAAAAGCGTAGTGATATTTTCCATCGATGTCGACGCTGGTTTCCAAACGCAAAATTGGCACTGGGTCTTTAATAGCACGCACTGGTTCCTTAATGGGTCGTGCAGGTACTCTCAGCAACCTTTCTTCGCGATCTTTCACCACTGGTTCCTTTTCGAGATCGTCCTTGGGGTCGTCCGCTAGGACGATCGCGGCGAAGGCGAAAATTAAAAGCACTTTACTTGAAACCATTTTCGTTTGTAACCACTGATTCGGTATCAGTTTATTTTCTACTATTTATATATTGTTACTCCCTCCGCGAAATTTGGAGTGTGTCGAAACAGGTTTTAAAATAGCCATTCGTAATGCATTCTTCTATTAGTTCATTCTTTAATTTATAAGGCCATTAATTTTGTTAATATTAATTAACGTTGTTTGTGCGTATTTGGCGAAGCTGCACTCATTACCTTTCTAATCTGCGTGGTACAATAAATAAATAAACCAAATCTGTTTGATTATCTCTTGTGAGGTTTGCAACTAAGCATATCAATAAATCGGGGTCCTTGCATTAATGAGCATACCATCACTTAGCTGGGTATCTGTCAGCTAAAGTGAGAAAATAAAAATACTTCAAAGGTCATATTGCTACTAAACGTTAAAGAATGAATATTTTGTACATCTTCGTTTATTTATACCGTCTTCGATGACATAATAGTTTTAATTTAGGTTTAATCTGTTAACAAAAGGTTGGATAAATGGTAATTAAATTTAATTAAACGAAGTAATATTTTTTTTTAATTTTACCATCTACATTCTTCGTGTAATTAGACATGTTAATTGCTTTCTTAACAATTAAAATTTATGTTCATATTCAACTTAACATAAATCAGTGTATCCGTGGATAAATCTTAGTACGTACATAAAACTTGATAAGGGCGTTTGCTTTAAATGCCAAGAACAATATTATTAAGGCTTTTAATTTTTTAAATTACAAACAAAAATGTAATCCAGGACGCAGATATTGCAATTTCTTAATAGACGTTGATTAATTTAATTAACTTTATATTTATCAAAGTATACCAAAGATTTTTACCATCTAAATTTACATATTTCATTTGATAAACAACCCTTAAAGAGATAATTAAACAAAGAAAAGTACTGAATGCATCATAGATTTAATTGTTGTGATGTACTTTTAGATTTAATTTTTAAATATAAAATGTGGTTTAAGGTGTGAATAGGATAAGCTAATATCTTATCTTCTAGTTATCTTAAAAATGTACAACTCTTGTGAATCTAGAAAATAGTGGTGTATCCAAAACCATAGGTTGCAATTTTTAACTACATAATTGGCGATGATAGTTGATCCTAATCAAACACTTTATAAATCTTAAACAAAAAACTATTCCTACAAATACTCATTGAGGCACATAATATGTTATCTATATTATCTCGTAGATTATGATGTTTTCCAGGAGTTTCGTAATTGAAAGTTTTAAAATAAACTGTTAAAATAATGATTTAAGTGATGCGGCACATTGTTTTGGGGCGGCACTTTTAGTCTACCCAAATGGGGTAAAAATGAAAATTTTGGGGGTAATGAAGGATCAGTAGATATAATATTCAGTACAGGCTTTGGCGCTTTTAAATTCATAAAAATTAATTTAAAAAAAGGAATTCTTATCGAAGTTAGAGGATAAAACGGGCAACTTGACCTTGCTTCACTGAAAACCCGCCCCCTTGTAACGGCAGAAATCCCAAGTTCCTAATAAAATCTATGATACGGTACCAACCATTCAATAAAATTATGAAACAATTCATTTATTTTAGGCATTAAATTCCATGCAGTTTTAAACTCTCTTGTAACAGGAATTTTTCACCCTTATTAAAAATAATTTCGTGGGAGTGGGGGCGATCTGATTAAGGAAAATAAAAATCAGAAAAGGTTCTACTGTAAAACTGTAATTTTGGAAGATGGTTAAGTATTCTACATTATCTAGCTTTGCATTAAAACGCGTTTGAACGTCTAAAATTTAAAAAAATTCTCCTGCGGCGCATTTTGTTTACCCCCCCCACATATTTGTGTCGATCTCTGCTTGGTTTTGGAAAAATCAAAAGTTAGCGACCCTTATTTATAGGGGCGGCAAATTCAGGGACCGCCCCGGGCGGCACAAACCCTAGCTACGCCACTGATCGTTATAGTTACAGTGTCTAAAGTTTAGGTAACTACAGATAATTAATATCTGATGTTTTTCATAAAAATAATAGGAGTATATTTTAAAAAACTTCATTCATCCTAAAATATTTAAATGAGATACCAAGAAAAATATTGTAAACATACTAGTTATTGTCGTCTTCAGCTTCAGACCCTCTGCCAACAAAATAAAACCTTATTTTTCTAAACAAGTAAAGTAAATTACCAGTTGTCTGTACCTATATTAATTATATTATTTCTGCACGAACATTCGTGTGTTGTTTTGTACTAGCCCAAAAAAATTTCAACTATTTAGTACGTTCTCATTTTTAAGATTAAGATGCACCCAGCAAACACGATAAAACTGCTATTTAATTTATAGTTATTAAAAACATATTTAAATCCAAAAAGTTCAAGGAGTACTCGAACATTCCTGCTGTATTTTGGTTGTTTCCTGACAACCTTTATTGAGAGTTTACATCGAAAACGTGTGGCCTAATATTGACGCTATTAATTTACCTGACACTGTTGATATTAGAATGAGTCATGAAATGTTATTAATTAGTTGTATAGTTTATTGTCTTATGCAGCTTATTCGTTGCAATGTTGCATCAAATGTGGGCCAAGGCAGAAGCGAGTGATTAAAATTTGCGTAACGGATTACTGGATGAACTTCGATAAAACTTTTGAAATAAATTAAATTGTTAATGTATTAAATCATGATAGGAAGATGTTCATCTACTTATAGGCAAACAATTACCTACTTTACTACTGTTAGACGAAGCAAGAAAATTACTGTTAAAATAATATCATACTCCAATACTGATAAGTATTTTGGGATGACACTGGACTGGATACCAAACCACGATGGAAAGCACATATCAAGAAAATACGTCAAGAACTAGACTACAAAACAAATTAATAATATACAAACCGGTACTCAAGCGTGTGTGTTCCTATCCTAAGCGCCCCTGCACACGAGCGTCAAGCAGACGCGCGGTATCCTGCGACAAATGTTCGCGCTTCTAGCTTTACATTAAACTATATTGGCAACTGCACACGTGCGGTAAATAGACGCGCGAAGGTACGAACTGACGCGCGAGAATTTATAGACGCGCGAGATCTGCCACATCGCGCGTTAAAAAGGTAGTCTGGTGCATGTCGGCAGTTCTTGAACATCAATTGCTGTCTACACACGAGTAGTTTACGTGGTAAAATATCTCAAAAAATGGACGACATAGAAAGTTTTATATATGAAGTAAAGAAATATCCTGTTGTATGGGATCTGAGTAATTACGATTACAAGGATCGAAATAAAAAAAGGACAGCATGGATTGAAATTTGTAAAGTGTTTAATGAAAATTATACACAATTAAGCCAACCAGAAAAAAACGATTTTTATCGTCACGTTAAACATTGTAGAAAAAGCTCCTTTATCTGTATCATAAACGGAATTTTTTCTTTGTTGTTCAAGAATAAGATAAGCTAAATCAGCACGTTTCTTTCTTATTTTATTCTCTAATTCTAATTTTGCTAGTGTATTCATAATTTTTGATTTATTATGCGTCTGTTCGCCAAAGAAACTGCAATCAAACTGAACTATGAGCCGCGGCGAGCGAGAAATTGACGCCGCCGTGTTCAGGTCCCCGCGATAACACCCCCGCGTCACGAAATGTCCCACGCGTCAACTTGACGCTCGTGTGCAGGGGCGCTTAGTGTAAGTAAACTAGCTAATAGGAAAAGGATTGTTACACCAGTGTATATATTATAACCCTATATTAAGATGTATTAGATTAATCTAATCGCTAGTCTATAATGGGGGTCATACACGTTGCGGTATACTTGTCAGGTTTGCCTGAATAATAAAAAATGTTCAGGTTTACCTGAACAGTTCTGACTCTACACACGCTACGGTAAACCAGAGAGTCGAACCGAAATTTATTTCGTTCCGGTTTACGGTTACGTTCCGTGAAAATGTTTTTCGTTCCGGTTCCGGTTTCGGTTTGGCTGAAAATTACGGTTCAGTTTCGGTTCAGTTTCTGTTCCGGCTCGAATAACAAGTCAAAAGTAAGTCTGAATATTAATTCAATTTTTTTTTATTCTTCGTTTTTAGTTTTAGAATTTGATAAAATATAAGAACTCAATAAGATTAAATAAGTTTATTAACAAAAACAAAATCGAAAACAAAATATAATCCAAAAATTATTTACATTTATATTTTTAATATAAGAAAAAAATTAAAAATCCTTATTTAAGCGGCAGATTAGCATGTTTTGCAAATTTTGGTCGGACAGATTCGTCCTTTTATCCGTAAGTATTAATTTCAATACGGAAAAATTTCGTTCTACGCTGACCTGTGTAGCTGGTACAGCTAATATTATTTTGGCAAGATTTGCCAATTCAGCGAAAAGAACGCTTTTCTCCGACCAATACTTTAAAACATTAGTATTCCTAGGTTCTCTAGCTGGCTCGAAGTTAACAATTTGGTTTGCTAAATTAACTAAATTACAATTTGAATCAACTTCTATGTCATTAATAATTCTTTTTAGATCCTTTTTTTTTTTTAAAGATACATTTTAAGATCTGATAAGTTATTTTGGGATCGGTTATTTTCGAGCTCATTGAAATTTTTTGTAGATTTTAACTCTTCAATTAGTACAAGACACAAAGGGAGCGAATTTGTTACTGTACAAAACAGCAATGAACTTTTAGAACTTTTTCTCACAATTTAGAAAAAGATGAACCAAAACAGAAACACATGTTTTATTGCTACAATAGATAAAACACGTGTTGTATAGTAACCCCGCCGAGGGACGAAACTGACCAGACCGTAATAAAATTTTAACACAAAGTGTCCCATGGTCGAAGAAGTAAAATACAAATCTCAATCACTTTTACAGTTATAACTTGTGGAATTTTTTACTTGATTCCGGATTGCAAAATTACATATCTCAAAAACTACTTTTTTTAGTTTTTAAAACTGATCTTTTCGCGAAAAAAAAATTAAACCGAAATTAACCGTTATTATATTTTTTCGTTCTAACCGAAATTAACCGTTAATAAAATTTCGTTCCGGTAATGGTTTCGGTTTTTAAATTCTGCAGTTTTTCGTTCCGGTTTCGGTTTCGGTTCTGCTGAAAATACCGGTTAATTTCGGTTTCGGTTCGACTCTCTGCGGTAAACCGTAGAGGTTTTCAGTTGCCATTGGCTTCGATACAAGATGACGCGGTGGCGGTGACGCAGAACAACTGAGACTTGTGCAGGCGAGCGGCACACACGTTCCGGTTTATAGTCTGGCGCAGGTAGTAAGATTCGAATTTCGATTCTTCTCCGATCGCCTGAACAGGTAACATTGCCTGTGCAATGTATGTAACACATACGCTCCGGTATACCTGCAAGCAGGCAAACCTGACAGGTATACCGCAACGTGTATGACCCCCATAAAACTAGTTTTAGTTAAAAGTGGTGCTCTAGTGCAGTGTTTCGTAAACTGTGGGTCGCGAGAATTTTATTTTGTGTCGCAAACCATATTGAAATGAATGATACATTTTTTATTTATTTAACCAAGCCGAAAATAATATTTTATTCATTTTAAAGATAATTTTTTTATATAATGTGATTTTCAGTATTAGTGATAAACAAATTTAATAGCAAATTCAATATCTGCTTTTTTTTAATATAATTATTAAAATAATAAAGGTTATGAACAGGGACCCGATCCCCAAAAAATACCTGTTCAGTTCCGGTTACTGGTTCGATAAAATTTAACTTTTCGATTTACGTTCCGAACCACCGTTTTTTGTTTTATAATGGTTCGGCGCAAACGGTTCAGTTCCGGTTCCGGTTTAAAGCCTTTTTTGTTGTTATGAGGAAATTTTAAAAAGTTCATATTACGCAAAAAGTGTTATGGTTAGGTACGATGCATATTTGTCAATTCAACTATTTGCAATTTCATATTTTTGATGAAATGTAATCACAATTACAAAAATAATAAATATACAATGTCATTCTGAAATATAATTGATCCAAATTGAACCGTTTATAGGGGTTTGAACCGGTTCACACCAGTCGGTTCGAACCGGTTTTGACCAGTCGGTTCGGTT
The DNA here is from genome assembly GCA_947652605.1 of Elmis aenea. NCBI lineage: Eukaryota > Metazoa > Arthropoda > Insecta > Coleoptera > Elmidae > Elmis > Elmis aenea. The sequence goes on from OX393580.1 coordinate 23,681,004, forward strand.
CGTTTTGTGGTTTTTTAACTGAAAGGTTCGTATCCGGTTTACGGGTCATAAAAAATGTACCGATTTGTTATAGTTTTTGTCCCGGTTCGGTTCGGCATTATGATTATGAATGGTTAATAGTACCTATTATTTTAAAGTATAAAAATTGTGTTGGGTCGCGACAATTTTTTGGATTGAAAGTGGGTCACGAATAGGGATTCTGAGTCTCGACAATTTTCGATGTCCCGGGACTCGAGACTTTTTTTATCAAAGTCCCGGGGATTCCCGGGACTTCGAGACTTTTACGAATGTTATATACGTACTGGAAAATGGTGGTACAACCTGTCAAAAATGACGGAAGATTTTATAAATTACAAGAAATATGATGCAATATTCATATACTGAAAATTTAACGGCGATTTTCACAGTAAAAAATAAATTATTTCTTGACAGTGACATAGTTTCGGAAAGCACCCGCTACATACTTAAAATTGCTTCTTTGAACGTATCGTGATTGTGAATCGGTGGTGACAGTTGACAGAACTTATACGTCACACATCCATAAACAACAAAAAATGATAATTTTTTAAAAAATCATACCATATTCACGGATATTTTTTTTAAAGCATTTTTTCATGAATAAAGTATAGTATTAATAGTAGTAGTATTATTATTTTTAATTTAGTCTTCATTCTATAGTAAATAGAATATATAAATATTTCCAAATAAATACCTATTTAAAAAAACTTAACAACTTTCCATGCACTTTAAAACATAACAGGCATAAGTAAAATATATTTTTACTAATAAACTTAGCAATTTTCCTTAAACTTTGAAACATAAAAATATATCTAAAAATATTTTTGCTAAACTCGTGGCATTAAATTAAAAAAAAATTAGAAGTAGAAACATCTAATTTCAGTGTTCTGTAACATTAAGTCTCGTCTCGAGTCTCGAACTAAATGTCCCGGGACTCGAGACTAAGAAAGTCCCGGAAATTCCCGGGACGAAAGTCCCGGGACAGTCCCGGGACAGAATCCCTAGTCACGAAGAAGCAAGTTTAACCCTTTGCCTGTCCACAAATTTTACCTAAATTTTGTGCCGTACGTCCATTTAAATATTTCACATGTATCATGTTCTACGGCTCTATGGGATTATTTTATAGCTACGTATAATGTAGTTTGTGTTTTTTATATGATACACAGAGCGTACGAAGGACCATTTTTTTGTGTGCATCACCGGTGATGCACAGGACAGGCAAAGGGTTAAGATTCACTGCTCTAGTGGTACACTATAAGCATTCTATTTAAAAAAAAGTTCCTGTGTGACTCTAATTGGTTTTGAGATTTTAAGAAATGTAATACACAAAATAGCTAATTAAATACAGAACATACATTGTACTTACTTAAGTTTTTCCAGATTTAGTGGCGTAACGATTATATTGGAAGTAAAAAAATTTACCGACTGATAGATAGCCCAAAATGATTTTTATTTACTTCAATTAATTTAAACATATACTTGTTTTATTTTGCAAAAAATCTTTGTACAGAATCAGTAAAAAAACAGAACAAAAATACTTATTTCTAAACCTCAAAAACGAGGCTATAAATAACAACAAGCATTAACAAGGCAGTATAGTACTAGTTGTTCGCCGATTTCCTTTCCATAGCACTGTCCCCATTATTCCACTCAATTCCACGTCTTACAATTTTTTTTTGTCTTCTACGTATGGATGTTCTTCGGCCCATTTAAGTGCTTTTGCGATAGGTTCTGGGATTTTAGGGATGTGTTCTCCTTCGGCATGGTAACCGAACTCGTCAGCAACGTATTTTACAGCATAGTGTTTGCCATCGTCACCGGTGTATTCGTATTCTCCATGGACCACAATGCCTTCCTTTCCTTCCTTAGAATCTATCGATCTAAGTTCTCCGTCTTCGCTAGCTTTGGAACCATCGGCAGATTCATAACTGCAAAATATTATGTTTACATATTTATAATTGATCATTTTATGACGCAAACACAAGAAATTTCGGGTTTAAAAAATATGAACATATTTGAGGGTGAAGTTTTATAGAAACAGACTGCATAATTTAGGGCAAAAAAATTATTTATGGCAATGTCTTTTAGTACAACTTTAAATATTAGATTGTGGTACGAAAAACGAAGCGATTTTTAACAGTTTTTGTTATTACATTATTCTATATATGGAGGAATCTGCAAAAGTTTTTCTTTTAATTTCCTTAATTGCTCAGACTTACCTATATGGCAAAATATTTTTTTCCAAGCGCTCATTACTGCCCCATTAAAAATAATATTTAAATCAGATAAATCAATTATTCACATTGGTATATGCTAAGAATTTCAAAAGTAAAAAAAAAATTTTACTGCAGCCATAATTGCAAAAATGTTTGTACTGTGCAATTCTAAGAAAAGTACGATTTAATTCAATCATTAAATATTAAATTAGCAAAACAAATATTTAAGTACCCAGATCTACTAAGGCTTGCGGCATATATGAACAGTAAAATAAACAGTTTACGCAAATTTTAAATAATAAAATAAACACCTTCAGGCCCGCAGTTACATCTGAAACTACGACTCAAATAAATTGCACGTACACAGGTCATGTAAAAGTCACAGTAGATATTAATACATTTTTTATACCTTGCTTTATTGAACAACACAAAGGTACAGACGTTTGCCCAATTCCCTCATTGGTTAGTATTTAAAACGGGACACTTTCTTAGGTGAACGAAACTTTTAATGAATGATGTTTATTCATTATTATTATAATGAAGCATTATTATGCCTTAAGACAAATATTATTGTAAAATGTAAAAAACGATTTTATCATTTTATTAATTTATAAGCACTAGTTTATTTTAATTTATTTAGTATTTACGCAACATTTCCAACATAAAATTTTTTATTTCTCTTCAAAAAAAACTGATATATAATTATATTTTTAACAAACAATAAACTTGTAGTCGTGTTTGCAGTCAATTGTGGTGATAGACAGTAATAATGTATTGTTTATACAATAAATTTACATAATTTATTCATATACATAATAATAATATGCAAATCAGTTAAAATTATATACCTGTTAATCGCGTTAACTACCAGAAAACTACTAGAGACAAATTGAAATATTTATTGAGTGGGCACTTTTAAAAACTAATTTTTACTATGGATTTTAAATTTTTTTTTTTTAAGTATAATATTAATAATGCTTTGCCTCATACACAAAAAAATTAATAACAAATTTTAGTGGTACCTAATGACTGTGATGGATAGAAATATATTATATAAAAGTTATAATAAAGTTTGCTAATGAATGTCACAAAAAGTTTCCATGTTGAAAGGGCACACAAGTATTTAATTTAGTTTAATAATTATTGCTGTACCTTAATAAATAAACTTTGATTTTTTATAGACGAGTCAACTATAATATATTTAAAGCTTTCTAAATTAAAATGTAACAGTCTAAACTACTGTTTTCTTTGTTCAAAAACTGTAAAATAATTTTTCTTTTCAATGTCAAAAAATGCCTCTTTACAAAACAATTGCCTATATTTGCAACATTTTATTTTAATACATGTCGTGTGACACCCAACATTGTAAAAATGGCATTTTTTATTTTATGTTATGGACATCCTTATATCCAATGGTAAAATTTATCACAAGAATTATTTATTTTATTAAATTATGTAAACAAAACCGAACGAAGAAGGTTTCCTATTTATTTTTTATTTAACCGATGCTTCATTGCCAATAATAGAATAAGCATAATATCTCACTTTAAAATGATGTAGCCTTTGCAGTAGGTTAGCTCTTTTTGTACAAAGTTTTTATTTGCATATCAATATTTTGCAAATTTCTAGATTTCCTATTTTAATTTTAATTTTGAATAATTACCTGTAATGGAATTTGCCATCCGGTTCAAGAATACTCTCTTGGGCAACGATGGGAATGGGGTCCTTTTCAGGGGGGGCAGCCCAACACACAAGGACACACGAGACAAAAATTGCTACCTTCAACATTTTGTAATCTTTTTTTTTCGAAAACCACACACCGTCAGAAATATTTCGCAACTGATACCGGCGCGGTCTTCAAAGCTTATATATATACAGATCTTTGGGCTTATTGGCTCATTTAGAACCATTAAACAAAAGAAGACCGGTGTTAACCATTACATCAGCTTTACAAAAAAAAAACTTCGAATTTATTACTCTATCCCAAGCTTAGCATTATGTCCACCTTTCTGTAATTTGCCTGAATTTATATTTATAGCTCAAATTAATTAATGATGATACGCTGTTCAACGAATCAAAAATTAATTCGCCCACCAATTTAAGATGCCAACGCCAAAAATTTCAACGACCTTGTCTATAATAACTTGTTTTTTTTTTTTTTGTAATTCGGTGTTATATAATTGTATGAAACTCAATGGGTGGTACATTCCAAAACAATAAGTTGACTTGGGATTATACTGAATAATGCAAGCAGAACAAAATGCAAAATATGCATTAAAATATTAAGTTGATTACGTAGTTGCCATAATATTTTGTTTTGTTGAAGTGTTTTTCGCATTTTTAATTTAATTACATACTTTTACAGCTATTTTAAAATAAGAAGTAGGTTTTGGTAATACAATTTATTGTAATTTCATTGTTGTTCATTGAGAAATCATAATTTCAGCGTCTTACAGTGGGGTTGCTAGAAGGGTCTCGACAATTTTAATATCGTTTTTGCTCATACGTATATTAGCGCGTGACAAACTAAAAAATTTATTTGTCGCCTAAATTCAAGGCAGATTCTTATTTATTGATTCTTATTTGAAATAAATTTAATTAAATCCAGCGAACTTGAAATCAAAAACAAAATAAAATTCTATTGCTGTGGGTTACTCGGCTAACTTGCTGTTTGGACCTCCAAGTTTTTTATGTTACTGGTATCTCGATTTTGCACAAAATTATGATAGTGTTTTTGTTTAAAGTAATAGAAAAGTATTTACTAAAATAGTGTCTTAGGTTGTAAATAAAAGTTGCCTTTTTTAACATTTAAATATTTGATGTCAAAACTTAACTGAGTGAAAGATGTTTTATTTATTTCATACGTTTATCGTAATTTGCAAATAGGTACATATGTTTAGTTTTTTTCAAGGCCTCAAAAGAAAAATTGGTCCCCAAATTAACTAAATACAACAAATAAGTGTAGACTTGAACACGGCGATGTCTCAATTCATAAACAGAGTTTTTACTTGTTTGTGGTCAATTTGGAATTTATAGATATATGTACATTGTATTCATCTATTACTTTATACATTGTTTGTGTAAAATGTGGCATTACTAGCCTTGCCCAAAGGCCTGACTATTCAAGTTATGTCAGACCGTGCCAAATAATTAAATCAATCATAATTTTCAATTATCTTATTATATTTTACATAAATAGTAATTAGCAACTATTACACTTTTGTTGATTGTTGGCGCGGCAAAGTTAATTACTGTGTTTAAAACTGTAATCTTATTAAGAGTGCAACAAAAAATACACATTGCATCTTACAGTCAAATTTCTGCGGCTTTTTCAACGGTAGCAATTACTATTATTGTTAAAGTAGTTTTATGTTAATAATTTTTAATTATAGTGAACATGCAAAAAAAAACTTTAATATTAATATTTGAACAAAAAAAAAATGATTGCAGAATAAAATCATGAAAATGGAAGTAGAAAAGTCTTAACAATAGGTACCTAACCTACTAAACAGTTTTGCAAAAATATTGGGATGAGAAGTTTTTTAAAAGAAATTTTATGAGCAAAAATGTGGTAATTTTCTTTATTATCTTTTTTTGTGTTTTAACTCTACCTCTTAGTTTTTTCGTTTAATTTTTTCTACTACGACGTTTTTTTTGTATGTTTAAATTAAAATTTTGTTCCGACGAGTTTTCTACTCTTGGTTATTTTCAATCATATGCATGAAATTTTTAATGGCATACTCTTCAAGTACCTATAAATACACGAAGAGAAGACTGGTAAACAATTTCTTCAGGATTCAATTAAGGTTTTTTAACACTTATAAATCTAGAAAAATTTAATCGATGCAATCAGCTAACAATAAATAAAAGGTTAAAGTTCTATAAAACACACTATTATGTTGGAGGTCAGGTTCTTTCATTTACACAATAGTTTTTTCTTGTAATTAATAAACAATTTTGCATATTTTAAAAGACGATGCTAACATACCGACACTTTTTTCCAAAAAAAAAATCGTAGTCGAAAAACCGGTTAGATAAAATTTAATTTGTCTAACAAAAATTATTTATTTTCTCGATATTTATTTCAGACTGTTTAATCACGTAGGTCAAGGATTGTTTATAGAATTCATAATAAAATTAACATTATTAGGTAATTTGTTATAAGCCAGCTTCGGAAAAGCTACCTGAGACCAGATAATGCTAATCTAAATAAATTTTGTTAATAATAAATGAATAATATATTAAAGATATTTCAATTGTAATACTTATTATTGTTTATAATTTTGATAGTTTTTGTCTTTCGATCGTTTTGATTTATTATATCTAGTCTTGTATAGTATAATATGACATCAATTCTGGAAACAGCATATTACTTTCTTTAAAAACATATATTTTATTTATATTTTAAAATATCCATATGATTTTACCAATTAAAAATTTGTTAGTTAATAATATTGAGAAATCAGTTACAATTATAATAGTTTAAGTCCATTTCCGGTAGTCTAGTATCTAGTTAAACACTTGGTAAATGAATAAATAAAAACGTACCATTTTTTTTTTAAATTCGCTATGTAACACGAAAGATCTACAAGTTTATTATAAATTTATAAGCATAAAGAAATTTGCAAGAATAAAAAAAACATGTTGAACCTAAACAATTTTTTTTTTCTTGTTCTTATTTATAAACAAAACTAGACTAAAACATCACATTATTCAAGTAAAATTAAAATTGAACTAAAAACAAAAATATTGTATAGTGAATTTCTAAAAATATATTTGCTTAACCCTAGAAGCCCAATCATATTTTTGAGGCTATAAAGCCCAATCATACGTCAAAACGACGTACAATAATAAAAGAGCTCTATCTAAATAAACTTTACTGCAAATATTAGTTTTTTGTATGGTTTATGTAAAATACTTTCTATGTAAATAAAGCAACAGAAATTTAGAAAAAATATTGTTTATTTAAACTCTGAAATGTCCACTTTAATTAAACATACAAAAAATGGCACCAAAACTGATATCCTTGTAATTTTTTCTTATATACTACAAATTGCTTACAACAATGAACTATTTATATTTTTTTATGAAAAACTAATCAACTCTTATCAAACATAAATCAGTAAAGTCAAATATAATTCAGGAAATTCGAAAAGTGCAAAAGTTAACAAAGCCCAAACATACGTCATAACGACGTGTAACATTGCGATAACAACAAAATGGCGGCACTTATCAAAGCGAGACTGCTGTCTCCTGTTAGCTCTGGGCATGTACCGAGTTGGCTCGGAAGGTCACGGCGATCTAAGCAAGCGTGCGAATATGTGTTGGAGTGTACGTGAAAATGACGTAGATTGGGCTTCTAGGGTTAAAAAATTAACCTCTAGTGAAATTCTTAAGAACGTGGTCAAACTTATTAGACTTTATCAGTATTTTAAAATCGACTGAAATGCAAACCTTTAAATCTTGAAACAATTTTATGGACACACGACTTTCTAGTTAATATTTTCTTAACTCCTGTGATGAGAGTTATTTCTTCTTCTTCTTCCTTCTTGACTATAGGCGATTCGCCTGTTTATTCTTCGTCCACTTGCCTATTGCTCTACGTTGAGGTTGTCGCTCCATCTTTTCCTAGGGCGTCCAACGCTCCTGCGTCCCAGTGGAGACTTATCGCGGGCGATTTTTACTATTCTCCCGTCGTCCATTCTATTAATATGTTCATTCCATTCTTTTCTTCTGTCTGTTACCCAGTTATTAATATCGTCTACTTTGCACGTTTTTCTTATTTCTTCATTTCTCTCCCTGTGTAGAAGTGTTTTACCCGTAATTCTGCGCAATACTTTCATTTCTGTTGTTTCTAGTTGTCTTTTAGTTTTTGACGTTTCTGGCCTGGTCTCCGCTGTATATGTCATGATAGGTCTAATTGTTGCTTTGTAGATTCTAGACTTGGCCTCAATTCCCAAGTTTTTGTTGCACCATATTGTATTATTTAGACATCCTGCTATCCTTGTTGCTTTAGTTGTTTGTTCCCTTACCTCTGCTTCCACATCGCCAAAGCCCGAAAGTTCTATCCCGAGATATTTGAATTTCATTTGCTGTTGGATAACCTCTCCATCGACTTCTAGTTTGCACCTCAAGGGTGTTTTTGAAGTTGTCATACATTTTGTTTTTGTGGAAGATATTGTCATGTTAAGTGATTTAGCTGTACAGTTGAACGAGTGTAAGAGTCTTTGTAAGTCGTCTTCACTCTCTGCAACGAGTGCAGCATCGTCGGCATAGCATACAATTTTTACCTCTCTATCTCCCATTTTGTATCCTCTCAATGATCGGACCTTCTGTATAATTTCGTCCATTATGATGTTGAAGAGAAGTGGGCTTAATGACTCCCCCTGGCGGATACCGCTACCAACTGGTATTGGTTCGGTAAGTCCTTCATCTAATTTTGCCTGTATTTGGTTTGCTGCATACATGTTCTCTATAGTCTTAATTATATTGTATGGGATTTGTCTATTATAAAGTATGTGTAGAACATCTTTTAGTTGGACTCGGTCAAACGCTTTGGTCAAGTCAATAAAGCACATATAGGCTGGCTTGTTGTATTCAATTGACTTTTCTGTTATTTGTCTTATGACAAAGACGGCATCCGTGCAGGATCTTCCTGATCTAAATCCTTGTTGTTCATCTGCCAGCGAAGTGAAACTGTTAATTTTGTTCGTTAACACTTTTGTTGTTAGCTTTAATGTTGTGCTCAGCAGATTTATAACTCTGTAGTTCGAGGGTACTTTCTTATCTCCTTTTTTAAACATAAGAATGGTGGTGCTGGTTCGCCATTCATCTGGGATTCTGTGTCGATATAGTATCTTCTGAATTAGAGTTGTTAATTCTTGTGTTAGTTCTCGTCCGCCGTATTTAAGTAGTTCGTTTGGTATTCCGTCTTGTCCAGCGCTCTTCCTGTTTTTTAACTTCTGCAGAGCTAGTTGTACGTCGGATTTACAAATTTGGGCGTTTTCATTAATAGCTATTTCTGGTGTGTTTAGTTCCTCTTCTTCGTTTTGTGCTCTGTATAGATCCGTTAGATAGTTGACCCAATCCTCTTTTTTTATGTGGTTTATTTCAATCAACTCGTTAACCTCTCTCCTCTGTGATCTGATGAGCCGCCAAATCTGCTTTTGAAGTCCATAAAAGTCCTTTTCCAAGCGTTTTGAGAAGATTTCCCAGTATTGATTTTTGGTCTGTCTTACTAATTCATTGGTTTCATTCCTGATCCGTCGAGAGTTATTAGACAAAATATTTTCTTCTAATGTGTAACGATTACATAATTTTGTACCGATAAACTGCACAAAAAAAATTCAAACAATGTAATGTCATGTACAACAGCGTTAGATGTTTCCACAAGCAATTACATCTTAATGCGTGTTGCATGGCCTATTAGTAGCTTCTAATCTGATGTAATAATTAATTTTGACACCTGGATGTGGGTAACGCGGCCAGCATCTAGACATGTTTACTGCCGGTTTTTATAAATAAAGATTTAGTGAAAGTATTGGGTGCCTTGCACTTTAATACAATACAAGCAATCTTACGCTAACAATACTAACAATGCTAATTTGAGTGGGTCAATCTTTTGAACTAGAGTTAGGCAAATCGTAATAAATTGGCTAACTTTAATGAAGTATTATTAATTTGCTATAACAGTTATTACAACTTAAAATCTGTGATATTTGGTAACAAACAAATAACAAAACTTCGCAATTACTTATGTATTTTTGTGTAAATCGTTCAAAAGTGCTACTAGATTTTTAAAACACTAATAATTTTTTTATAAAATTAAGGCACTATCAACGGATTTGGTTTTTGGAACACATACTAATTAATAAAATTTTAACTATAATTTCTTTGTTCGACAATCTTAAGGTTTAAAATAGAAAGTTTTTTTTATCGTATAAGTTAATTAATAATTGACGATCATCATTTTTCTGAGATTATATGGACCTATTCGTTAAAAATTTGCGTAAGTTTAGTATTGACAAATTTGAGAAAAAAATAATACACATATGACAAGTGTAAACATTTTATCTGCATACAATTTACAGTTTATGTTTTAAAATATCTATATGCTTTAATTAATAAAAATTCGGTATTAAAGTAAATTGTGTAATCTTTTGTAATAAAAAACGGTTCAGATCCATTAAAAGTAATCTAGTTGACCATTGGGTAGGCTAAGGAGTAGAACAGTGCCATTTTACAACTTGAGTTGGCCATGAAACCGTCTGATATAAAACTAAAACTATCTTATTTATCAATGCGTGCATTCTTTGCCAGTAAAATTTTTTCTGGAGTTCGTTAAAAAACGACAAAAACTCAGGCCACAAAAAATTTAATTACTAATTTGTTTTCTATCTGACATTTTTCTATTAGTCTTAAAATGTAGCCGTACCTATATGGCGGTGTAAATTGATATGCTTTCTTTTGTTTTTTTGTATCCTTTACAGCAGTCGCAATGGTCATGAAACTGTGCGGAAAAAAGTTCTGATGCGTGCATCCTTAGCGAATAAAATGGTGCAAGGATTTTAAAAATGGGTCTAACGGTCTCGGAGTAAAACACGAAAAACGAGACACAAGCGGTTTTTCCTCGGAATTAATTCGAAAATTTAAGAATTTGATGGGTAGCTTGTAACTAACATTCTATATAAAAAATTAATCGCGATAACAAACTAGTTGGCCACTCCTGCTATAAAACATTTAAAAAATAAGCATTATTCCATTTTATAAAATCCATAAAAAATAAGACATTGAAAACGTAAATAAAAAACACTTTTCAACCTTAGGTGGCTGGCGGGCCGGATTCAGTGAGATTTAGAAAAGCTCTCGCGGGCCTTATAAAATCATGTCGAGGCCCGAATCCGGCGCGCGGGCCTCAAGTTGCACATGCCTGCTTTAGACAATTGTTTTTTAGATTTCTACTTTCGTATTTTTAGTTATTTTTCGGTCCATGCAGTTGTCTAATGACGGCTTCTACTTGTCCTCTTCGGTTTTTAATTTCCTGGTTGCTTTTTGCATTGCCCATTATTGCAATGCCCAGTTATTTGTACTAATTTATTTTTGAAATCGTGTTAGTTTTGAGGTACAAAGCTTGACTGGTAGACTAGTGGACTACTACGACGTATTCTGTCTTGTGTATTTATCGTCAGTCCCTATTTGTTGTAGGTATTTATCGTTTAGTTTTCTTAGCAAATAATCGATATTGTCTTTGTCTCGGGCTAATATTATTTGATCATACGCAAAATGCAGTGTGAATTGCCTATTATTGCATACCCATACCACAATATTTCCAAAAAAGTATTTGCGGAATAAAACTTAGGGGATTTTATATCATTATTTTTAGTTTGACTAAAATTGTGAAATTACACCATTTTAAAAATAAACGGTCTTGCAAAAATTTTTATAATTTCAATGCAGGTACTTCTCTTAAAAGAATCGTTTTTAAAATCTTTTTTTTTTCACTTACCTAAACAGGACTTTGGTTTAATCCATACAGGTAATAATTTGTTTTAAAAATTTTATTTATTCGTTTGATATCAATAAAGGAATATTTTAACAAATATTGTATATCAACAATTTTTTAAATTTTAAACATGTTATTTGATCTATCTTGTTCAACTTTAGTTTTCTTGCAACATCGAACAATTTAATCTTTGCATTATTTTATTACTGTTTCACTTATAACTAAAACACAAACATAAAGGAATTTTTAATGGGTCTATAAATTAACAAAACGTGTAATTGAAAATTGCTGCTTGTATTTATGTTATATATACAGACTGGATTTCATTTATACATAATTCATTTAATCCGTGTCATGGCCTGATCGTCAACATTTATTATAAAATATTTATAAGATGTAAAGGATATTTTTTTTGCCTTGTACCTCGAAGCGTTTCCAAGAAACCGATATTATACGTAACAATTATAAAGTTACCATGCAAAAATATAATTAAATCCAACTATTGGATACTCATGCACTAATGCTATTTACAACAACAATAATTAAAATAAATAAGAGAAATCTACACAAAAATCTATGTCAACTGAAATAAATAAAAATTGTTTCTAATTAATAACAAAAATTTTCAAGACGTAAAAGTCTAATTTGCATTAAAATTTAAATCATAGTGAGCAATAATTATTATTACTTATTTACTTTCTTCTTCTTCCTGCTTTTTCAGTTGTTGATGGTTGAGATGCGATCCAGTCCAGAGCTTTTTGGATCGCTGGTGGAATTGGTGGAGGTGTTGGAAGATGGGCTCCTTGAGGCTGGAAGCCTCCTTCGTCGTCAGCAACGTACTGCACAGATATTTGATTTCCCTCGAGGTCAGTATATGAGTATGATCCTTGAGCCACTATAGCATCTTCTCCATCAGGCTGTGACGCCTTTTTCAAAGTTCCTGTCTCTTCCGCTTTTATTCCATTAGCGGCTTCATAACTAGATGCAAACAAAAAACAAAAATTTAATTAGTGGTCACTTTAATGCATAGATGTTCCCTAATTGTATTTAAAAAAATATTGTATTTCAAATGCAAAAAATTAAAAATATATTGGTGCGCAAGAACAAAACATTTTAATATACGCTTGTAGCGTTCTAAAATACTAAAAATGGTCTCTAAGGGACCAACCATTAATTTATTTTTCAACTCTTAAAACTAAAAATAATAAACGAGAAATAGTAGCAGTACAGACTAGCTCAGCGGTTGTCAAAAACTAAAAATTCATTGTATAAAAGTTCACTGCATGCCACAAATGTTTTCGGTGTTCCCATAGGTTCATATATAAATCATTTTGTAATTTTTTTTAAATTGCCTAAATCTCATACAGTACGGAAAACCTAAATTCTGTTAATTACGTTATATTTGTATTGTTTTGTAACTTCAAATATGAGCCGTTTATTTTCAAAGAAACATAAGTCACTTTTATATCATTTTAAGATACCTATTAAATGTTTTGCATTTTTATGTGCATAAAAATATTTATGCTAACTATAGAAAAATTTCACTCATATTTTTTTATCTCGCTTACTTATCATTTTTAGTATAAAATAATTTTGCCATTTCTCATTAATGTAAATTGACTTAAGCAACTTTCAAAATTAATAGTTTATAAAAACTGCGGGCTTATGTTAATTTTATCCGATGTGTTTTGTTAAAGTAAAATTTGACAGTAACCTAAAAAAAATTTTGAGTAAATTACATAACATAGGTTATTTATATGATGTAGGAGTATTTCATTACAACTTTATTTTATTATTTCCATGATCTCTCATGGTCATAAAATACATACGTAATTATTTAATTTATCAGTACATTTTGAAATATAATTTAATAGTATATTACAAAACAAAAGTTGTAAGAAGCATATTACGCGCAAGTGGAAACGTTGCGCACGAAGCGTATTTCCACGAGTGCGTAATTGCTTTATAACTCGTGTTATGTAGCTTACTTTTTCTACGATCACATAATACCTACGATTTTAACGGCTTTTTGGCTAATATACACATGTAATTACGTTGTCTTGTCAATTTTGACGTAAGTCTACTTTGACATTTCTGGGCAAGTGTGCGTTTTGCTTACCGTGCGTTATAACACACTTACTAGGCATACAGGAAGTGTTTGACGTGAGTTTACTTTAATAATTTTTTTTTAACTGTGCTTTTTGCTTACCGTGCATAAGGAACCACTTACTATGCATGCAGGCTGTACGGTAACAGTCATTTACATTAGTGGTCGAAGAAAAGGTAATTTATATCACGTATTTCATGTAAAAGTTTTATCAGGTAATAGATCATTGTCATTAACGGGAGTGATAAGGCCTTTGTTTTAAATATTTAAAATAACTGTAGTAAATTTGGGGTATATAGGGAAGCAAATCCCTTATTCCTTATTTTAATTTGCAAGTAATGTTTTGGTCTTCCATCTTTTTGGTGACAAATCAAAAGAATTTCCAAATAAATTGTTTTAAGATAAAAATAGCATATATTTTTGTAATCGTAAACGTTTGCAACTTTTAAAATATACTGCTCATTTATTAGGGACTGCTTGATGTAGCTTCGTCGCACCTGCTTTACCCTTTCGCGCCCACTTTTTTCTCGGAAGAATTTAACATTTTTAAGTAAATTATTATGTTTATAAACATGAATATTGTTTGTTTTCAAAATTTTATTTTTTTTTTGTTTTCGGTTTTTAAATTAGGGCCCATGGGATAAATGAGTCCCACTGGCACGTAACTGCTTCAAATATTTTATTACAATTACAACTATAGAACAACATAATTTATTTATTTTTATAATTATTATGTAACTAGCAGTTAGCCCGTCCTAGGACATATTTGCTCAACAGCCTCCCTCAATTCCGCCTCAGTTAGTTTTCTCTTCCTGTTGAATTGCAAATTATTCATTACTAAAGGGATACATATATCCCACCAAAAATGCCTAGAGGGACACATTTGTCCCATGCGTCATCATGCTCTGAAAAGACTAGAATACGAGTGGGACATTAAGTAATACTTTTTTTGTGTTTACAACGTTTCAGTAATTTTTGAAAATATCATGGGACACATATAACCCATTAGGCGCGAAAGGGTTAAGGTGAACACCCTGTATAGGTAAGCATTTAAAACTCTTATTTTATAAAAAAATTCTTAGTGAAACAAATTTTATTTATTTTAACATAAATTTAAGAACAAATAGAGATGGAAGTAGACACGTATAATAAGACATAATAATGTCGGGCTACTCGGTTGATATACTGTTGAGATCTCCAAACGCTTAATAGTATTTTTGCTTATATTTTAAAACGCCCGTCAAACGTGAAAACATTAAATATAGCTTAAATTGCGGCCAATAGCTTATGCAATAGGCTTGGTAACAATTTTTTTTATTGGAAAATAAAGACATAAAATTGCTTTGATTTTATTGTTATATTTTAAAAAACATGTTTTGTAACGTCTTCATTAATAAGATTGGTTCAATTAATTAGTTCACACAATATAGTTCTTAAAAAAAGTATCTAATTACATATAAGAGTTACTAAAATTTGTTGTTTTTAACATGCGTTTGTTATATGTTATATGTCCTAAAAAATAGGAGTACTCTATATATATATTATTTAAACGTAATTTTTATACCACAAAGATGCAAGTAAGTTTAATTTGCACGTTTTGCAGTCATTTAATTCAAGAGCTGTAAAATATTTCGTAACTAACACCTATAAAGTTTATTATGGTGTTGGTTTGTGTTAGTATCTTTTAATTACTACACGTAATAATTAACGAAATTCTTTTGTGCACCTTAATGTCTTCTGAGTTAGCTATGGTGATCAATTTAGCTGACGCAATGATGTAAAGAATCGAAAAACAGAAGGCTACTTCCATTAATAACGATATTTAAAAAGATCTGTAAGATGACATAATATATTTACATTAGGTTATTTTAAGAAGCAGTAATGACCTTACGGGTTGCTCATTCTAAAGCATGTCACATGTGTTTACAGCTGTTATAAATATTTAATCGCGTGCATAGCTATGATTTAATTCGCCTCGGTAGGATAGCGTAAATGGATACAAATAAGTTGTTTAAGCACGTAAACGGCTGTGGATTCTTTTATTTTACCATATTTGGCGGAAAAGTTAAATGGTTTGCGTTCCTTTCTGAGACGTAATGCATTAATAATGTTTTTACACGATTAACACATTTTGTAATTGAGAAGTATTTCATTGTCATACTGCAAAATTCTTGGTGATTGTATAAAGCATGATTATGATACTTTGTCACATCCAGCAACAGCTGAATATGCAACTCTTCAACCACTTGACATTTAACCTAATGAAATAATTAAAATTCTTACTTATGGATTTATTCAAGCCAATAAAAAATTGTGTCATCATTTGTTTTTCTTTAGGTATTTCATAATGTAAGCAAATCTCTGTTTTCAAAACTAAAAATGTACTTCCATTTTAAGTATTGTAATGTTATTTTCATGCATTATAGGTACAGTGACCATACGTCCTTAATTATAAAGGACAGCCTTTTATTTCAAATCGATATTCCTTAGTTTTTATTTTACTCAATTTTGTCCTTTATTTTTAAAAAATGCGAGGCAATAAATTAATTGGTATTTATTGTGCCGGCCACATATGAAATAATCGTATTATTATTTATCCAGGATGTTCAGTTTATAATGAGGTATGAGGTGCATGGGTATCTCGGAAATAGTTAGAAATACAAAATCGATTAAAGGAGGAAAAAGTTGCGCAATTACATTCGTAACAATAATCCAGTATTACATTTTAAATAATTCATCCTGTTACGTAGTACCATGATGAAAACGAAAAATGTACAGGGTGGGCAAATTTCGATGTTTTAATAGGGAATCTCGGTAAGTATAAGAGGTATCAAAAAACGGACCGCGCATCCTCGATCTCTTTTTTCGAGAAAAAGTTTATGGTGAAAACTAAAATTGGTTATCGTCTTTTGTTTTCGAGTTATCGCCGATAACTCGATTTTTCGACTTTTCGTTTTATGACTATATCTCGCTTGTTTATGAAAATAAAGAAAAATAATTTTAACGTTCTACAGGCACTTTTTTAATAAGAATGCAGTGGCGTAGCCAATTTTTCAAAAAAAATCCGAAATTCGAGTTGTGACATAAAGTTGTATTTTTTTAAATGGAACCCATAGTTGGCTATGACCTATTTAAATTTCTTATTTTTTTGTAATTTCAAATATATAAGGGTTGATGTATTTATTTTCAATAATACGCAAGTTACGGAAGTTTTTTAGTTTTTTTTTTTAAACAAAATTATAGTAGGCTGTGAAAACAAAAACAAAACAAGGTGTAAAACCTTTTAAAACTCATTTGGTACAAGTTACGAAGGTTTTGTAATTTGTTGTTGTGATAAACATTATAAATATATAAAAATAAGGAAACAACGATAAAGTTGGAATCTGCAGAAATGTAGTTTATTGTAGTTTATCTTATGTTCAAATATTTGTAATGTTTATCACAACAACAAATTACAAAACCTTCGTAACTTGTACCAAATGAGTTTTAAAAGGTTTTACACCTTGTTTTGTTTTTGTTTTCACAGCCACTATAATTTTGTTTAAAAAAAAAAAACTAAAAAACCTCCGTAACTGGCGTATTATTGAAAATAAATACATCAACCGTTATATATTTGGAATGACAAAAAAATAAGAAATTTAAATAGGTCATAGCCAACTATGGGTTCCATTTAAAAAAATACAACTTTATGTCACAACTCGAATTTCGTTTTTTTTTTGAAAAATTGACTACGCCACTGCATTCTTATTAAAAAAGTGCCTGTAGAACGTTAAAATTATTTTTCTTTATTTTCATAAACAAGCGAGATATAGTCATAAAACGAAAAGTCGAAAAATCGAGTTATCGGCGATAACTCGAAAACAAAAGACAATAACCAATTTTAGTTTTCGCCATTAACTTTTTCTCGAAAAAAGAGATCGAGGATGCGCGGTCCGTTTTTTGATACCTCTTATAGTTACCGAGATTCCCTATTAAAACATCGAAATTTGCCCACCCTGTACATTTTCTTAAACCCTCCATTTTACTTTTATTTGAAAAGATTTGTGCGCCAAATTTTCAGGATTGGAGAAGCAGCTAATCAGGATTTAAAAAATGACATTAAAAAGATTATATACCTGCTATGTTTCGCGCGGTCATATCCAACTGTTGTTATGTTTCATATTAAACTGGACATCCCGTATAAAATGCCTTATAGTTCAGTTGGTTTCGAAGTTTTAACAGTAAATTTGTATTAATAGTTTTTCATCTATTCTATACCAGTTAAAATTTTTAAGGAAACTATTATGAAATATGTTTAGTTACAAAGACTACTACTTAAAGGTAGGTAGTTGACTCCATTGCAAAGTATTTTAAAACTGTTTGCGTTTCTCAAAATATACTTTTTGGGCCAGAAGAAAGGTTCTACTATTCTCAAAACCTTTTTGTATTGATCCCTTCGCTAAAGCACAATTTTTTCCATTGCTAAGCTTCAACTTTTTATAAACACGTTCCGAAAATTTTATCTTAGAATATTCCAAAGAGCGAAACTATCGTTACTGTAAAAGAATTTAAACTGCAATATTTTGAACGTTTAAAACAGAAGTATTCACCCATGAATGTAAAAAAGCTATTGTACTGCTGGAAAAAGATTACTATCGGGGTACAAAATCATCTAAAGACTTTTTGAAATCGTTTTGTTGTGTTGATTACTTATTTAAATCATTGGGATGATGCTTTTTAAGGAATTGTTAAAATTTGCCTGATTTTTTTAAGTTAAATCCCGTTTGGTGCAAAGTAGCTAAAAATTATATTTCGTTAACAATAAAATAAATTTACAAAGAACAAGTGATCTTTTTGATGAAATTTGTTGTATCTAAAGAAAAATTACACGAATGGCAGCAAAGTTCAATGACTATTGAAGAAAAATGCCTTGCAAAATTTCAATATTTCTTTGAAAATTTAATAGTTTCTTAAAACCTATTGCTAATTGTTAAGTATGCTTTATGTTTTTCAGGTTCAAACGCTCTCACTGAGAGAGCCTTTTCTATCATAAATAAAATTTCTACCAATGAAAAAAATTAATTGAGATCGAAACACTCACTAGAAGCTTGCATTTAGGTACGGCACATGTAATTATAATATAAATATTGTGTAGAATTTTATGATTACATAAAATATAAAAAAGACCTGTAAAAATGTACCTACATTGCTCCTAACATAATCAATAAGATTAAAATAAAAACGTAAATTATTATTTAATACTTATTAACGTAAGTATTTAATATATACGAGTAGGTGTTGTGTTATATTTTATGTTTGTTTCTGACGTTAAAAATGCTTTTACATTAAATTTTTATGTTCACCTTAATACTAATAATGAAAAATTTCTAGAAACTACAATGTACACAACTAAAAGACAAAATTAAAAAGTTAAAAACAACCAAAAATCCTGTCCCACGATATATACAAAGCACAAAAATAACATTTTAAGACACCCTGTAACCTTTAAAGATCAACATTTGTTAATGTGTAACTTTGACTTTAAAATTATTAGGTACACATTTCGCAAAATATTAATTTAATAATCAAACCAAATCGCGCATAATTATTTTTAGCATTTTGATTTTCTTAAAACCTTGCAAAATCATATCCCGAAAATACGCAAACAGTTATAACTAAATTAACATATCGCAGTAGGTACCGTAAAAAGTTAATTATGCCACTAATTCAGTTGTAAAACTCATGTTCGGCTTTTTTTACGAAGACGTAGCTACCAGTATTGCACATAAAGTTGATAATTATGACTTAAACTTTGCTACCTTACGCGGTATTGTGCAATAAATGTTGCCAGGTTGTAATTTTGTATGATGTATTCCATCGTATGTATTTGTTTAGCATTAATTTTGTTATTTAAAATTAGCTTCTTGGAGAAAGTTAAAGGTCGCTGTCGTGTGGTATGAATTTTTAATAAATATCTGGGTGTATTGTATTCTTTGCCCATTGTTTACGTAGCTAAATAAACAACTACAGTTTCACACTTTAATAGTGAATTGATAATTATACCAGATTATACCAGTGTTCAATGTGAATAGATTTCTTTGACGCAAACTTAACACATGTACGTCAAAATAATTCTTGATCTTCACAACTTTCTTGTGGCTTAATCTAGCTTTAAATACTCTCTGTAATTATCTTATTTAGTTTTTTCTTACTGATATTTTGTACGCTCTAAATAATGTTATATGTAGTTTGCTAAGTCGCAGAAAATTTTTGTGTGTAAGATAGTTTAACGAAGCTGTGTTATAAATAACTTTTATACTGTTGTTACACAGGGCGCACCACGACCCTCAGATTCTTCGATAACTCCTTTATTAATGAAAATATCAAAATATATTTAGTACAAATATTGTTCGAACCTATTTTCTACATAACCTTAAATTATTTTCAAATATACAGAGTGTTTTGTTTGAACGGCACATATGAAAATGTGATTTTTTTAAGTAGAATAATCTGTATATTTTTACATTTTTGGATTTCCCATAAAATTTAATTAAAAAAATGTATAAGGTTATTTGGGTCTAAAGTCAACCGTTTTTGTAAAATTTACATTTTTGTAAAATTTTAAGCAAAACAGCACTTTCATTTTTTTTATCATTTAAGTTATTTAATAAAGCAGTACCATTTTGTTTAAAAATAAGATTGACAATAGATTAATTAACCTTTGCGCTAGCTACATTTAAAAAATATTATACAGGGTGTTTTTTACGCTTGGTCAAACTTGTGAAACTTTAAACATTAATAAGTAATTTTTCTTAAATACAACACCCTGTATATTTTTACATTTTCTTGTAGAGAATTTAATTGTCTTTAGAAATTACTAAGCATGTCCTAAACCTAAAGTTGATATCTTTCGAGCTATCTCGATTTTTGTTAGTATTACTAAGCTAATTGAAATATTTTAAAGTCGTCCATGGAGATAAGCCTTAATTTTTCAAAGAATTTTTAAACAAAAGATGGTTGTTGTAGTTACTAATGTCAGTTTGACTTTAATTATAAAATTTGTGACCAAAATTGCTTGTTTCAATCGAAAAAACCGTTTATTAATTAATTCAGATCGTGTAGTGTGATAAATATATTTTTAAAGTAAATTTTAAGAGAAATCCAAAAATTTAAAAAAATACAGGGTGTTCCATTTAAAAAAATCACATTTTAATATATGTCGCTCAAACAAAACACCCTTTATATTTGAAAATCATTCAACGCTATGTAGAAAATAGGTTTGCACCATATTTGTATTAGGTAAATATTTTTTGATACTTTCATTAATAAAGGAGCTATCGAAGAATCTCAGGGTCGTGGTGCACCCTGTATAGGGTGTTTTAAATTTAAAAGTCAACATTAGCATCAAGCTTATCTTAAAAGCCACAAAGTTAGTTTCTTTGTTGTAAGTTGGCGCTGAACCAAAATTTTAACTGAAGATTTCCATTGTCCTCAAACTTTAAAAGTTATTCAAAATAAAGGAAAAAAATATTTTTATTGCCTTAATACTTTTTTTGTTTATTGGCTGAATTATTTAGATTTTGTGTCAAATCTTTCGTTAATTTTGATATCATCTCTAAACAGATTTAAAAAAAACTTGTATCATGCTGGCAACTAAGTATTAGAATTACTTTTGCTGTCAAAAGTCTTACCTGATATTTGTTTGGTACTGCTATGCAAGGTGAAAAATTATTGCATTTATTTGACAGCACTAATTAGCCAAATGAATTTTCAATAAGCTTATGCTTAGGAAATCGAAGAGCTGGCATGCGTGTGCATGAAAGTAGATAATGCACGAATTATGTCAGAATAGGTCATCGCAGATGTCGTGAGTGACAAAGCGTGATAATGTTGTTTTTTCGTTCTCCTAAATGAGACATAATAAGAGAAGATAATTACACAGGGTAAACCTAGGTATTTAATAAAATAATGGTATTTCAAAATCACCTTCGTTGTCTACAAAATGATAGTTCTACAATGTTTTAACATAATTTATGATCGAAATATGGAAATATTGGCAGAAACACTATTAAAAATTAATATTATTGTTTAATTCTGCCTCCGTCATATGTATGTGTATAATTACACGGAGTTATCCAAAAGCAACTTCTTTGCCTTAGAATTTCTTATTTATTTACCAAATTTTGGTTTATTTAAAATTCAAGCCTGAACTAGCTATTTTTGCAAGGATAAACACTTATTTTCTGAATCTGCAAAATGTTTATTTCTTTTTATCCGTAACACCCTTAGTTCTTTTATGATTGTTAATAATTTTAATATTTCAAAGTATCATGCGCTAAAACAGTGCATGAAAAAAATTGAATAACTGTAGTTCCAAAGATTAACTTAATACAGTAAATACCTTTAGGTATGCCAAATTGTTTATAAATTTGAGAGACGGGCACTAAAAATAAATAATTCACGATTTACCTCCATTTATAGCCACCATCTGGTTGTGTATCACTATTAAAACTGACAATTTTAATCGGTTCTGGTGTGTTTCCCTGAGGTGCTGCTGTGACGGCCAACAGACAGCTAAGAACTATGCAACTGATCTGAAATAAAAACGCATATTAAAAAAAAAATAACATTAGAGGACTTTTACAATTTAAAAAATTATAATGCGACTGCCAGGTAAAGGCTTATTTTAAGTTTAATTAAACTTAAATAACCTTTAATATTTGTTTTTAATTTGACAGAGACTGTAAGGTGTCAATTTTCACTTAATCTGTGTATTTAAACTAAGTGGTAATTTGCAAATTATATTATTTTACATTTCTTTTAAGTACAGCATGCATTTTTGGGATTACCCAAACTTCTTGTTAACTTGTATAGTGCTAAATTTTAATTTATTTATAAATTGTGTTTAACAACAATAGCAGATTCTTATATCAACATTTTAGCAGAAATTAGGTGATGAAAAGAAAAAGATCCAACCTGGTTTAATAACAAATCAAATAATAAATACACAACTTGTCTTTGACCTCGAATATCTTGCTTTTTTTTAAGCAATTAAAGACTGAAGACAATTTTTTTGCCAGAACAGTGACAGTCAGATTTAATTTAAAAGCTTGACTTTTAAGTAATTTAAGAGTTCTTTTATTAAAAGCTTAAATGATTGCATTAGCTATCATGTCTAATAAGGGTTCCGTTACCGGTAAACGGTTTACCGCTTAACGCTTACCGCTTTTTTTCTGCAGGGGCATATGTACGAAAATTGGAACAAGCTGAGTGATCAGACATTAGATACGATCAGTCTACTGCGTGCTCATTTTAATTCTCAGAAAGAACTGGATCTGAATATTTAAAAAAGCGTTTGGACGAGCTGGTCTGTTACCTACATTAAAAATTAATTATTGTTGTGGTAATGTATTAAACTTATTTCTTGTTTGTTATTAATAATTATCTCTTTGAAAGAATTTATTACAACTTAATGGTATTGTTATTTATTATCATTTTGAATGAATTTTGCTTTGTTTATTAAAAAATAATGTACCTATATATTTAGTGTGTCTTTCTGTGGATATGACATTTTTATTAAAACTTAAAAGGTTATTGTTAATTGTTACAATCTTCGTTCCCGGGTTTGGAACCGCGTCTTCTTGATTTGTGTGACGTTTCGACCATTCTATGTTGGTCGTTATCAAACCAACATAGAATGGTCGAAACGTCACACAAATCAAGAAAACGCGGTTCCAAACCCAGGAACGAAGATTGTAACATGGACGATAGCCGCGAAAGCCTGAAGAATAAAATAGTTATTGTTAATTACCCTTTTGCACGTACTATAAAAATATTTGTTGCTAATAAGTAGTAGTACTACCACACGAAATTTTCAATTTAAAAAAATTACCGGTTATTTACCGGTCAACCGATTTTTACTTAAAATATTTACCGTTTACCAGTAAAAGAAAATTTCGCTATAAATGCCCTAATGTCTACCATTATATCTATGAAAGGATAATTTTATTTTTCACCATCGTCATAATATTGACATATTAACACGTTGACGGATCTTTAACCTTATTACCCAGGGTCGCTTACAGTAGTGAAAGCTCACCCGGTCAGCGCTGAGCCTAATTGCTTTGACAAGCAATGTCGTAAGTAATAAACAAAAAAATCAACGAACAAGTTGAAGAAACACGTTTGCGCACTATAAATAGCCCCATAAATCCGTAACACACCCTTTTCTAAGCCCGAGTACCACAGTGTTGCGGCTCCCGCTGTTTATGTTGTGATGGGCAAGGAAGTTGTATAATCTATCAATCAAAAGAACGTAAATCAACGATCAAGGTTGCTTCAGTACACCTTCAGTTACGGCAGGGTCACAGGGTCGGCCTAAGGCTTTTAAAGCCACGGGCTGAAAATTTTTAATTGCTTCCTTTTTTGGTTTTGAGAATATTTCGGTATCTTTTTATGTAATAAGTTTTGAGTACATTACTCTTAGGAACAACTGAAAAACGCAAAATATAGTTTGTTTTAGATAGTAAACAGTGTGTCATGAATCATGAACAAGTACGAGACAGTTTCATAGCTACTTTGTCAATAAAAAAACTAGCAGAGCTTTTAGGAAACCGAATTCAAGAACAATGTCAAAACAAAGATAAGTGCTTTAAATATAATAAAGTAAATGGTCCATTAATTTAGTTAGAAAATCACTTATCTTACTTAAAAAATCACATTTTTTAAATACTGGTTTTGACTGTAGATTTCTTGTAAATAAAAACACAAATCTTTCCATAAGCAGATTGATTATCTTAAAACTAGTCTAAATAATTTTTTAAGAAGATATACCTACTTCTCGTAAATAAAAGAAATTATTTACTAACAGATCTTAATTAATATTTACGAGCTTAAAATAAATCCATCATAATTTTTTTAAATAGGTACGTATTAATCGATAAGACTGCAAAAGAAGACGAAATGGACGTTTTAAAACAGGTTTTTTTGAAAACACTTTAAAACATGATAATAAAAAGTTTAATTAAATTTTATTTATATTACAATGAATTACTTAAGGAATTAAACAATTTACTTCTTTATCTTTACCTCTAACGAACATCACTTAAACACTTATAGATTCATCAAAAGATAAGGGATTTTTAATGAAACACAAAATTGCAAACGTAATGTTAATAATAAAATTGGACAAAAAACATCTTGTTTGTACAATTATATTGAATAGATTTTTGAATATCTATATTCTATTGACGATATTCTTAAAATTCAATCATCTTTTAAACGTAGTTAATATTTTTGGACTACGTCAGTAACCTGTAACCACAATATAACACTAAAAATCTGATTTTTTTACAATATTGTTGTAATTTGTTACTTCAGTATGTATATCATTAATGTTTATGGCGTTGTTCATTTTTGAAAAACAAAAATACAAGTGTATAGCTATTAATTATAAGTTAATTAGCTTTTTAATACTCCTATAATTAAACTTTTAAGAAGATATAAATAAAATAAAAATCTGTGCAAACATTTTTGGATAGTTATTACAAATAGCACCACTAAAATAAAAAATAAATAAGTAAACTTAACATACACTATGATGCAAGTTTAAGTTATTTAAAATGGAACTAATAAACTTTTTAATTTTTTTCCAATCTACAGCAGATAACACAATTTTGCCCTTACATTAACAAGTCTGTGATGGATATTTTTAAATTTAAAAACCTGCTGGACTTGCACGCATTAAACCTACATAATAAATGTTTCAGAAACTTAAAACAGAGTGCAATATTAAAATTTGGGATCTCTAATTTTTAATTTCATATAAAAAAAATTAAATAATTTTTTTTCTATATTCATCAAACAATATTTTTTTCCTAAATAATATTACCGATTAGTAAAGTAAATTTTTAAAACAATTTTGGCTTAACTCAAAATTTCATTTTGAAATTGTACCAGATAATTTTAGTCACTCGAAATTGATCAAAACTGCAATAAAAGCAGTTTAAAAAGTTTGCGAATTTCATTCTATAACGATAATTTTTCCAAGTTGAAATTTGTTTACAGTGTCATTCGTCTTCTATTTTTGATGTAATCAAAGTAATTTACCCTTTTTAACAACATTTTTTTGATCGATTTATATAAAATATTAAATAAAATTCTATTAAATTGATAATCTATCAACGTGAAACCAGATATTTAGATCTGCTTAAGATATTTCTTGAGCACAAATATCCTCTTTTAAAAAACTTAGTTATTATTTACGAAAGGACATATATTTATGTTCAAAATAGTTCTTAACTCTTACACAAAGTAATTTCAGATAAATTCTTACCGATATCCAATCCATTTTGTAAGAGATCAGCCCTATTCACTTTACTAAAACTATGATAAAATAAGTAAATAAAATTGATGAAGTAATGTTTCTATCTACATTTATACTGTCGTTGTTACGGCACAAATATATAGTATCAGTGCTTCCCCCTTTAATATGAAGATGTTTTGTTACAACACTAGTAAATGGCATCATCCAGTGTTTCCCATATCGACACAAAATATAATTGTTTACTTATTTGCAATGAAAATTTATTTGGCCAAGCATATGCAGTTCGCGTACACTATGCACTTTTATTATTCCGTTGCATCCTCATGTAAAGGCATACCACTACTTCAATACCAGCGTTAACAACTGATAATGTCACATAAAGATTAGATATTAACATTAATTTTCATGGGTGTGTTGACTGAGTTGTATGAGAACCATAAACAA
The DNA here is from genome assembly GCA_947652605.1 of Elmis aenea. NCBI lineage: Eukaryota > Metazoa > Arthropoda > Insecta > Coleoptera > Elmidae > Elmis > Elmis aenea. The sequence goes on from OX393580.1 coordinate 23,707,595, forward strand.
CACTTTCTTAATTGTTATAACGAGATTGGTAAAGAAGATTTGGTGGTAAAAGCACTAATCTGTGTAACTCTTTTAAAATCAAAAGCACAACGTTCAAAAAAGCATTATAATGTAGATTAAACCCTCAAATAGTTTGAGTAAAACGAAAATTATTTATAATTTTATATCTCTTAATTGTTTATCATTTTCTTAATTTCACAAACCAATTAAAAATTTGTATAATATTACCATTAAAAATTGCGTATTTTAAAAGTGGCACAAGTTTGGAAAATGTTTGTGTTGGTAATCAGTACTGCAGATGCAAGTTGTTTTGATGAAGTAATGTTTTAAAACACTACAGGCCTAGCAGTTAATTAAAATCTCCGAGAAGATCATTAGGCTTTTAAAATTAATTGTTTTGGCTGATTATTTATTGAATTTGACGCAATTGTCTATACCCTTTCAACGAAATTATATGCAATGGTAATTGACCATAAATCGTTGTTTGTTATTTCTTCCAATTTTCAGTTTTAACACAACCGTTTCATTAGTTGGTGATGGGTCCTTCAGATATATAATTTCTTCCTTGTTGCACTAATGTAAACTTAAACATATTAATAAAATTCTTGACTATTTCAGTGATTCATTTGGGCATATAAATAAGCTTAATTAACAATAAGTTCATTTTTTTTTGTAGATTAGTAGTTGCAGCCTTATTAATTTTGGGACTGGTTTTGCATTTAGTCAAAAATATTTTAAAAATGTATCTAATAATTTTTAACATATTATTTTAAAAATAAACCAAATTGTTTCTACTTTACCGTATTCGGTATAATCAATATACCGGGTGTAAATGAGGTGTGGTACACCCCCTTTTTTTTCTTTAGTTTTGATTTTAGATAAATGCAATTTTAGACATATGATATGTGCAAAAAACCTGGCTTTTTGAGCCGTTGCACACATTTGTTTCACTTCCGGTTTCGCCGGAAATGACCCCAACTTTGTTATTTTAAATGAAACACCATCTATATTTTTACATTTTTGAAAAGAGGAAGCGATTTTGGCTACAACTGCACTATTTTGGTTAATTTTTATAACCTCAAAATTTTTTGAAACAAGATTTCGTTTATTATTAAGGGTGCCGTGGCATGCATAAATTAATTTTTTTTATGTCAACAATTGTCCAAAAAACGTTTTTGTAAATTTTAAATGACATTTAGGTTACTTTAATCGGCTTTGAAGGTTGCGAAATCGGATTTTTGACAAAAAGTCAATTTTTTTAAATGGAACCATGCTGGTACTAGCGGTTATTTAAATCAAGTATCTTCTAACGAATCCATCGATACCAATAACTTGTATTTTAATTAAGAATCTGCTTCAAAAACTTCAAATTATTGTGAAAATTTATTAAGAGATCCTGTAAATCGCAGTACACTGTGCATAATTACAACAAAACAAATGATCGTTGTTTTATGTTTAATTACTACCTATAGTCATTTAATTAAAAAGTCTAAAAATTTTGGTAATCATTTTTACATAATTAGATTACTGCGATTAAAAGAATATCCTAATAAATCTTCACAATAATTTGAAATTTTTGAAATAGACCCTTAATAAAAATACAAGTTATTGGTATCAATGGATTCGTTAGAAGATGCTTAATTTAAATAACCACTAGTACCAGTATGGTTCCATTTAAAAAAAATGGCTTTTTGTCAAAAAACCAATTCCGCAACCTTCAAAGCCTATTAAAGTAACCTAAATGTCATATAAAATTGACAAAAACGTTTTTTGGACAATTGTTGACATAATAAAAATTAATTTATGCAGGTCACGGCACCCTTAATAAAAAACAAAATTTTGTTTCAAAAGAATTTTGAGGTTATAAAAATTAACCAAAATAGTGCAGTTGGATCCAAAATCGCTTCCTCTTTCTAAAAATGTAAAAATATACAGGGTGTTCTATTTAAAATAACAAAGTTGGGATCATTTCCGGCGAAACCGGAAGTGAAACAAAGGTGTGCAACGGCTCAAAAAGCCAGGTTTTTTGCACATATCATAATCATATATCTAAAATTTCATTTATCTAAAATCAAAACTAAAGAAGAAAAAAAGGGGGGTGTACCACACTTCATTTACACCCGGTATATATTGTAGTTTTTATTCAACATGCTATAGCTTTTTCCGAATAGCGAATCAAAGAACATAATTAGTTTGTTTATCTCGTTTATTTTTTAAGGCTAATTCAATCTTGTTAAAATTTCATATTTAATTTTTTGTTTATTAAATTAAGTTGAATCCAGTTAAGTCTAAAGCAGTGATTCTTAACAGGGGGGACGCGGCCCCCTGGGGGGCCGTGAAAGATTTTAAGGGGGGCCGTGAAAAATTTATAAAACGTTTTTACTTTCTAAAATATTGAAATCTTTAAAAAAATATTTTTTGCTCCGTATTTTACTTTGTTTCAAACTGGAGGGCAAATACGATTGACTTACAAAAAATTCAGATTAAGCGACTTCTACCCGAAATAGAGGATCAACTAGCAACTTATTTAATTAACAAAATAACTCAAATATAAATTCTATCACGCTTTTTTAAATTATTGCTAAGGCGTCTTGTACAAGTTCACTTTTTAAAAAATTCCAAATAGTGGAAAATAAAATTGACAAGATACTATTTAATATAAATTATTTATAACATACCATAGATTGAAAAGTTAATTAAAAATCGAACAAGCTCAACTTATTAACAAAACACTAAAAAATAAACAAAAAGCGAATGTTATCACACAAAAACTATTTCTTTGCATGAATACCAGACACGAGGTGATCAGAGTTTTTATTTGCACCCTGTTTATTCTAACATTGGCCTAAATAATACCATAGCTTTAAGTTTAAAAACTTTTAACATTAGTTTACCTGAATGTTTAAAACATACGAGTTAACAAAGGAGATTTGTTAAAATCTTAAAAGAATATTATTCGTTTATCTAGTTATTCTAGTTCGTACCACCTCTTCGTTATGTTAATATAATTTAGAATTAATTTTTTTTTTTAAATTTTGGTTTTTCTAAGAAAAGTTGTTTATATTTTGTTTCCATTTGTTTTCAAGTACTATTCTTTTACTGCACATCTATTATGTTATAAGCAAACCAAGATAAATTGTTAGATGATGTTTATAACAACTTCGCTACCAGTAAAAATTGTTTTGTTGTGTTTATTACAAAAAGAATAAATAAATGATTATTAAATTATATATTTAAAAAAATATATAATTGTACATGCTTTTAGATTTGCAAAGACGTGACTGTTCTACTCATTATGATTACGTCGAAGAACGTAACAGGACAATTAAACCCCGCTTTTTTGGACAAGGGGTTAACTGTCAGGGAAGGTACTTACACGGAAAGGTTTTTAAACAGGAGGCTATTGTCCGGGAGGTTGCGCTAGAGCAGCGGTGGGCAAACCGCGGCCCGCGGGCCGCATGCGGCCCTTGGTAGTTTTACATGCGGTCTAAAGTAATCCAACTTTTGTCGTTTAAGTTTGGTTGATTGTCGATTTAAGCTTTACCTAAAAAAGGTCCACTTTTTTTGGTTTTATCAATTATTTGATTTCTATTAGCCAACACATAGGTATTGTGCTCTTATTTTGAAAAGTGGCATTAAAAAATTGGTATAAATTGTCAGACAATATTAGGCTTAATTTTCAAGAACTTATCACTAACACAACTGTCATTGGTAGCATATATTAGATTGTTGTTAAAAGAATAATGTCAAAGAGTAGGTATTATTAGTAAGCTTTGCCTTGCTTCGAAACGTGTTGGAAGTTTAATAAAAACCATCAGAATAAGGTATGAAAAAAAAATCTTAAAAATAGTGGATTTTAAATTGTATATTGCTTTTTCGCCAATCTATATGCACCGATTGTGCGAATGTGGCAATCTCATGTTGCAATTTTAGCACAGCAAGAAGTGTTTTTTTGTATAACTACTGGTTTTTTAAATTTACCTAGATAATCGACTTAACTTAATGAATTAAATTCCTTAATTTTAACCAAAAACACACTAGCCTCGTTGAGTATAGTTAAATAATTGGTAGGTAATGTATAGCGTGTACTGTATTCATTTTTAAAGAAATTGGCAGTTTTCAGTAAAACCTACTTATAATTTTTTATAATCCTTTACGGGCAAGTCAATTAAGCCAAGACCCAATTCTTGCTATCGCCCCCTACATTACCACTGTTAAACAAGGGCCCAAACATCAATTACTTACCACAGCCAGTGTAACTGTACTGAAGTTCATACTACAAAAAATTAAATGAGATATTCCACACCCCAAGATTTTAATCTTCTATATCTCAGCAGGATTTATCACACCCAACAATACCAACTTGAGTCTTGACCTAATCACGATCAAGTTGAGAAGTTAATTTTTATAAACAGAAATTGTTACATAAACTATTAACTAAATTAAAAAACAGCCTTATTCATCCACAACACTTTAATAGGAAATTAAATCATTAGAAGTAAAAACAAAGTTCTGTTATTTATCATTTTATAAGCAATAATTTTCGAATGCCCAAAAGTGGTTAATTCGATTATGCTTTTAAAAAGTATAACATTAGCAAGTAAATTATTTCATTAAAAAAGATTCTTTTGTCAAAACAGATTTGCAACCTTAGCTGTAACTCATCTTAATAGGAAAGAAGCAAGCACTTTCTCTCCTTTGTTCCTGTAATTTTTATACCGTAATCAGGAGAAAGGATAAAGTTTATGACCAAATTTATATCAACCAAAGGCGTTGCAATAAAATATGAAATTTTTTACTTGGAATTGTACGTAAACGTTAATACTACAAACTAGGTAAGGTCAAGACATATTTGTGTGTTTATGTAAAACATTCTTTTTAAGCTTGTAAATATTTGAATATTATGACATTGCCAAGTTTGCAACTAAATTCGCCAAGGTATTCAACAAAACATTTTAGTGAAACATTAAGTTGAATGTGGCATATACAACATAGAAACGAGTCAAAATAATTAAATGAATTAAAAGTAATGATTTTTTTATATATCTATCATATTTTCTGCTAACTTTTTTAAATTATTTATTCGATCTTAATAACCGAGGTAAGTATATCATTTGTCTAAGTAATTTAACTGATGCACTTGGTTTAAATTCAGTTATTATGAATTTCTCTTATAAATAAAAGAATTTTTCATCCAAATAATTACATAAAAACTGTAAGCTGGCACCATGCAAAAACTGTTTATCAATGACATAATATGTAAATATGCTTTCTTCGCAAAATTTAATACTGTTTACACCTTTTCTCATCTCATAAGTTAGTGTACTTAAAATATTATTCCAAGAACAAGTTACCACATCGAATATCTTTAACCTGGTGTCGTCTGAAGTTTCACGGCCTGCTCGCCTACGCACAGGTAATTAAACGAAGAGTTTTTCATATTATTATTCATCCATGTAATGCCAGACTTACACCAGAGCAAATGATAGAAATGTAGGTCTTTCTAACGACACGGCGGCACAGATAATCATTATGAAATGCTTTTTTAAGACAGTTTTGTTTATATTGACAGTAGCGATAATCCCTAACACACCAAACGGTTTGCTTTTTTGCTAATGTCTGCTTAGTTTTGTCTTAATTAAGGCTTGGGAAAAATTTATATATTCAATTAACAGATTAAAAGAGACTGTTTAACCAAGGTTTCGCCTTATCCAAGTTGAATTCTCGAACACAATTAGAAATATTTTATTCAAAGACAACGATAACTCTTGGTTGATTTAATTGTGTATCAAATAAGAAGTGTTCCATTTAATAATTTAAAAGCAATTATGCCCTAAATGTTACTTAAAATTAAGTGCACATTAATTAAATTAAATTCACCTTTATTACTGTATCCATTAAATGAGTAATTCTGTTTAAATGTAATGTAAATTAGTGCTTATGACAGACGAAACTTTTCTTGTTCTTCTGCAACGGACATTCCATTTAAAAAAGATCAGTAATTTTGGTAATTTTGTTAATGATTTTTCGTAGTCATATTTGATTATCTGAGTTACCTGGGTCTAAATAACTCGAATATTCAAGAATCTATTCAGTCTTAATTATTATTTTAAAGTGTGTAATATACTATTGTTTAACGTAGGTACATTAACATAATGCTCGTTTTATTATATAAGTATGGTAATTATCGTAAAACTTAAGTATAGTTATTATTTTAATACAAGTTTAATAATTTTAAATTAGAAACTTCTAAGATTATTCAAGCACATTAGCAGTTTACTTAAAACTATTTTACTTTTTTTTTCAGGAGTTGGTTGAGGAAAATTCACAAGCAAATATATACGAAAAGGACTAACCTGACACCTTTTAACAAAATGTTAGGATAAATCACAGTCTCCAGTCTCCATGTAGGTAATATTTGTTTAATTAAAAATCTTTTGCGAGGTCTTGTTGTCATATATCGTCAATTGTGATTCTGCAACTGTATAGCTTTTCTGAAACAAAGAGTTTTCAGTTTTCCACAAACAATATTTTTTATTCGCTCCGCTTCACAGTAATTTTAGTTTCATAATCAAAAACAGATTGCAATGACTAAAAATTTTATTAGAATAAACAGTTTAAAAGTCGACTTTGGTGTACTTGAACAAAATATAAATGTGCATTTTGCATGTTCAGTTTCATGGTATTTTCATACTTAGTCGCATTTTGCCGTTTAGACCAATGTCTGGCGTGTTAGTTTTTAAAGAATAACATCAAACAATAGATAAACTGCAAATGGCATGGAACGCAGATAATTAATATCGATATTAGTAGGAAAACGTCACTGAATTAAAGACATTGTCTATATTATCTAATAACTTGAGTAACTAATCTGGTTTTTCATAAAAAGGCGTTAATCATTAGATAATTTTAATAAAATACACAGCTAATTTAACACAAATATTTTAACAGAACTTCAAAAGCAATTTTCCTACAAAGTTGATTGAAATTAGCTAAATATTAATACATAATGTGTAATAAAAAAGTTAAAATTTAAGACACAATTTAAGACACAATCTAAGACATAATATTGATTTTTTTTTAATTTAATAACTATTTTTGAGTGGACCTGTTTCAATTCCGTGCAATTTTTGTGGTACAATTAACACCGTCCTTTTAGCTAGTATGGTACGAAATTATAGTTTTCAGACTGCTTCTATGTTTTTTAAATATAAGTTAATTGATTACAAAAACAAAACTCTTGTTGTAGATATCGAAAAAGTGTATGAAGATTATTTTTAGATAATATGTTTATATGTATAAAACTCAATAATACTAAAAAAAGATTATTTTACGCTCGCCGTAAAAAGTTATGACACAAACTTATCTTTTTTTAAAGGAAAGCTATAGTTGGCTATGATTTATTTAAATTCCTTATTTTTCTCTCATTCCAAACATGAGGGTTGATGTACTTATTTTCAATAATACGCAAGTTACGAAGGCTTTTTAATTTGTTGTTGAGATAAACATTACAAGATTTGAACATAAGATAATAACAACATAGTCAAAATCTGTTTATTCTGTTTCAAATCATTATAATGTTTATCTCAACAACAAACTAAGAAACCTTTGTAACCTGTACCACATGAGTTTTAAAAGGTTTTGCACTTTGTTTTTTTTTTCCAGGGCCCACTACTGAAAAATCCAGGGGTTTGGAGCAGTCCAATTTTTTAATTGCTCCGCTCCAGCTCCGCTCCGGCATCTAAATGCCTGCTTCAGCTCCGCTCCGTGCTCCAAATATTGTTAACATTAAAAAAAAGGGTTTTTTGATTTAAAAAAATTGTTTTTAAAAATAAAGTTTTAATGTTATCGGATATGTAAAAGTTGGTCAAAAATAACAGTATTTGGCCCTAACAAACGAGTGAAAATAAATAAATGTTTGAAAAAACAGATTATTGATCTTCAAAAGTTGAGAAAAAGGAAAAAAAAGTAGTTTTTGTTTAAATTTTACATAATAAACTGGAGCAGAGGAGCAATCAAAATTATTTGCTCCGGGCTCCGCTCCTGCTCCGGGCAAAAACCCATTGCTCCACTGCTCCGTGCTCCAGCTCCGAGCTCCGCTCCAAACCCCTGGAAAAATCTACGTAATTTGCGTATTATTAAAAAAAAATAAGTCAACCCTTACCTATACAGGGTGTGTAAAAATTGGCGGAAGGGCTACACGGGGCGATGTTCTTCGTAAAATTCTAAGTCGAAAATCTTAATACGAAAATGTTGTACCACGCTTGCTGTGTCTGCAAGAGGTCCTCAAAGCTTTGACATTTAGTCCTTTAATAGGCGTTACTATTTAATACTTGCAAATGAAAAAGCTGCAATTTGGAATAAAAATAGATTTCGAATAGTATTTTTTCCTAGATATTGTGTTCTTCCTTTCAAAAATTGGTGTTGCAAATATGTAAATCACTGATTTTAATGACAGTAATACATATGGCAACATTGTCCTTAGCTGTCATCTCTGTTTTTCTCGTAATTATTTCTTGTTTGTGTTTTACGATACCCAAACGTTTGCAGGCTTTCAGTTTGAACAAAAAATGTAAATACCTAAGTAAAAATTGCTGATAAAAAAAATGTCCAAACGCAAATGAATGTATGCAATGTTACCAATTTTTTTTTTCTTTAAATGGTTCCTGAGGCCGTAGGAAGCATGGTACAACATTTTCGTATTAAGATTTTCGACTTAGAATTTTACGAAGAACATCGCTCCGTGTAGCCCTTCCGCCAATTTTTACACACCCTGTATATTTGGAATAAGATAAAAAAAAAAAACAATAGAACCACTCATTCAATACATACAACTCAACATATTACGTCATAACTCTGGACTAATAAGAGCATTCGCCGATGACGTAACGATTATCGTTAACGAACATCAACACATCAAGAAGATAAAAGTGGCTATAGAGCAATATTGCCTTTTCTCAGGGGCAAAGCTCAACTCAGGAAAAACTACCTTCATGACATTAAACCACGTTTATCAACCACCACCCGACCACTGGATGAACCTAGAACAAAAAATGAAGATACTTGGTATTGATTTCCACAAAAATATTAAAGACTCAATAAAATACAATTGGGAAAAAAACAGCAGACTATCTTAACAAGAAAAAGAGGAGGTCTAGGAGTAGTAAGCGTACCCATCAAAGCCAATTGTCTGTTTCTAAAGCGTAGTATACTCCAAATTACTGAAAAATCAGATGCCTTCTCACACAATTTCCTGACCAAATATATTAAGATCAATGAAATCCAGAATCCCCCATTTCTTCAAGACATCCCAATTAAAGCGACACAAGTACGGACATTAAAGCAGCAAATTAGCTACACACCACCTTCGCTAATTAAAAATATCAACAATAAGAAATTATATTTACACTAACTTAAGCATGTGCCAGCACCAAAGGTAGAACAAGAAGAGCCAACAGCAAACTGGAAGAATGTTTGGAATAATTTAAAAAGTAGAGTTTTAACACAACACCAAAAATGCTTATGGCTAAGTATTGTCAACAACATACATACTGCCTACTAAAGAGAGGCTACCGGTGGCGTGCAGTCCATGAATGCGTTGGATGCGGCGCATCCCTTAAAATTTTGAAATATTTCATACATTAATGTAATGTATAATTTGTTTTTCCAAAATTAATTTGTAAAGAGTAATTGTTCAACTATTATGTCCATAAAAAGTTACGTTTTAAAGTTAAGGGGAAAAAAACCTTATAATATTTCCCATTTGTCTGACTGCCTCATTTAATGCCGTGAATGCGTTGTAGCGCTCAACATCTAGGGCTGGACTCGTAGCATCAGAGTATAGAAGTTAACGCATGCGTATTGTGTCAGTTGATGGAGCTATATACTAGCTGTAGATGCTGTTTTCAAAACAGCATCTACAGCTAAAAACGCATTCACCGAACACCGGTAATCCGGTAGTATTGTGTTCGCGCTTAGCGTTTATTGTTGGATACGATCTAATTAAATGTGAAAGCAACATGCAACTACATAGTGGAGAGTTTGTTAAAACAGTCATAGCTCTTAAATTTTTTATGTCAGTCTGTAAAAGAAAAGTCTTTTTATATTAATAAGTTGCAGAGCTCGAGTATCTTAATTTTATTTTTTTATTTTTCAAATTATCAGTTACAATTTTGTTTAGCTTTGTTAAAAATATGAGAGTTTCTCTTGCAGTAATGTAGGTACATCACGAATTATAACAGATTAGTAAAAAGTTGAATTTTTTTTTTATAATAAAACTTTTTCTGATTATTAAAGTTATTAGTAGTACAAGTTAATAATAGGTAATACGTTGTCATGATATTTTACGGGATTTAAGTATGTATATGTAGGTGATGAAGATGAAGATTTACTTAAATTTACAAGGAAAAACCATTTTTTTTATATATTCGACAGCATCCCTTACAGTAAAACCAACTGCACGCCACTGCGAGGCTACATAGAACCGGCAGAACAGAAGACCCTACATGTAAAACTTGTAAAAATATACATGACCGAATACATTTAATTTCCAAGTGCAAATTCGAACCAGTGTCGACCAACCTAAGATACTATGTGGCGGAAATTACAAAGAAACCTTTAAGAAATATCGATCCAGATTTGATTATAAGACCGACGTTTCTGTTCCAGCCGAAGCATATAAACATATCTATTTGGTGCATTGGACAGACATTGGAATTTATCGACAGCACCAAAGAAGAGTACACCCTCGAAGATTATATCCTCTTTATAAAAAATAGGAAATCAGCAATCCCAGCAGATTTAGAAAGATCGCGATTTAATTGTTTCAATAAATAATGCATCTTCTGGACTACGAATCAGAGTTGACTTTGGGACCGTCATCATGATCCATTAAACATTTATTACTGTTAAATATCCTTTGTATATAATTGCTTAGGTAAATTATGTTGATGTTAAATTATATGTTAATATAACTAATACCTTTTGTTTAACACGTTGACTGCGGCGCTATTCGACAGTACTTTGGCGTTGACTGCGTTACATACCGCCGGGGTCTTGTAACAGCTCATCTTTGCTGTGCGTTACATACCGCGCGGGGTATGTACCGCAATGTTAAAGACATACCCGTTTAAAATCTCCGCACAGGAGTAATGTTTTGTAAATTTCGCTCCCGCACAGTAGGAATGACTGCTACAAGACCCCGGGGTCTTGTAACGCAGTCAACGTGTTAATATACAATGACTGTATGTAAAATATGTATTGTTCAATAAAGACAGTTTTAAATTTAAAAAAAAAAGCTTCCATATTAAAATTATATGTGAGTCATAACTTTTTAACGTCAAATGTAATTTTTTTTACATTATTGCATTTTACTTAAAAATATCTAAAAATAATATTTATAAATTTTTTTTGATATCAACACCAATAACAGAGATGACACATTATGTACATATATGACAGAAAACTATTTTTTTCCAAAAACTCAAAAAACCGGAATTGATTGAATATTTTTCTGGTTCTGATTTTTTTTAAAACTGCACATTTTTGGTAATTTAACCGTTTCTCTATCTTGAATAGTAAGCGAGATACCCATTAATCCCATCTAATTTTGACCACCCTATACATTTATTCTAGTTTTAATCCTCGTTGTCACGTTTTTCTTTGGTACATCATTTTTCTTATTTCGTTACCTTTACAGTTTCGATATGTACCTAATATAAAATATATCGTTTTAGTTGAAACTCTAAACCTCGTACTGTAAATCACAAAATAGTTAAGAAATTTTAAGACTTGAAACAACTATTTATTCACGGGCGCAGCCTATAAAGGTTTCTGACGTACAATTTACGGGTAATTTCAACACCTCCGGCCATACACACATGCAGGTTTAATTTTATGGCGTTTATAGCACATATTTCCACGTTAACCTGTAATTATTAGCGGACAGAGGTGTTATGTAATGAAATTGCTTTATTAAATGTAAATAAATCAGCATTTGTCGATGATGATACCAGACAATGACATATTTATGTAACCATTAGCGTACACACAAAAATTAAATGATAATTTTGTAATCTCAGAAACTTGATGAAAATTTGACACATGTGAAATTATTAAATTAGCTTTCGATTAATGTATCATTCCTTTATTTGGATGAAAAATAAAAAGTAGCAAATGGTGAAATGGTGCTCACAATATTTTCGATTATTTTAATATGCATACAGGGTGATTGATTGCGACCGGGCATTAAAAATATATGGAGAATAAAAAGGGGTATTGATCTGAAATTTTGGGTATGACCATAATGGCATCTGGTCTGTTTTATGAAAATATTTTCAAGATGGCGACACTTCCGAAATTACCGGAAGTTGACATCTACTTTCTTATTTTAAATACAATGATCTATTTTTTATTGCATTTTTGAATTTAACAGGTTATTTTGGAGGGACTTTTGATAGCATTTTTTACACCTAAGTGCAGTCGTTTTCTAGATTTTTAGTCTTTTTTGAAAATTTTTAGATTTTCATCGTAGTGCTTAATTTTTGAAGAGAAAACGCTAAAATTTGGACTATGCATAGAAGAAACCTTGGAGTTACACCTGGAATTTTTGCAATCGATGCATTACTTACAGGGTGTCCAAAATTTAATTTTCTTTTAATACAACTTCAGACCACTAAAACTCGTTTTTTTCAAATACAATGACCAAATCTGTTTTTCATTTTCTAATGCAAAATTAAAGTCCTTATCAATCTGTATTAACGTTTCCTATACCTATCTGCAACAATTTTCGAGTTATTAAGAATTTTTAATAAAGTTAAGAGAAGAGGTAACATTTTTAAATAGTAGGTAAGTCTTAGAAATGATAACAATTGCCAATATTAATAACTGTCAACCACTTTTATTGCGTTTGTCTTACGTAAATGAATGAAAATGGAAAATAAAGAGTATTCATTGAATGTCTTAAAAAACATTTTATTTTATGCATCTTTCTTAAATTTCATCCAGTATACTTTTGGCCTAGTACTGAATTTCTCCGCCTATGGTCTTTTTTTATAAACTAATTTATAGATGCATAAAATTATCTTGACTTTAATATCATGAATAGTAAAAAAAGCATTGGTCTGTAAGCGAAATTAGTTTTCAATGTTTTGTGTTTAAAATTGGACCTATACTGCTTTCAATAATACGGTGCATATATTCACCAATATTTTCCTGCATCTTGTGATGGATTGAAAAGTATATAAAATAATCTGGGAACTGTTATATCCACATTCTTCTAGTGTCAACTTTAATTGAAGACTCGGCAATTATCTCTTAAGATATCCATTGAATAATAATTTTGTATTGTTCGGAGTCACGGATTACAAATGCCAATGCCATAATGTGTCGTGTAGATGTGCAATACGTCGACAAATGACCAATGCTTAATGTAAATCAAGTTCACTAGAAGTAGATGTCTAATTAACGTAACGTTTCATCTCACGGAACAAGATAAATCAGAATGCCATGACACACGTCACAGACTTAAATGAATTCATCCACAGACAAACGACAGAAAAAAGGTTGAAGTGAAAGACGTACAATGTTGGAATATTCAAAGTTTTTCTTATCAAAAACCAATGGAAAGTGGAAATCTGTTAATTATTTTCAAACGTTCATAATAAAAATAGGCATTGGAAGATTAACAGCAAAAAAAAGGTAGCGTAAAGGGGCAAGATCTGGTGAACATGGAAAATGTGGTAAAACTTCCAATTTAGGTGAGTTTTTTTTTTTAGTTGCTTTAATGCTTTGAGCAGCCCTGCGTTGTCGAGTTGAAATATAACCCCTTGTCTTTGGGTTAATGGCAGTCGTTTAGTTCGTATTGCCTCTTCGTATTCATCTTTTTTTTGACAATACTTGTCTGCAATAACAGTTTCGATTATTCCTTAAAGGTTTTCAAAGTCCTCGCATACTTGTAGTGTAATTTACCCTTCATATCGTTTTTATTCTCAGAGGCGGATTTAGGCATGATCTTCATGGGCTGCAGCCCAGGGCCCCGTAGTCAAAGGGCCCCCTTCGCAGTAAAAAAAAAATGAATATTAAAATTGCATTTTTGCAAAAACTATTATATGAATTCTTTAAGTCTTGCATCAGTTGTACCAAACTTTAACTTGTCAATATCCACAAAACAAACGAAATGTATGGTATCGAATATCGAAGACATCAGTATTGTTGAGTCACCAATCACCATCACCATCATACTAGCGATTCAGCAATCTACAATCACTTGTTTGACCGATACACGTCAAAAATAAATTTAGTTGTTGGGGAAGCGGTTAAAGTTGCAACTCAAATTGTTAACTTTTTTGGAGTAGTGCAACAAATATATGTTTTCTTTTCTGCATCTACCCATAGGTGGGAGCTTCTAAATCGTGAAACAAAACTAAAATTTTCGATAAAAAGTTTAAGCCAAACTAGATGATCTTGTCACTATGATGCTGTTAGAGCTTTAAAAAATAGTTACGGTGATATTATGAACATATTAAAAATATTTAAGGACAATATAAATGAGAAACTTGATTTTTGAAGAGAGGCCCAGAATTTATATAATAATTTGGCGAAACTTGAAACTGCGATTTTAACTGTATTTTGGGAAGAAATTTTAGAGAGATTTAATTAAGTTTAGTGCAGACCCCAGGCTTAGACATATTATTTATTATGTGAAGGTGAGAAATTAATTACGTCATTAGAAGCATTCTTGAGCAGCATACGAGCAAAATCAGATCTGAAACTAAACGAATACGAGGAGACAGCCAAAAAATTAAGTACCGGTGTGGAAAAAGAACACAGTGATGTAAAAAAAATACGTATTACTTCCAAATTTTCGGATAAATCTACAGAGAAAGTTTTGCTAAATGAAGCAGAAACATTTAAACGGGATACGATTAATTCAAATTTAACCAAAGATTTACAATATGATAATCAAATTAAAGAATTTGCAGCACAAAAATGCAGAAGAGTTGCGCTGTAATTGACTATAATGTAGTATTAAAAATAGCCACATTATATAATTACTAGAATGTTTTATTTATTTTATTTTTAAGAATATCTACTTATTATTTTTGTTTATTTTTTTCTTAGTCTTTATTTTGACCTGAAAGTTTTCTGTTTCGTTTTTTTGTTTGTTACTTAAAGTAATACCTAATATATTTGAATTTTTATTTGTTTGATGTTTATTTTTCCTATTTAAAAAAGGGTAAAAAAGTTTTTCTGCAAAATGGCGAATGAGTCATTGCAACTAATCCAAACTTGGGTTAATTTGGGTTACGTGGGTAGGCCAGAAATGGTCACCACACAAATTTTTTCCTGTTTCTGTGGATATTAATAGCTAATGACTATTCCAACACCTCATCATCTCGCTAAGACATAACTGCCATAAATATGTATTATTTACAACACAATAACGCTTCTTTATGCAAAAGTATCCTTTTCAAGTCTACAAAATCCATTGCAACACTCCCACAGGAACTAAACAATGCAACGTGCATTGAATAATGGCGTGTGTATGACAGAATTAAAAAACAATAATGATAAATAGTTATAGGACGTCTCCTCTTGCACTTTATAAACAAAGTGTATTTCATGAATCACAGACCTAGGAGTGTTTACGGGAAATTTTTGCGGAATACTTTTATAGATGGTCGTCTTTGATCTCGTACACTTAGCGCATGTAAACGGTTTATTCTTCATCTTGTATTACGTGAAGTGAATGTTAAGTAGGTATCAACAAAGCAGGGACGAAGGAATTGTAGTGTGGAAAATTTACGGCTAATAATTTAATTTCCATGTAACAAGAAGCGTGCGTTGATTAAAAGAATATTACAGCAATGTACATACTTAATCAATTATCTTGGTTAATGGTTTGCAATTTAAACATAGGAATCTTGACGAAGCTTTTTTTTTTAACTTCAATTGCAAAAATCGCCAAGTGTTATTTGCTTTCTACTCGAACAGAATGTCATAGCACCAAAATAATTTTTGAAATTATGTATGTACTTTTTAAATTACCCAATTTTGAAAAATATATTAACTTAAAAATAATAAACTAATTCTCTGGAATAGACAATTAAAATTATTGCTCACTTATACATACATCTTAAATATTGCAAAAAAAATTGGGTGGTGATTGCTTATCGAAAATTAAAGGGGTCTATCGTATACAATTTTTTCCTTGCACGTCTCCTTTCAGAGCTACACTCCCCTAAAAGGGTGCGGTAAAATTAGGTTTTTATTTTATTTCTTAATTTTGGATTAGGTAATGTAGAAAAATGATATATGGTACATGTTTTATATTTATTAAAAGGTTTTCCATAGTAATATTTTTAATCATCTCCCACGTTCACAGGGGGTTGAAAAGTGCGACTCCTGTTGGTTTTTTTATCAGAACTTTTTGGTGGGTTGAGATTTTGCAATTAAATTATTTTTTTAAGACGGCTTTATCTAGAAACTATTTCTATTTTTTAGTTTTTCTCGTAAAACCTACTGTTTTTGAGTAAAAAATAAGTAAACGAACCATCAAATATTCCAATATAAAACGATTCATTTTGGTGGTTGCCATGGTTTGTTTATGTTCATATTGGGTAGAATTGACGGGTTTAATTCATTTTGACATGTACGCAGCGACAACGCCAAAACGCCTGTTTGGCGTAGATTTTTGCAAACTTTTTTTATTTATACGTTTTTTTTTTAAATCTGTAAAAACTTGTGCATGGCCACGTTTTATTTTATTTTCAATGGCGCCATCAATTTTTTGCTGTGCCGATTCGGTTTTGTTTTATAGGTACAAACTTTTTAATTTCTTATGTGCGACAAACTTGATTTTATCTAGTTAGCTAGAACTTTTTTTCTGATTTAAAAAATGTATAACATGATTATGTTATTTACATAAACAACGTATTTATTTAAAAAAAGGTTTTCATTTATTCAACATATCTAATAACCAGATGATAATCAAGTTTGTCGCCCATAAGAAATTAAAAAGTTAGTACCTATTAAACAAAACGGAATCGGCACAGCAAAAAATTGATGGCACCATTAAAAGTAAAATAAAAAGTGGCCGTGTAAAAGTTTTTACAAATTTAAAAAAATGTATATAAATTAAAAAGTTATAGCAAAAAAAAACGAAAAGTCAATTTTTCAGGGTTTTTTTTAAATTTTTTCAAAAACTGTTGCAGATATTTCAAATGTGTTTTGATATTATTGATTAGCATAAAATTTAACAACTTTAACAAATTGAAACCTACCCTCGAATTTAAATCACCCTGTATATGCCGTAAAGTAAATTTTTTTTAAATCCACTTTAAATATACATTTGACCCTAAACCCTTTTAATTTTAACCATCAGAGTTAAGTCCTTCATTTATTTTTATTTTTGACGCACTTTGGCATAGACGCGGGACCACTGTGCAATGGTCAAGTTAATTTATAAGTTCGAAATTAGATATTATCTTTAAAAGTTAAAATATAATTTCCTGACTCCAATTTAATAAACCACAGCTACATGTTAATATAGTACCTACAATAATATTTTTAGGATGAATAATATTCATTGAAAACCAAATATCTCTTAACCTCTTCAGGGACGAATTAATAAAAGCCGCAAAAAAGGACTTTTAATTCTTAAAAACGTAATTTTTATTGAAAATACATTCAAAACAATGAATTAAAACAGAAATTTTAAAAAACAAAAGCGAAAAATAATGCACGCATTTGTGGCCATTGGGCGGTAAGGGCACGTTATAAATTAAATGACTTCATACATTCAGGGCACAGGTTCATTGCATTTCTCGCATATATAACAAATTAGACAAAAATAACGCTTTGTACCCATATCCTCCATTCTTTTAAAATACTGGTTGCACATGCAATATAGAAGATAATCAATATGTAGCACATAACAATATGCGAGGTTTAGAAAAAAATTACTACCAGAGTTGATAAGCGTACACAGATATGTACGTTTACTAATCTCTTGTCAATGACCATGAATATTGTAAATAATCTCTAAAATTTACATGGTTTATGTTATTTAAATATATTTTACATATCTTTCAACTTTTTTAAACTGAAATTATAGAGATCTTCGGTTAATAATAAAATAAATTTATTAGTATAGAAAAACGGTCAACAAATTTCAGTACCACGCTATTTATTGTGACCAGTAATATGACAATTCATGTTTATTTGCCCATATTTCTTTTTTTTTTGTTAGCAAATATTGTAGTGATTGCCTACTTGTAGTAATTTTCATTAAGTTTTTTTTTACCGCGGCTGACTAATAAAAAATTTAAACGTACACATATGTGCCAGTATCCCTGAAGAGGTTAACCAAAATATTATTTTTTTAACAGTTGCAGTCTTATTTATAAAGACAATTAATTTAATTTAACCTGTTTCTACTCTTTCTAGGGCACTTTTTTGTAACAAATATTTACTAACGTTACTCTTTCAAGACGCACGTATTGAATTTCAATACATCTTAAAAAATATCCCAGTGGCCTATTGAAGTTGACAACCTAATGTCATAAAAACGCAGTTAAGAAATGCGCATTTAAATATACATACATCTTCGATCATTAACAACACTTTTTTTAATTGCATATGTTTAGTTGTGATGTAACTTATAATAAACCTGATATATTTGACAAAGCTTCTATAATATCATATGTCAACAATTTTTTATAAAAGGCAATTGTTTTTAACTGTTAATAACATTGTAATCAGTAAATATCAGTGTGAACATTATATTCTTTTAAATCAATATTTATTGGTCATTGCATTTTGTGATGAAACTTGTTATTTTGTATTCATGTATGCAGAAGCACGTAATAAAACTAGTTAGTGCTAAATAATGTAAATCGAGGAAATTTTTATAAAGTTCCATATACCAGCAACAAAGAACAATTTCTAGTTTTGATTTTTGTACGCTTGTAGGGGTATTTTACTTACAGTACCTATATGAATATTTTAAAATAGAAACTGAAAATGGTCTACAAATAAATGTTCACACAAAAGTCTGTAAATTATTTTTCTTCTCAATTTGTTCAAGAAATTGACTTGCAATAGTAATAAATTGTAAAAAAAATTAGATCATTCAATTTTTAAAGAACGTCTGTGTTGCCTAATTATCTAGGTACAATACCGGTGAGTAAACTATTTAAAAATGTTATAAATACGCTAATTTCATGCCAAACCTACACGTATTGATTGTCAATTAACGCATTTTTAAATTTTTAGCCTTAGCGCATACTTAAATCAAGTATTTACTTTACATTCATTGCTGCAAAAAATATAATCAATATTATTTTCTAAAAATCTGTTAAAATATTGTAACTTTAATACCCTTGAGTCAATATAAAAGGGCCACTATTGAGATATCGTAAACGGTAAGAGCTACAAAGAAGTTTAAATTAGGCAAATTGTTCCCCTTTCTGAAATTATTCATTGATGCTTTAATGTTTTAAAAAAGGTCCATGGCAAGCTAGATAACAACAAAATTCAAAATGGGCTTTTTTAATCGTTTAAGTCGGATATTCTTTCTGGCACAATAATAATTTTGGGATTAAAGTGGTAGATTTTTTTAAGCACTGTAAAACGAAAACATTTATTTGTTTCAATACTGTTAAATTCTTAAAAACTTGTTAAGGAAACCGTAGTTGGCTATGGCCTCAAGAAAAAACATTTTTTTTCTTCTTTTAAATAATATAAGGTTTAATGTATGAATTTTGATATTTAGGTTCAAAACAAGCAAAATTCATCAAAAAGTCTTTATGAAACTCTAGAGTGCCATAAATTTAAACAATATAGAAACAAATTAATGTTGTTATTGCACAGTGCGTAAAAAATATACAACTTAATCCCGAAAATTATTCTTGTACCATCAAGTATAACTGAGTTATAACGATTCAAAAAAAGCCACCCTGTATATCAAAAAATCTTCAAATTTTACAATAGATAGAGTGTGTACATTCGGTTTCATCTTTTTTTTAAATTTCGTTTAATTTCGAAATTTCGATAAAGATCAACATATAATTTAATGTATACTTTTTTGTCATACCATTTTCTGTTGTATTACGTCAATACGAACGATCAAATTAATCCATTCGCAGTTGGTCATTAAATGCAAACGTATTTTATAATATTTTAATTAATATCTCGTCTTCCACGTAATGTATGCTGTCGACCTTGACTTTCCAAATGGACAAAGATTGTATTTACTATAAATATTCGGACGCCTCTAGCTGGAGATGCTAAAATTGTTTTTCTATTCTTACACGTACCAAGTCGTAGGCGAAAGGAAAGATCCACCAAATGCGAAGGCCATTTTCGATATAATCATAAATAAATTATCACTGTTCGTTGTGTTGTATTCCAATCAGTTTTAAACTAGACATAATTTAACAGCATTAATTAACCAATTACATGCTATTACACAGAACATACGTTGTATTAAAATTAGCATATGCATGTCCCACTAAGAGATGACTCTTGGAGAAGAAGTTAACAGTTTTAGTTAGTTTTATCTCATAAAAGATTAATAAATAATAAAAACTCAATAAAACAAATGTCCAAATGATTGGAAAATTTGCAAAAACACTTTTAAGTTCTTAAAAATATTCAAATTAATTAAATCTTAGAAAAACGTTTAAGACTTTTCAATCAATTTTACATAAAGATATTTCATATATTTTGAAAACATTTCATGAACTCTTTTTTAAAATCAAATTCGTTATTCTTTGAAGTTCTTCATTTGAAAATGTCTAAAAAAAATCAGTAATTGTGGAAATTTAAATTTATTCTCTATTAACGTAGAAGGCCCAATTTTTATAAAGTTTCTGGGTAAATCATAACTATTTGATAGTATACGAGTTGCACATAATTTAATACATTACAAAAAACCTTAACGTTACTCAAAAAACGATTTAAGTAGATGTAAATTTTGTCGTTTTTTAGTGTTTTTTTGACGACATAACGTTGTAAAGTGATGTACAACCAGAGCTGGGTATGAACCGAAAAAGTATTTAAATATTGAATACTGAATACCGACAAAAAAAGTATTCAAATACTGAATAGTAAATACTTCTGAAAAAAGTATTCAAATACTGAATACTAAATATCCGCAAATAATCAACCAATTTTGAATACTGAATACCAACTAAAAAAAGTATTCGGTAAAGTATTCAATACTATTTTCTGAATACTGAATACTGAATACCAACTAAAAAAAGTATTCGGTAAAGTATTTAATACTATTTTCTGAATATGATTTACCAACTAAAAAAAGTATTCGGTAAAGTATTCAATACTATTTTCTGAATACTGAATACCAAAGTAAAACAAAACATTTCTAAATTGGTTATGTATTAAAAAAAAAAAAAACATATTTATCAGTAGGTACAAATAACAAAAATTTTATTACACTATCTGGCTTATAAAAAATATATAATTGCTTATACATTTATAAATAAACCTTTAATTCTTTGTAAAGAGCTTGCAATATGTAATATACCTATATGACATTTTTAACGAGTTCTCCAAACCTAAAAAAGTAAACAATATTTTACTCAAACAAAATCAATTTTGGATTCGTAAATACTAAAAAGTATTCATGGTTACTGGTATTCATGAATACTTTCGGTATTCATGAATACCT
Organism: Elmis aenea; assembly: GCA_947652605.1. Classification (NCBI taxonomy): domain Eukaryota; kingdom Metazoa; phylum Arthropoda; class Insecta; order Coleoptera; family Elmidae; genus Elmis; species Elmis aenea. Next base: position 23,729,286 of record OX393580.1, read on the forward strand.
TAAAAAAGTATTGAATAGTGAATACTAATAAAATATCCAAGATTTGGAATAAAGAATACTCAAAAAAAAAAGTATTCGATTACTGAATTTGAATACTAAAAAAGTATTTTGAATACTATTCACAATACTAAGTATTCGAGTAATACCCAGCTCTGTGTACAACACTTTTAAAGAAGGTGGACCTTTGCTGAACTGTTCTGCATAACATTTCTTTGTAATTGCAGTTCTTCATAATTGAAGCAACGAGTGATATTTTGCTAATCTCTGTGTTATTTGTATAGTCAACGGTACAAACAAAGAATAGTTATGACAATAAGGGTCGTGCATTATTTGCCGAAGACGAGTTAAATGTTACTGGTCACACCATTACGTTTGCTTGCAGGCTGTCAAAGGTTATCTATTCATTATTTAACATACATATGATTTTTCAAATGTGTCTCCTCTACAGTGACAATATTTTCCTAAACAATGTTTTTTGCAATTAACATAAATATTAACCGCTAGTTTTCGTGCTTTTAGAAACTAACATTAACGCGAGTCAGAGTAAATAATTTCAATTATAGTTCATTGATGTATAAGATTTAAACAGTTTGCTTTGGATTTCAGAAAAACCGATTTTTATCTTAAAAAAGTGAACTGTTTCATTTTTCACAAATTTTGAAAAATCGTAATATAAATTATTTGTGGGTTAATAATTCCTAATTTGGTCATAAGTAACGCGTATACAAAGTTTAAAGCCAGTATTTAAGTTTAAAAAAATCTTATTTTGACAGAAAAACTGCAGACTATAATATTTGCGCTTTTCCATTTTTCACAAAAAAAACTAAATATATATTTTATTTAAGGGCTTATAATCCTTAATTTTTCCATAAATCACATGTATATAAATTTTTAAGACATTTGCTTAAGTTCTAAGGAAAATCAATTTTTCGTCGAAAAAAGTGCAAAGCTTTTGCACTTTTCCCATTTTCCACGAAAAATTAACATTTTTATTTAAGGACTAATTAACCTTAATTTGGCCATAAATAACGTGTACACCAAATTAGAAGCCATTTACTTTTCTTATAAAGAAAATCGAGTTTTTTTTTAAACAGAATCAACTTGTATGAGGAGGTGATGTACTTGTTTTTGATTTTTTCTTTTAGCTGACATTGATCCAACTCAAGTGTTCCAAAGTTCTTTGGTGGCGGTGGCAACCACGGAAGAGAATTCAGTTTTAGTGCTGGAGGATTTCCTAGAGGTTTCACTTTCCAGTTTGGTTAAACGGTGCAATTATGAAAGTATAAGTATACCGGGTGTAAATGAAGTGTGTTACGCCCCCTATTTTTTCTTTAGTTTTGATTTTAGATAAATGAAATTTTAGACATATGATATGTGCAAAAACTCGGTCTTTTTGAGCACATGCGCACATGTGTTTCACTTCCGGTTTCGCCGTAAAGGACCCCAACTTTGTTATATTAAATGGAGCACCCTGTATATTTTTACATTTTTGGAAAGAAGAAGCGATTTTGAATACAACTGGACTATTTTGGTTAATTTTTATAACCTCAAAATTTTTTTGAAACAAAATTTAATTTTTTATTAAGGGTGCCGTGACCTGCGAAAATTGAATTTTATTATGTCAACTATTGTCCAAAAAACGTTCTTGTAAATTTTAAATGACATTTAGGTTACTTTTATCGACTTTGAAGGTTGCGGAATCGGTTTTTTGACAAAAAGTAAATTTCTTTTAAAAGGAACTATGGTGGTACTAGCGGTTATTTAAATGGAGCATCTTTTAACGAATCCATCGATACCAATAACTTGTATTTTTATTAAAAGTATGCTTCAAAAACTTCAAATCAAATTTTATTGAAGGCAGGCAAATTTTTTGTTGAGTTTACATACCAGGCTCACAGAAAAGAAAAAAGGTTAATTCTGGGAAGGTACAGGTATCATAGCAATTTCAGATCTAAAAATTGGATTGAAGTATTATGGTAAGTACACACGCTAGAGTAAAGTTGCGACACAAGTCTCTAAACTGAACTAGCGCGTGTTCACACGTAATGCAATTTTTGTTTCGACCGTGACGTCGGGACACCCCTCACCTCAGCCCTAGCTGCAACTACTTGCCAGGGTGTTTACACGAGTGTTGCGCTGTTTGCTCTCTCTTCGGTATTTGCTCTCTGTTCAATTCATTATCGAAATGCCAGTTCGAGAAAAGTGCCGTGTATTATTTTGAATTTAAAATTATAGGGAATTAAACGATTATATTATAATAGGGTTTATGCAAACTATAATATTAAATTATTGTATACCACAGAATTACAACTCAAAGTTTTTTTTAACTATTTATTTAAAAAGTTCATCATTATGTATTGCGCTAGTTCAAGTTCAAATGGAATGTTATTATTGAGAAAGGTCGGACCCTACTATAAAAATATTAAAATCGGTATGGAAAACTTAAACCTATTTGGCAATTGAACTCCTTAGCAATAATTTATTTTATGATACACTTTAAAAAAGATGCAATTTTTTTGTCACATAAAACTAAAATATGCCGCACTCTCAGTCTGCTGTCTTTAAAATTTATCTAAACACTGTTTAAAATTTTTGTTCATCTTAAATTTCAAATAATTACACGAATGTTATCATAAAGCTCTGATTGGTCAAAGTATTATAGAAAGGGTTTTGTACCTGAAACACATGTTCGGAAAATCCGTGATAAACAATAGGATTCGACTTCCTAGAATACAGAAACTATATTCATTCAGCAGGAATGGGTTGAACCTCATTTAAATACATCTTTGTTTGTTTATAGCTAAATTTAATAATAAAGGAAATAACATTTATTACTGTAGAATTTTAAACTGAATCATTATAAATAAAATAAGTTTCTAAAATTTGAATTTTACAACAATGCGTGCTTGGAAATACCAAATTACTTGTCATAAATAATATCGATCCGATTCGATTTGAACAATTATTACCGAGGTTTGAACAAGCTACAATTTTAAAATGATGTAGGTATACTAAAATTTTAGAAGTTGTCATTTGACAATGTTACGTTTTTTTACTATTCGATTAAAAATTTTAGTGTTGATTTATTGCCTTTTTTCAAATTAAAATAGAAAGTTATTTGTGAAAAACGTCGCACAATATCAGTATAAATTTTCTATAAGTACTGTAGTTGATTTTTAAATCGTGACGAAGGGACGCATAGGCAGTCTAGCATAAATTTCCAAACGTTTGGATCTGGTTAGAGCGAGTGACGAGACAAATATTTGAGGTATTCACACGACCCTCTAACTAGACCAAAACTTGCCGAGGGTCGATCTAGCGGCACCGATCTATCGAGCTGTTCACACAGCAACACCCTGTCTATAGACCCGAGTTGCGAGACTTTTCTCTAGCGTGTGTACCCACCTTTAGGATCTCCGAAGTTGCAGGAGACCATTTGCGACTTCCAAAGGAGGACTGCTCCCTAGTGGTAAGTAGCTCAACTAAAATTTGTATACAGTTATCTACAATTTTGGAACTGAATTTGCAGTTTTCTTGTTATTTGATATATTATTATACATCTTATGCAATGAGTGTTGCATTTAATGAAATAAAAACACAATACTGAATGCTTTTAGGATTAGGAGAAAATAATACAACAAAGTTAATAATAACTTGCAGATATTTTTTTAACATATAAACATTCCATAAAAACACAACATATTTGTATAAACAATAAACTGCTGTATAATAATCTTAACTGTTTATATTTCTTTATACATTGCTTAGGTTTGGATACACGCTTGGAAAAAGTATACAACAAAAGACTTTACTATCATAACACAATAAGTTTGTGCTTTTGAAATTACATTACAATCTTTAAATTTTAAATAACCTTCGCATTACAATTTTTTTCAATTTAATAACATTTCACCATTGCTAATTAAGACAATTGTGGTACAAACCTCTGAATCTTTTAAATGTTTTCGTTAGTAATTTAGTTTTTTATTAAAAATATATAGTTCACAACCAGTGCTTAAAACAATAAAGGAAGATGTATAAATATCTGTACACAACTGTGAGTATTTCATTGCACTAACACTAAAATGTGGTGTAATACGTAGGAGGGTTTGTAAAAACTAGTAGTTCGGCAGCTACGGAGACACCGTCAATTCTGAAAAACAAATTTGTGTTTATATGTGACTTTATAACTAAATATTGTTTTATTTTTACAAAAGACTTGAAACTTTATGTAATTATTTTGATGTTTTCAATTAGTAAATTATTTTAATTTTACTGTCGTAACTGTAGATTTTCACTGAATAATGTAAAAGTCGTCCAGAGTATTTACTGCATGTTTCTTGAATTAAAAAAAAACAGTAATTGGTGTAAACTAATAACACACGCTATTGTTTATAATTTATGTTTGGGATTAAATTAACTCTGAAGGGGTAGTTATTGAGTTATGTTAAAAATGATAATGTTTGTGTTGTACACACTTTCTATTAGAATTTTCATAAATCAGTGTAAACCTGAATGTGAAAACATGAAACATATATTATTTTGTTGTAAATAATACATTTTTGCTCTTTTTATTGCACTGGAGACAATATTTGGAATATAATAACTACAATAGTTACAAATGTGGAAATACTGTTGAAGAGATTATTACTAAAACTAATTCAATAACATAAGAAATGTATGCTTGTATTGTGATTAAATTTACACTGCAAGACTATTTAACTGGTATAAACAATTATATTTACCTCGACAGCCTTTCAGTTGTGTTAAAAATTATAACGTTTATGTTTAAAACACTGCATATTGGTATTCGACATAAATTTTTGTAATCTTGGATGTTAAAACATGTAAAGTTTTATTGTAATCAATGTATGTTTTCTCTGATCATTGTACACAATCCTCAGACTGTATTTTAAATGCTTGTTGAACCTAAAAAAATGTAACAAGTATAGACATAGCGTATATTACACTACAGACCAAAAGTAAAATATTGTTAATTGAAGTTTTATACAGATCAGTGTAAGGTTGATTGTAAAATAATTCAGCTATTTTGTTACAAAACTATTTTATCCAGTGAAGTTTAAGTTCAAAAATAAAAATATATTTTATATTTCACTTTTGCTGTCTCAAAATAATTATATTTATTAAACTAATTTAAAACAAACAAATATTTATGTCACTGTAGAAGCTAAGATGCAAGGATCAGTCCTGGGTAAACCTTATACACTATACAGGGTGTTGCATCGACGGGCGAAACAGTCGAAATACCAATATAATTTTAGCTGTTCAGATTTTGGCTGTAATTACTTTACATTAAAATTTCGTTAAGTTATCTTGAAGGGTACTACAAGATAGCAAAAACTAGGCTTGATTTTCGAGTCGCTAATTTCTTAAAAGGGACGTTCTCTTCGCATTAATGACATAATATATCTTCAGGAAACAGGTGTTCAACAATGGAGAATTGTTAAGTCCGAGTTATTTGTAAAGGAATGATTATTATATAAATAAATAATTCGAAACTGACAATTGTCCACTCACAGTGTAAACCATGCTCTGAAGATACCATCCCTAAAGACCCACAAAACGTATGTTGTTAAATTAATCAAGGAACATTTAGTGTGATTTCAATTTGGAAATCTAGCTCAGAACCTTAGTAATTGTACAGCAATCATTGATATTTTTGTACCTAATTTCTAAGAAGTAGGGAATCAAGATTGGTTTACTTAAATTACAGATAATAAATGAAAATTATGAAACAAGTATATGCGTTTATTATTTGTTGACGTGATGAAAGTGGTGAGTTGTATAATCAATTCGCTTATCCGATGCCACCGCCAGATAACGATCCAATAGCCGACGCAGGCAAACCCACTGAATCCTCTTCATTTTTGACGTCGGCGGCAAGCGGTAGATGCGATCCTATAGGTCGAAATCCTGTGTCGTCTGCAGTATATTCCACAGAATATTCCTTACCATCCGGGCCGGTGTATGAAAAAGTACCAAATACGAAGAACTTCTCGTCTTTCGTTCCTTCGTTTGCTAAATATCCAGTTTCGTAACGTGATTGTCCATCACTGGTTTCATATCTAAAATTTTACAAGGAGAAAATAAATGGCGTCAAGATAAATTTACACAAGAAGAAATTACACAGGAAAAAAATTACATACGGAATGAATTTCACGATGAAAAAATCATACCATTCGAATTTTCCCCTTGATATAATTTAACATTTTTTCGAAATTTTGAGTTTTTAAATTTTATGATGAAATTTGATGCTTCTATTATTTGTAACAATTATAAAATAATAAATATTTTACCGACTTCCATTTATCCTTTCCTTTCAATATTTCATAATTTACCTTTGATTCGTTGTCACATCAAATTAAACAATTCTTTAAAATTCTTAAGGGGATTAAAGGGATGATGGAGACAGGTAACGAATTATCCAAAGAAATGAATATAACATAATATAAGTCAAAGGCCGGTTTTTGAAAATTTTAAAAAATTATTTCATAGCTGGTATTAAAATGTGTAATTAATTCAGTGTGAAATTTATTCCGTGTGTAATTTCTTTACGGTGTAATATTTTCCTAGCACAATTTATTTTTGTATAACTAAGCTTTAGCCATATTGCGAGCCACAGGCTAAGACTCGGGTCACAGACAGAAGTTCTACATTTTGTCACTCCAGTTTCAGCTCCTTTGGACTGTAATATGGCTAAAGTTTATAAACAAACAAAAAAGTTATTGTTTTCAAAACTAATTATTCAATGTTTTTAGTGCAATAGATATTTTATTGACTCAACATTTCCAATTTTTTTACAATAACTGCAAGATCTTTACCGATCTTGAAAGAAAAACAACAAACATGAAGCTAAGGTTGCTTCACTTTTGTCTTTACGATTTGTTGTACAAAAAGACTTCCGTTTTTTATATAAATTTACACGAATTTTGATAAATAATTGTTTTAGCTATAATATTGTTAATTTCTCGTTGAAAAAAGTGTAAGGACTATGACCCTTTTTTCAAGATAATATGTGAAACAAAATTTGAACTTAACCCTTCTGTCTACACATAGGTCTGGCCAGACCTATTGCACCATAAAGTAATATGAAAATAAAAAAATATGCCAGCTGATGACTTGTCATTCCATGATATCCTCAACAAATGTGTTTAGAAGCGTATTATGAAGGATAAACTAAAATATCGATCGTTTTTTAATTTTTATGGGCAATTTTGTAAGCGAACTGCTCAGACCGAGTATGCTTACAACACTACTCAGTACCAGAAGTGTTTTAAATGCTTTAAAAAGTGAAAATCTATGATTTCTGGTTTTTTAAACAAAATAGTTGTTCTTTGTATGTTATCTTGAATTTTACTTTTTGGACTTTCAAATAAAATAGTTTTCCTTTTTTTGACATATTTTTTTTGTCATTTCCATATAAAATGCATATAGGTCCAGCCAGACCTATGGTGCACACTATATGCAAAATGAACCTGGTGTAGACATAAGAGTTTAGAAATGTTTAACACTTACGAAAACTCGTATTTTCCTGGTTCGTCCATGATGTTTTCAGATGAAACTATTTGAGAGTTTTTATAATCAATTTCCTTGACTGGACCTTGTGGGGCAGACGAAAATTCGTTTTTGCCTGGATGGGCAGATGATACAAGTGGAGCATTTTTATTATCACTTTGCTTTTCTAGATTTAATGGAAAAGCGTACGTTGCCTTTAGGAAAAATAGTACCGCTAAGATTTTCTGAAAACAAAAACCTACATTAACGATATATCTACTAAAAGTCTTTGTATATTTTTGTTTTTAAACCTATAATAGCGCCTAAAAAAATGTTTGTTATACAAAAATAAAAACAAACTTTAAGGACAAAATTTCCACTTTCGTTGGATTTAATATTATCAAAGAAATAATGTTTGTTATTAAAACAGTATTAACAGTAGGTTAGGTACTTATAAAAAATACCAGACTTAAAGGAATTTTATTGCGATTTTTCTACATATTTTTACAGCCACTTTAAATCGTTCATTTTCATTGCATTTTATCAACTTATTTCAGATGATTTACCTATACATAAAAATTGATAACAATCCATTAGCAGGTCCTACCGGTTCAATAAACATTAAAAAACACACATCTTAAAAGTAACAGGCTTCATAAAAATGTAATTTAAAGTGAATCACCTTGTTACAAATTAAATTAACATTAAAATTATAATGGCGACCTCGTCGCAGACCTCTCTTTAGGAGTTTTGATTTTAAATAATGAAAAATATGGGAACTCGAATACACTTTTAAGGCAATATGTAAAACGTGTTTGGTGTCATTGAATTTCATACGGATTTCAGTTTAACCTTCAACCTTATACAAATTTCGATTTGACCTGCGTTAAATTTTAAAAATTGTTTTTCAAGTTACATTCAAAGTTAACAGACGAGGTAAATGATATAGATCACAGGTATATTTAAATAATGTTAACTTAAAAAGAAAGGAAAAGAGTTATGAAAGCTATAATTCGGTATTACTAACTTAATAAAAATATTTTAGTGGTAACAAACTAATTATATAACTATCCTAATAAAATGTGTTTTATTGTCTGTTTAATTATAAATAAAATAACTACTGTAGAGGTATTTTAATTTATAGTATTCTTAGAAAAACCTGTTTTTCTTTTATTTGATAGTTATTTTAATTGTAAGCAAGACAATAACAAGCTAATAAATTATTTCTTTCGAGATTTGAGATTTGAGAAGATCGAACGCAAAGGCAAAATATGTTTGGCGATTTGTGTAGTCACCTGACTGCCTGCTTTAATACCTAATGACAAAATTTTGTGGATCAAAGGCAGCCAATTGGGACAAAAATTAAATTAAAAAGAATACAATAAAAATATTAACACACAAATTTTAAATAAACTTATTTAAACAATTGATTTTATGTAAATTACATAGTTTACAGAAAAAATTAAAGAAATGTAAAAGTTTTTGCAATTTTTTTTTAGAATTCTGACGCTCAAATTGAGTCCTTGGTGTATTTCAAACATTAAATAGTAAAACTAAAAACAATCAGGAATAGAAACCTTTACAATTGCAACTACATTAAAAAACTGTATAATTATTATTGGATTTAAAATGGATATAAAAAAATAATTCGATTTATGACATTTAACTTCAAATATTACGCTTCAAGTAAACTTATTAAATTCTTTAGTCTTCACTGTCCTAAATTATTTCTCTTTTGACTTAAAACTATTTGAATTTTAACAAACAACTGTTTAAACAGCTAAATTAATCCAATTTGTTTTAAATTTGAAAATACTCGCAATACCACCTTATCTAAAAGATCTGTTGGCAATGGAAATGGAAATCAAATTGAGCTAAACTTAACAGTTTCTTAATGTTTGCCGACGTAAAATAAAACATTCCAGATATATAAAAGTACTACTTTGTTGTGTTTTTTCTCATTCGTGATCGTTACATAATGAAGCTTACCGTTCTCATGATGGACCAAGCACTACTAAAACACGACGATGTTTTGTTTACATACGAATAAAAAATAAAACCCAGGCCAATACAATCTCTTTCATATTGTCCTTGTCAGTTCTGTTAAAGGTTTACAGGTATTATTTTAAGAAGGTAACACAAACTCTTGATGTTTTGGCTTAATTACCGATTTTATATTGCAGAAAAAAAATACTCTGGTTACCTTGAAGTATCAACAACCTCGACATCCCAATTTTTATGGTCAAACAGCTAAAACTTATTTCATGAAAGTAAAAATTTCCCCTGGCAAAAAAAAAGTATTTTAATGAAAATTCACCACATGAAAGGACTGACTATAAATATTTTATAAGCACCGTTTTTTAAAACCGTTTAGATAAGATTTGATATCATGAAAACAGATTCACTAAGTCCACGGCTAATTATTCTACAGAAATTCTTGTAATTGTATTTCAGTGTAGAGGGTAACAAAAAACAAATACACCAAGGTGTAAGCTATTTTTTTCTTTCTTTTCTGACTTTTGTTTTAGAGTTGAGTTCTTTTTGTGTTTTCCTCTTTTCTTTTTATTGCGTTCCGCATGTGCTTTTCATTGCTTGTGTCATTTACGATGTCTTTTTTTATTTCTTATTTTTTGATGATTTGTTGTTGTTTTATTTTCTTTCGCCTTTTCGTGCTTCCTGTCCCATCTCCATTTTTTTTCATCAATCGTTTTTTTTTTTATCCAATTTTTGTTGTTCTTTCTTTCTGTCTCTCTTCTTCCGCTGTTTGTTTTAGCTTCTTTTGAATTTCTATTTCTTCCTTTGTCATTTCGTTGTTTATATAATATATTTACCCGGCGTTGCACGGGCGATTACAATTTTAATTACTGTTTTAACTTGAATAAGCCCAATAATTCCAAATCATACACAAATGACATACTCTGATCAATCATCTTTTTATTTTCTTATAATTCCTTAAAAAATAACTATTTATTGCTTAAAAATTGAATAATAACTCAAATTTATTTTCTTTCGTCTTGTTTCAATTAAAAATGTACTAATAAAAATAATACTTCAGGTACATTTATTACTAATTGTATACAAAACAGTCTTTACTTGTGAAATACCCCGCGCCGTATCGTGTTATGACCAGGTATTTGCCGACGTAAGATCGAATCCCGTCCAAGTAATTTTTTTTTTTTTTATTGGTAATATGTGCTTGTACTTAAAGTTTGGCGTTAGATCTGCAAGGTCCTAAATAGTAACTGTGCAAAATCTGGTCCCGATCGGTCAACGGACCTAGGATTGTATAGCGAACAAACAAACAAACACACAAACAAGCTCTTTTATATATATAGATATGTATTATTTCTAGGAGTTGTTTTAACTTAAACTTGTTTTTCATTACGTTTTGTTTTTCTAGTAGTTTAACTAGTTCTAACTTGCATGCTTTTGTTCCTATCTGTTTTTAATCTGAACTTTTATACCTGTTTCTCTTTCAATAAGTTACATTCATGTACAAGGTCTGCTTTGTTATCAGTTTATATCTCCAAGCCTGTCACAACGATATTCTTGTTGGTTCTATCTTTTTCAGTCTTCTAACTCTATCTTCTAAGCTACGGTTTTCATCTTCTCTTTTATTATCTTGTTATCATTTTTCAGCAATTCATTTTTGTTTCAGTTCCTTCAGTTCCTGTTGATATGACCTCTGGTCATGTTTTATTTCTTTTACATCTCTCTACATCTCATAAACGTATCCCTTTTATCTCCTTTCTCGAGATATTTTGTTTCTTTCATATATCTATTTTTTTTAATATTCTGACGTATATTCGTCGTTCTCATATCCTACAGCACAACTCACCCTCCGCTGTACCATAATACGCACAATACAGTTGTTACACCTGTATTACACTATTTATTATTGTATCCTCTTAAAATAATTTATTTCATCGCACTCCGTTTTTATTCGAGTTTGGCATTGACGTAATAAGTCCCGATAAAACGAAGCTTTTATCGCCGCTATCTCAGCCAGCAATAACAAATCCGACTCGTTTAAAAGTCCGAACTCAACTCGCAACTTACTAAATATTAATTAAAATTTCTGTTCCAAAAATGTTAAAATTTATAACACCATCGCAGACGAATAATATACAATTTCTTTTAGACAAAATAACGCTTTTTTAAGTGTACCTAAGTATATCAATTTCGTGTAAAAATTATGCTTTTTACTGTTTATTAGACTGTGTAGAGAACTTCTTTTTCTTGAATTTTAGTTTCAAAACTAAAACCGCACTGATCAGCTAATTAAGTTATCCCTGAGTTACTACTTAAAATAAATTTTACATTGAGACTATTCAAGGGTCAGTCTGACCCTCTCATAAATTAATTAATAAATAAATAAATAATAAAATAATAAATTAAAACACACTACATATGAAAAAGGATATATTTAGGAATAAAATTATACATTTACTTATTTTCTGAACAGTTTGGACACACAATTATTGAGCAAGTATTGCAAATCGGGATTTTACAAGAATAACAAACACTGTTCGTTTTGCGATCTTTTCTATGGGGTTTATAGGGACAAATGCCGCAACGCTTTCTTTTAGAATGCTGTAATGGCGCGAAACAAACCCAAAGCGGCTAAAAACAGCCACCACACGCAAGCTCGAGTGCAATACTGAAAATACACGGACGGGGGACAGCGTTTGTTAAGAATTATTGTTTGAAAATTTTATTTCTAAATTTAACAGGGTCATAGAGACCCATGAGTAGTAACGAAGGGTTCTGCAAAATAAATTGAACAGTCAAGAAAGCTTTAAATTTATTAGAACAATGCACTTAAGGACAAATACAGACATAAATAAAATAATTAAAAATGTTTAAACCAACTTTTTTAACCGATTCCACCACCAGTCAGAGATGCAATGGCCGCCGGTGGAGCAGATCCAGGTGGTACATTTTGTCTAAGATCGGCAGCAAGTGGTAAATGTTCGCCTGTCGCTCTAAAACCCTGATCATCGGCAGAATATGATACATAATAGTTTTTACCATCGGGGCCAATATAGGAGAACGAACCAGTTACAGAGAGTCTTTCGTTTTCCGTTCCTGCATCAATTAAATATCCACTTTCGAAGCGACGTTGCCCGTCGCTTGTCTCATAGCTGAAACGGAAATAAATATATTCAATAAGAAAAATTATGACCACGTGATTTATTAAGGCAGATAATAAATATCGTAAAATGATGTGTTTTTTAGAAACGTGGAATAATATTTATTCGTTTGTAAAATTATGTGGACACATCTATGTCTTCTAAATTTTCGAAGTCATGGGTTACCATAGGAAACTAGAGGAAGAAAATGGGTAATAGAGAGGTTCCGAACTGCGATAAAGAAGAAAGAAGACAGGAAAAAATAAAATCAGTTTTCAAAAGGAACGCCAGAAGATTAAATCGGCCGGGCTCGCACACCAGCTTCACACCCAAAAGAGAAGAAATGTTAAAGAATATGGAAAAGTTAGAGTCTATGATGTCCCAAATGAAGTATGGTCAAAAAATATCTTTAATTTGCTTATTCCTTTTTATTGTTAACTCATGTAAATAATTTTTGATAAAAACTTTATCCAAAATATGAACTTGTTTAAAAACATCGAATTATTTTACATTCAAGGAACTTTAAAACAGTTATGGAGTTTCATTACACATAGGATGTACTCCTTTTGAATGATAAAATATTTATAAAAATATTTGTGAAGGCTTGATCTGCGGTTTCATTACAACCGTATTCGCGCGAATCAAACAAACCGATGCAAGTATATAAAAGCGGTTATATTACAACCGAGAATTCGCCCGAAATTACTAGAAAGCTCTGGAATCGTTTGTATTTTAAACTTGTTTGATTTTTAAAGCGTTACTTAACATGGAAAGTTGCATTGTTGAGTTATTATTTTATCAATTGCATTTAATGTGTAGTTGTGTTTCACAATTCATACGATGACATTCATAAAAATTATCAGGCTGTTTTAAGAATAATACAAAAACTTTATTGAAGTTTCTTTGCGATAAGGGATAAGACCACCTTTTTGGTTTGCTATCTAACATAAAAAAATTCAACAAAGTATTTTTTGATTAATACTGCTGTAATGTAAAATTCATCATTTTATAAACTTAAACTGCTAAAATTCGCGCGATGTAGTTGGTATAAACACCATTCAATATTCGCGCGAATAAGGATGCATACGCGCGAATACAATAATAGTAATGTAACCGCAGCCTTAGACCAGAGGTCGCAAACTCAAATGGTACTACGGGCCAGTAAATTAGATGAAGTATATATATGTAGATAACGAGGGCCGTATTGAAGTGAGGAGTTTTTTTTAGCCAACAGCCTCTCTTTTTTTTGGCATGCATTCCATACTTGAGGTCGCGGGCCGCATATAGAGCCTTCGCGGGCCGCCAGTTTGCGACTCCTGCCTTAGATCAAGGATAAGTGAATTGAATGACTTTATTTTTTTATGTTTCTTTTTTAATTGTAGATCACTCTACTAAAATATGTGTTGGAGTTTATTTAAAAATTTACGAAAATACTGTTTCGTTGTAGCATTTTACTAGAGGTAATTCCAAAAACGCAAAGTATTTTAGAACTTAAATAATTTAGCATTCATCCAATATTTTTGTTCTTACCTAAATTCATAATTTCCCGGTTCCGTTTGTTTGTTTTCATAATTTAAAATCTGAGCTGCTTTGTAATTACCTTCCGATGGTGGTTGTTGGGGGAATGCACAGGCCGTTCCCAGTAGCAAAGGAATGAGCAATGTTGACTGAAATCATAAAAAAGAACAAATCCTTACTTTAACAATAATTTTCTTTTATTAATTTAAAGCTATCTTTATTTATAATTTAACGCATATTATTGACGATTTTGTAATTATTTGTGACATATTTATCGTTAGGGCTTAAGAATGCTTGCTTTTGCTTGCATAAAGTTAAATATATTTTGTTAGGAGAATTGAAAAGTAAAAGGAGGGCGATAAACAAACACTTGGGTTAATATTATACAACAATTATATTCGTAAGTAACTTTGAAAGCGTATATTTAAAATTAAATAATATCTAAAGTGTTTCGTAATAATTATTACTACGCTTATATAATAGTTTTTAAGTTTTATTATTATTTAATATTTACCTTGTGTTTTAAAAGAAGGACCTAGGACTTTTTGTCTTGCTTTGGTATGGTTTTATAATCATGCGTTATTAAGGTATTTACTTTTAATGTACCTATTAGTTATTATTCATACCCAGGCACACTGCCAAAACTTTTATTTTAATCATTAGAAATTGCAAATTATATTTAACTTTGGTACATAAAACCAAGGAAAGTGAAATATAAGGAAAACTCAAAAGCAGTAGGTACATAAATTAGAGTTGACTAAATGAATTATTTCTGAAAAATTGTATTGTGATAAACTTCAGATTTGACTTCTATGCAAAATTTTTCTCGCTCATAAATCACATTTACCATAAAAAAAAATTGGAACCTATTTTTGATTTCAAAGTTTCAGTTAATTATTTACATGACTGAAGAAAGTATTATAAAATACTATTCATGCACAGTCAATTTACCCTTAAAAAGATACAAAAAGTTCAAACATTTTCCAATGTGTTGTAACTAAAATGGTTTTTTAAAAATGACTATATTAATTAAATTGAAAACAAAATCGTTAAAAATGCACAAATACTGGTTTGCATAAACATGAAAAAAAAAACTTAACCAAAATTATTCTTCAATTAAAAATACAAATTTCTTAGCGAAGCTTTGACGTGCTATCAAAAATAAATGAGTAAAAGAACTTAGTTACCTATTACACAACGAAGACTAATTTTTTAGTGCTTAAGTTTATACTTCTGTATGAAGCCTTAATGCATTTTCAAGAAAAATGTTATGCTAATTTTACCTTTTAACAAATGTGACAAAAAAATAATTATTGATTGGTTTTTTTAAGCTATCTAAGAGACAGATTTCTGAAAACTAAATTAAGATTTCAAAAAGAACGATTTGCAGCTTTTCCAATATACGTCTACAAGTAATACAGACCTTGTACAATCCCTAGAAGCGTTATTGCAACAAAAAAATATTTAATTTTTTTTAATACCTTCATTAACTTTCCAATATAAGTAATGATAAAATTATGATCTAATTCAAAAGTAATTAAATTTTACAATTTTCACCTGTCGATAATTGTTTAGCGCAGTAATACGTGTCACCATGTGAAACTATTTATAGCTAATAACCCAGACAACTTCTTCACGACCTGTGACCTTACGTTTTCACTTTCGTTAATTTTTTTTACGTGATAGAGCTAAATCCAAGAAACAAATTAACATAATTACACAATTACCTAACCTATGTTATTCCAAATGTATGCATGTTTATCGTTTTCTGAAGGAATCTTGCGACTTACCGATCTCATGATTATCACAACACGACTAAATTAAGAAGTACCGACATTCTGTTTAGATACACGTACTTCTATAAGCCAAACCACCACTATTGAATTGGTAAGCGGCCATGCAAGTTCTAGTAAAGGTTTGTAGTAAGAGGGATAAGTAGGTGACATTACAAGGTAACAAGGAAGAGTGTAGCTTGAGCTCAATGACCGATTTCGCTTAATCACCAAAATATATGACCGCAAGGTGCTTTGGTTACCTCTTTATATCCTCAACAAATATTTTGGAAAGTTATATCTATTGAAAGAGTTGCAAGGTATTGAGAAAAACTTATAACAATTAATTATCTGTTAATTCTAGATGAGGAACAAATAAGTCTCAACACTATTGTTTTTTGTGTCATAACATGCAAATTTCGCTTGTCATAAAAACTGGAACATAAGTTAATTGTTAGCAAAGTTCCTAAAGTTCGTGTTGATAATATTAAACCTAATTTTAGTTATCTTTAACCGATTTTTTAAAAACTGAAAATATCATATCTGGCTTAGATTTGTTTTCCAATTAGAAAAATATATCGTTTAATTATAGATATTATTTACTTAAATGTATAAAGACAATGACGAAACAAAAATAACATCCTATTTTGTTAAAATTTTTAGATAAATCACAAAGTTGCGTTTTTGAAAATGAAAATCATAGTTGGTTATGACCTCATGAAAAAGCTTCTTTTTTTTCGCCCTTTTAATAATATAAAGTTTAATGTCATATATACGGTACTTGAAAGCTGAGGGTAGTGTGCATCTGTCTGTAAAAAATTTGGAGTGATAACTATTGGAAATCGCGAGATGACGATTTTTTTTTTAAATATAAAGTATATTTTTCTATTTTTCAAAATTTTACCGTAAGAATGAGTTTTGCAAAAGGTCATATATACGGTATTCGATAACTGGGGGTAGTGTGCGTCTGTCTGTATAAAATTTGGAGTGATAACTAGTGGAAATCGCGAGATAACGATTTTTTTTTTAAATTTTTCAAATTTTTTCAAAATGTTACTATTAGAATGAGTTTTGCAAAAGGTCATACCGGGTGTAACTGAAATCAGGCTCACCCCCTTTTTTTTCTTTAGCTTTGAATTTAGACAAATGAAATTTTAGACATGTAACATTTGCAAAAAAATGGATTATTTGAACATGAGTACACTTTGGTTTCACTTCCGGTTTCGCCGGAAATGACCATAACTTTGTTATTTTAAATGGAACACCCTGTATATTTTTACATTTTTGGAAAGAGGAAACGATTTTGGATACAACTGTACCATTTTGGTTAATTTTTATAACCTCAAATAATTTTTTGACAAAAATTTAATTTTTATCAAGTGTGCCGTGACCCGCATAAATTAACGCATAAATTAAATTTTATTTTGTCAACAAGAGTCCGAAAAACGGTTTTGTAAAAAAAACACAAAAAAAGCATTTGTTTTGTTGTCATTTGGCATAGTCAACTATGATTATTAGGATATCTTACCAAAATCTTACAATAATTTGAAATTTTTAATGCATGCTCCTAATAAAAATACCAAGTTATTGGTATTGTTGAACTCGCCAGAAAATACTCTATTTAAATAACCGCATGCGCCACTATCGTTCCATTTAAAAAAATTGATTTTTTGTCAAAAAACCAATTTCGCAACCTTTGTCTATTAAAGCAGCCCAAATGTCAATTAAAATTTACAAAACCGTTTTTCTGACACTTTTTGACATAATAAAATTCAATTTATGCGGGTCACGGCACACTTAATAAAAAATTTAATTTTTGTCAAAAAATTATTTGAGGTTATAAAAATTAACCAAAATGGTACAGTTGTATCCAAAATCGTTTCCTCTTTCCAAAAATATAAAAATATACAGGGTGTTCCATTTAAAATAACAAAGTTATGGCTATTTCCGGCGAAACCGGAAGTGAAACCAAAGTGTACCCATGTTCAAATAATCCAGTTTTTCGCAAATGTTACATGTCTAAAATTTCATTTGTCTAAATTTAAAACTAAAGAAAAAAAGGGGGTGAGCCTGATTTCAGTTACACCCGGTATATACGGTATTTGATAGCTGAGGGTAGTGTGCGTCTGTCTGTAAAAAAATTGGAGTGATAACTAGTGGAACTCGCGAGATAACTTTCTTATTATAAATACGGCTGAAGTTAAAATAACAAAAACAAATGAAGAACAATTGTTGACTAATTTTAAATCTACGCAAACAATGACGAATAATATTTTGAGTGTGATTGCAAAAAATAAAAACCCGATGTGTTTTGTTTTTTATCAGTAGCGCAAAAACTAATAAGTAATTTTTTCGAGTTTTTTTTTTCATAGAACAGTTGCTCTTAAATCATAGATCATTTTGACCCATTTAACCAACTCTGTATCTCTTACCGTTTACAAGAACCCCATGCTTTCACTATAATTTGGAACACCCTGTAAACATTTACAAAGTCATATCTGCCGCACTCGTCTCTAAAATTTTCTTTCATTTAAAAATTTAAAAAATTTTGAACTGCTTATTTTACGACTTTACCTATTAACACCCAAGCGTAATTGAAATACCAAATTATTTTATTGACTTAAATGACTTAAAATGACTTAATTTGTTTTATTTTCGTTAAAGAAAATGTATAATAAATGTATATAAAGAAATAATTGAAATTTTATTTAAGTTAGGATTTCAATTATTAAAAAAATCTGCTGATTTAAATAATTAAAAAACGGGTTTCAATCTACTGATTTTAATCAGACCAACCCTGGTTTATGTAAATATAGTTTTCAATAATAATACATTTTAATTTTTATTATATTTTTACAAGAATTTTTTGACCAAGTAAAATACGTATGACTTTTTTACAGCGCAAAGTGACCAAGTCATATTTTTTTCAGTATTAAAAAAATAACATGTAAGTAATTCGCGTAGTTTATTAGAAACTGCCAAGTTATATACATTTATAACTGTAATTGTGCTTACAGTAAAGAAATACCTGATTTTACACAATAGTTTAAACTTTATAGCCAATTTCTCAAAAACAACAATTTCTGACTTGATCAGTTTTTGCAGCAAGCCGACGATTTTGGTTACGTCAAAATATTTTCAACGGATATTGTCTATTATAAAAGTTGCAAGGTATTTGGAAAAACCCATAAGAATCAATTAACTGTTACTTCGAAATTAAATAACGAGCAATAAAAATTGACGCCCTTTTCTATGTATGCAAAATGACATTTAAAAAAAAAACTTGATTTCTTTTGAATATAAGAATGAGAACACTTTTTAAATTCCATTTTTGAAAATCTCTACTAGAACGAAAAATGGCAAATTCATAATAGAATTCGGATCACTTTAAAAAAAGGTCCGTGAAGTTGGAGATACATAATACCAGAAATGAAAAACTTTTAATGTCCAAAAGTTTTGCTCACACTTTGCTAATTTTTGCTGTACTTTTTAAATTTTAGCTTGTCCCTAATACGAGATAATTTAAAAAAAAAAAGAATTGTACCTCTTAACTTCACGGTGAGGTACATTTGCTAAAAAATAGAAAATAAATTCATGTTTTGTTAATTGTTGCTGTCCTTTTTAAATTTTTTGCTGGTCGCTTTTCCAAGATTTATGTAGTTTTTTCATAATCATTATGTGCTACAAATAATGTAGTATACGACGATATACAACACGGATAACTTCGAATAACCAAAATTTACGTCAATGTTTTGTTCTAATAACTTTATAATAATAAATAACATTTATGATAGGGTGCCAACCTTCAATAAAATTATGAAGCATTTCATTTACATATACGAGATTAGGCATTAAATTCCATGCAGTTTTAAACTTTAAATAGAAAATATCGTTTAGTCGCTTGATATTATGTAATATGTCGATTTGTTGCATTTTCTGTAAGAGACAACCAAAAATTTAAAAAATACAGCAACAATAAGCCAAAAATCATGACGTAAAAAGTTTTTTAATTTTTTGCACTTCGAAGTCAATTTCAATTAACTAAGAAAAAAACACGCCTTTTTAACTCTTTTTAAATTAATAACGGGACACATACGAGTACGTCACACATAAGAGTAAAAATTAGCTTTTTGTACTAAAATATTTTCATTGTTTTATTTAACATCGTCAACTAAAAAAGTATATTTCTACGAAAAGAACCTGGTCGTATTTAATATTTATGGTAGGTACCCGAAGACTGGGAGAAAAATGTTATTATACCGCTATACAAAAAAGGAAACAAAAGTAAATGCGAAAACTATAGAGCGATATGCCTAGCCTCAACCTTGTATAAAATGTACACTAAAATACTTGAGAGGAAACTAAGAAATGAAGTGGAGAAGAAAATGGAAGTAGAGCAGGCAGCCTTTATGAAAGGAAAACAAACGCAAGATCACATAAGTGTAATTAGAAAACTAACTGAAAGAGCAAACGAACAACGGAAAAAACTATATTTAGCATTCGTGGACCTGAAAGCAGCATTCGACACAGGAAGATTGTGGAACTGCTTAGAAGAACTGAAGGTCACGGAAAAACTCACCAAGGCAATAAAAAGTGTATACAGAAAAGTTATAGCGGAAGTACGAATAAAAGGCAAAAGCTCCAGAAAATTTACACTACAAAGAGGAATCAAACAGGGTGACAGCCTAAGCCCCCTATTATTCAATATTTATATGGACAAAATACTGAAGACCTGTAAAAAAAATACGCCCTAAGTAACAGTCGGATTCAAAGATCTTTGGCCCATCCAGATACAGTGCCTGTTATATGCAGACGATATAATAATAGTGGGGGAAAACAGAGAAGACATACAAAAATCCTTGAACCAGTGGAACGAAACGATACAACAAATGGGAATGGAAATAAACACAGGGAAAACAAAAATAATGAAAATAAACGATGATGACCAGCAAAACATCAAATGCGGAGACGACGTACTGGAGCAAGTCTCGACAATAGAGTACTTAGGAACGAAAATTAGCGAAGATGGGAAAATTGACGCAGAAATCCTAAACAGAACCAGAAAAAGCACGAGAATTTACTACCAACTAAACAAAACTATCCTTGGGAAAAAAGAAATTAGTGCACAAACAAAAACCAGAATATACAACACGGTCGTAATTCCAACTATGCTGTATGGTAGTGAAACATGGCCACTAACATCTAAACATGAGAAAAGAATAACGGCAGCAGAAATGAGATTCTTAAGAAAAATAGCGGGAAAAACAAAAAGAGATAAGTGCAAAAATAAAGACATCCAGAATAACCTACAACAAAAACAAATAACCCAAAATATCGAAGAAAAACAATTAAAATGGTACGGACACGTGCAGAGGATGCCGTCAGAATCTATGACAAAAAAAATAACAGAAAGTAGGAGGTATGGGAAAAGGCGGGTAGGAAGGCCAACATCTAACATGGAAAACAGGATAGAACAAATAGCCCGTGAAAGAGGGATGTTGAGAGTTGAGAGCGATGACGACAGACAAAAAGATCTGGAAAAGCTGGGTGGAGAACCACCAAAAGCCGACGCCGTGAGGCATAAGGCTTAGTAAAAGAAGAAGAAGAAGAAGGTAGGTCTTAAGCATTGTTTTTTGCAGGTCTGGATTTATGTATTGTTCCATTTTATGGGGTGTAACAATGCCTTAACTGACAGAGTCATGTAAACAAACTTTATGGTTTTTACAAAAACTACCTTTAAATATCAATAAATTGAAAATATGTGTATACTTATTGGTTAAATTTATAAATTATTATTAAGTTATAAGAACAAAACATTGACGTATAATTTGGTTACTCGAAGTTATTTGTGTTGTATACCGACGAATACTGCCTATTTGTAGCACATAATATTTATGAAAAACTGTATAATCTTTGGAATGGGACCAGCAAAAAATTTAAAAACTACAGCAAAAATGAGCAAAAAATTATGATGTAAAAAGTTTTTGATTTTGAAGCAAATTTAGGTACCTCACCGTGAAGTTGAATGTACAAATCTTGTTTTTTATTATCTCGTATTAGGGATCAGCAAAAAATTTAAAAAGTACCTATAGCAAAAATTATGACATAAAAAGTTTTTGATTTGTGTTATTATGTACCTACCTCCAACATTACGGACCCTTGTATGAAGTTACATTATTTAATAGGATACAGTATTTTTGATCATCATAAATTTAAAAAAAATAGCTTTAAAGTAACAATACACTTTTGGTGATCATGTTATTGAAAAATATATTTTCTGTACGAACACTTTACATAAAATACTTAAACGATAAAAGATAAAAAAAAGCGATAAGGTAATTACAAGGTAATAACAAATCTAGTACAAAATAATTCTGTTTTTTTAAAGAAATCATTTAAAAAAACTTATTGTATAGAAATTATAACGATATACTTAAATGTATGTGTAATATTATTTCTAAATATTAGAAATCATATTCAACAAAAACGTAATATGTGTGTAGATTTGTAACATCTTAGACTACTTCTTTTTGAGAACTGGGGAAACAGTTGTCGGGAAATTTAAATTTTGGTAACCATTTGCATATATATCGATGTTTTTTTTGGGCACGTACAAAAGTGGCTGCTGGCCGTTCGAACCTGCCGATAGGTGTACGTAAGTCGGACGTGCTGTAGCTGGACTGAAGTCAATACTAGGAGTTGTCGATACGGTATAGTGCGGAACCACTGAAGTCGACGATCCCGGAGTAATGATGTAAGGGTTCGGTGTTGGAGAAGGTAATGGTTGAATGTACTTGGACGAAAAAGGTTTGGGATGTCCTGGTACGTAACGGGGCGGTGGTGGAGCTAGAGGAATCGGCGTGGTTGAAGAAATATAATGTTGGGAAGGATGTGTCAGCGTTACGTACGATGGTTTTGTGGGATTTCCGACGTAGTTGTGGTCTCCTGGTCGATATGAGTTTGGTGGACCATTGAGCTGTGTTGCTTCAGGATGAAAACCGTTTTCGTCAGCTGTATATCTTACAGCGTATTTTAAACCATCATCTCCTACGTAGGTGTAGAAGCCGGTGACGACCATAGCTTCGTGATCTGTGCCAGGATTTTTGAGTTCGCCTCTTTCTTGACGTTCGGTTCCATCATCAGATGCAAATCTAAATTTCTCTAGTTTTAGAATACTTGTACATACTTTGAGTATGTTTTAATGGTGGTGAAATAATTCTTTGTTGATCATGTTTTGACCATTTGTTTTAACTGGTTAAATGCAGAGAATGTAAGAAAATGTTATTCTTCAAGCTTTCTCGGGCGTTGTCCATTTTACAAATTTCTTACCCGGGTTTGGAACCGCGTTTTCTTTGGTTCCTTGTTAAAATTTCGATCATATTATCTTGGTCCTTTTGAAAAAGATCAAAATAATATGGTCAATACGTCAACACGTGCCAAAGAAAACGCGGTTCCAAACCCGGGTAAGAAGTTTGTAAAACGTAAAAAAGTTATTATTTACGTAAAAACATTAAACGAGTAATTAGATATTTTATCAAATTATTCCATAACGGTTGTAAAAGTATTTAATGATATACAGGGTGTTTCATTTTTCCATGCTATAATGAAAATACAAGGTTGGTTAAATATGACAAAAGTTAGCTATTTAGGGGTGTATTTTAAACCAGATCTTGTTTTGTTTAAAAATTCCATGGCTTGCGTGATATAACGAAAAAACCGAAATCGATCAAAATTTTTAAACTTAAAGATCTCGGCTATTGTTGCGAATACTCAAAAACGTCAAAAAAAAAGTGTTTTGTAAATTTTATTTTCTATAAGATAGCGTTTTTTTTTTTTTTATAAATTACCGTGCGAGATATTTGATAAAACAACTTTTTTTTAAATGGCAATCGTAGTAAGTGATGACTGAGATTTAAAGATTATTTTTTTCTCTTTACAATGACATAATATTTTGTATGTCTATTTTTAAAAATAAGCGAAATAACCTAAACAAATGCAAAATCTTAAGATAAAAATCAAGGTTGCTATGGAAAAAAACAAAAACCGACTTCAATTGTTTTACTTCGAGCTTTGCTTGTCTATTATGTCACTTTTTAAACAGTAAAATTACAACAACTGTAATGCAAATTAAAATAATCATACCTACTAATAGTCATAACATGAATGTATTTTATAACTCTTACTAAGACATTAGCAAAAAAGGGTTTAAAATATTTACATGTCGATTTACATTATTTCAAGTTAACACATTTATTATATTAGACAAGCAGGGGTCAAAATAAAACAATTAAAGTCGGTTATTGTTTTTTTTCCATTGCAACTTTGATTTTTATTTTCATCTTAAGATTTTGCATTTTTTTAGGTTATTTCGCTTATTTTTAAAAATAGACATAAAAGTTATTATATCATTGTAAAGAGAACAAAATAATCTTTAAATCTAAGTCATCACCTACTACGATTGCTATTTAAAAAAAAGTTGTTTTGTCAAATATCTCGCACGCTAATTTATTATAAAAATCTGACTATAACCATCTTATAGAAAACAAAATTTACAAAATATTTTTCCCTAGACGTTTTTGTGTATTCGCAACAATAGCCGAGATATTTAAGTTTAAAAATTTTGATCGATTTCGGTTTTTTCGTTATATCATGCAAGCCATGGAATTTTTAAACAGAACAAGATCTGGTTTAAAATACCCCTAATAGCTAACTTTTGTCCCATTTAACCAACCTTATATTTTCATTATTTACGGAGATAGCAATAGTGTCCCATGGAAAAGTGAAACACCCTGCATACCTACACGTAATCAAGTCAGGATATGTGACGTAAGGCTTAAAGACTGAAAGAGTAAATTTTTTTAAAGAAATTTAGGATATTTTAGATTAACTTGTAAATCAAATAATTATAAATAGGTATGTTGGTTTGATTGAAAAAATAGTTTATGTCAATACCATGCTTAATAAATGCTAATTGCTATGGGCTATACGATCGAGTCGGTACCAATTCTTTAAACTTTTTGAACATCAAATCCAAAAGTGTATTATAACAAAAGTACCTTAAACAACACTCCAATGACAAATTTGCATAACGTAGTAAAAAGAAAATATTACTTCACGTTTGTCTAGAAAAAAATTATGACTTTTAAAACGATTTAAACGATTTTCTATCAGCATAAAATAGCATTTTCACAATTTTTTTAATCGATTTTTTGGTAAATAAGCCTTATATTATCTTAAAAACAGTAATATTTTTAACACTCACCCAAAATGATACGGCCCTATACCAATATTGTCAAATTCATAATTCACTATTCTCGCATGATGATAATCCACAGGTTGACCAGCGGTTTTTGTGACGAAAAACCATAAGAACAACGAATTCTGAAAACAAGCACACTATGTTATACAATTCAAGACATTACATAACACATCAACGTACAATTACTTTATTCATAGTGAGACACAGTCGAAATCTATACTAAAATTGAGCAATATGTGTTTCTTTTATATTAAAATGTTTTCTGCCCCTCTCGACCATTTTTTTGTGAAAAAAATTATTTTATAATACGTGAAATTATAAAAATGCCATCTCTCTTATTATCATATTGTCGCTTGTGGCTTCCTAAGCAGATCCAATTGAATTTTTAATGTTATTACTTTTTTATGCAAATAAAATCATCTTTATTACGTGAACTAGCTTTTTCTATAGCTCGGAAATCAATGAGGATAGTTCATAGATTTAGTTTAAATAATATTAGTGATGCAACACTTTCGATTTTCGATCCGTTACTGTTATGTAAATTTTAATCCACATAAAGACAGTGAACAACCAAAATCCAGTAATTATATTATAAATTAATGTTATAAGTCGACGTATTATTACCAAAATATATTTGGATGCGTTTTTTTGTTGTCAAAAGGGTAATTTTAAATAAATCTTATAACTAATTTTGGTTATAACACTACTATATAAATAACATAAATTAATTATTCAACTGTATTTTAAATTTTAACCTTATTGACATTGTGATGTTTTCTAACTATACATATTTTTCAAACAGGAAACTTTTTATTGCAAAATATATTCAACCCACTTGTTTATATCTCCATAATTTGTTTAATGTGTTGCAAACTTATTGTTAAGATTACTATGTGAACATGCAACTATCATACATCGTCCAATTTTTGTTTCATTGCTTAGAATTTAAATAACTAATTATAAAAAAATAAAAGTTTACAAATTTTTGAGGAATCGTTGGATAAAAATTTATATATTTAAACTAATTCGCAATATAGAGTGACCAATTTTAATCACCTTGAATTCGGAACTGTTAAATAACAGAATATAGGGATAAGGAAACGAGAGCCTTCAAAGTGATCTAGCATTTCTGCAAATTATCTTCATAAAAACAGTACCTACTAATTAAATAGTTACGAGATTAGTTAACCCCTAACGGTAAAAGTATTCCAAAAATACCGTGTTCCACAAATCAATCATATGCTAACATTCCATATTGTCGCATTCATTCATATTATTACGAAAAAGTTTGTTGTATAGTGAAAACAAAGTGTTCATCATATTTGTCGTCTTATGAAGAAATTCAATTAAATAGTTTTATTTTTATACTACTATCATTTATGTGCTTTTTGTTTTTGACAATTATAAGTTGTAAATTTGATTTTTGTATGAATAAAATTCATAAAACTTAAATATTTTTAAATATTTTATATCAATGTGGGTAAAAAAATCGCTGGCCACCAAGGTTTCCTGGTCCACCTGGGCCATCCTTAAACCTTTTCTGGTATAGTTATATGTAATACATGTATGTTTAAGAATACAAGCAACCGAATCTTAATGTTGGGCGCTGTATCCAAATGGATACAGGTGGCTCATCGGGCCAAAATGTTTTGTATCCATATGAATACAAATGGCGCTTAACGTGTTAAGTTGGCATTAGTGCTATTCCTCTATATGAGTCGGGGTCTTTTGGGGTTTCTTTTGCTTTATATAACGTTTTAATTTCTGAGGTTTTCCATGTATTTGAGATCTCTCCATTTTCTAGAACCTTGTTGAAGATGTCCACCCACCATTTCGATAGAGATACATGATACATAGGTAAACAAAGGTGATTTGTTCATTAGTGACATTGTCTAGACCGGCTGCTTTTCTTTTCTTAAGTTTGTTGATGTACTGGGATATTTCCTGTTTCGTAATCTGTTCATTAAATCAGAAATTGTTTTCGATATATGGTAGTTTCCCTGGGAGTGTGACACTTGGTTGGTCAAATTACGTTTTAAAATGTTCTTCCCATTAACCAAAAATTACGACCATGTAGTAGTTTGAATAGAATGACGGGATAGTGGTCCTTAAGTTTATAAAGAAAACTCTTTACATCAGCTAAATATTTCGGATCTTTATTTGATCCTTCATCGGTAGCTATAAACAAAATACAAAAAGTCCTTAGAATTATAATTTAAGTCTAATAAGGTGCTACTCACCGATGAGCGAGGATGTTTGAAAGCAACAAACAGGTGAACAGTAAAAAATTTTTTTCGAAGATGAAATGGTTAAAATTGATGGAAGTACTTCATTAAAATTTGCTTGAATTATTAATCGCCGACACATGTGTTTTCTCTTGAATAAAAATAAATTAAAATTTGAAAAGTTGAAAATTGAAGCTATAAAGAGAAAATCAACATGTGGATTCGTTGAAAATTTGTCACTATATCCCTAGGATAGATCAACATCCAATAAATAAACAGTACGAAGGATGATGTTGAACATAATAAAAGTTTACGACGGCACGATCCAAACAGTTAACACATAATTAATTTAGAATAAAACAGATTCATTACTAAACAACTTTTAAAAAACAGAATCAATCAACATATTAACGAAAGCAAACGAAAAATCAACTTGAACTCTTGCGCTTTAGCTTCTCATCTTCAAAACAACAAACACATAATCAACAATGATAACATAAAAATTTTAGACAAAGAAAGCAATTTAAACAAAAGACTGTTTTTAGAAATGTATCACATTAGTAACGAACCTAATGCTCTTAATAATAGAACTGACATTAGTAATTTAAGCCTGATATATACTTATTTACTTCGCTCCTCAAATACTTAACTTTCAACTTTTTGGTTGTTTTAATTTTCATCATAATAATTTTTCCTGACTGTTTTCTTCAACTCACACACACAACGTAGATATGATTCCGTTTTGGGTTGTTTTTAAAGTTTCACATATGGTATTGTACACCATATTATTTATAGCTATATAATCTTGACTACTTTGTATTTAAATTAGATCACATTACAATAATTTTTGTATTAATTGAACTGTACCATTTTAGTATGTTATAAGTTAAGTTATCACTCATTCTGTGATAATACCATAAGGATACTTGTTATATTGTAAATCCTTTTTTACTGTATTACCAATGTAATTGTTACCACTACGATAATTAAGTTATTCATGTTAGATTGTCACGCTGTAGGTAGTTTAGACACATATAATATACGTCACTTTGTCGTTCGTCCATTTGACAGTCTGATTCTGCACATCAAGAAGCGATGGTTGCCACGCTATATGAATCTATTTTATTCTAAATTAATTATGTGTTAACTGTTTGGATCGTGCCGTCGTAAACTTTTATTATGTTCAACATCATCTTTCGTACTGTTTATTTATTGGATGTTGATCTATCCTAGGGATATAGTGACAAATTTTCAACGAATCCATATGTTGATTTTCTCTTTATAGCTTCAATGTTCAACTTTTCAAATTTTAATTTATTTTTATTCAAGAGAAAACACATGTGTCGACGATTAATAATTCAAGCAAATTTTAATGAAGTACTTCCATCAATTTTAACCATTTCATCTTCGAAAAAAATTTTTTAATGTTCACCTGTTTGTTGCTTTCAAACATCCTCGCTCATCGGTGAGTAGCACCTTATTAGACTTAAATTATAATTCTAAGGACTTTTTGTATTTTGTTTATAGCTACCGATGAAGGATCAAATAAAGATCCGAAATATTAAGCTGATGTAAAGAGTTTTCTTTATAAACCTAAGGACCACTATCCCGTCATTCTGTTCTTCCCATTCTTCCCATTCTTTGCTTAATATGTGATTGTCCTTAATTTTGGGCTTTGCGAGTATTTTCCTTGACTGTAATTCTGCTTCAGATAGCTTTTGTATTAAGGTTGTTTCATCATAGGTGCTTTTCTTATTTTTAATGAGTTGTCTGTATTTCTTGCATGCTATATCATACTCAGTGTCAGTATAACTTTTATTTATAAGGAGTTTTATACATTTCCTTTTTGTCTGTTTGCATTAACAGTCAAACCATGGTTTAGAGGTTTTCTTCTTGTTATATCTGTCTGCTAAATCGATTATTATTTGTGTTAAGATATCGATTTCTATTACTCTCACCTTTAAGTGCAGCTATATTTGGGTGATTAATAACTTTGTCCATATTGACCGTTCTTCGAAAACATGCTTGATATGTCTCTCTTTTGATTACAGTTTGCTTTATTCTAAGTGTTGTGCTTATCCTCTGATGTTTCCTTATAGGATTGTGTGCAATATTTATTACCCATCTTCTGACACTGGTGTTTATAAAACTTAAGTCAATATTACTTTTCCCCTTGTGTATAATGTATGTATAACACCTGTTATTATCGGAGGTAAGTTCAAAGAAGAGATATCTCATTGTTTTTATTAGTTCGTTTCTCTAGGGATCATCAACATCTATTCTACAATTGAAATCGCCTGGGACGATTGTGTATGTGTAACCTGTAGTGTCTTGTAGTTGCTCTGTTAGGGATTGGATAATGTCTTGTACGTCCGTGTCGGGGTTAAAATAAAAACAATAAACTTGTCCGATATTGCTATTAATAGTACGTAATTCTTTTGCAGTATGTTTGGTTGCATATGTGGTTTGCTAAAAACATAATATGTATATTATACAACCTACCGGTTTGCCTTTCTCAGCTTTTATTGCATGCGTTGAAAAGGCGCATTAGCCCTGAAAGCATATAATTATCATAATGTGATAAAGTTTCAGTTAGTCATACCAAGTGAGAATCCAAGAAGAGGTCGTTTTTAGGCATTGTATAACAACACTGGCAAAACCTTCAATATTCCAGTTTAAAATCCTGTATTTTCTCGATCTAAAATTTATAAAATCAAAACGAAATGAATTCAATTTTCCTCCATTTATAGAACTAAACATTTAGAGAACTAACATAATTTTATCTTTGAAAAGTTTAGGGAAAAATCCATAACCACTTTTAATCATCTCAAATAGAAGCTTTTTAATTTTAAAAAAAGGATAATTTTGGTAAGAAAAATCCAAAATCAAAAAACCAACACTGAAAAACTCTAAATTTCAAAATAAATGAAACGAATATTAGTCTTATTGATAAATCAAAATATTAGGACGTACTTACTCATATGTTAATATGCCATTGCGTTAAAAATTAGTCGTTTTTTGGGTAGGTATGTTAAATGTAAAACACTGTATCATGTGCTTTTTTTTAGAGAGTTGATTGTTTTTCATATTGTACTGTATTAAATTATTGAGTCAAATATTCAACTTTTTATCTGAAATACATTATTTTTTAGAACGAATAGTATATTTTATTATTTTTAAATGTAAAATTAAGTTCTCTTTGAAAAATATATGGGTTTGGCGTATCTAAAATCAGTCGTTTTTGAGTTATTTAAGTTTTTATAAAACATTGACAGCAAGAGGAGTCTAAAAAAATAATGATATTTTACAAATTGGCTATGTCAGAACAAATTCCTTTAAAATTTTGCAGGACAATAGTGTCACAATGATGGTTGACTAGTTAAAATGTTAAAATAATACACAGGGTGTTCCTTATGCCCGGTCCATTTAGTCAAACTTCAAACACGAATAAGTCGGTTTAATTTGTGTTTATGGTAACAGCATATTGCTGACTGAATTAACACAATTGGTGTACCCATTACAACAACTTTGGTGTAATTATATCGTGGCATTGCTGTTAAAAATACAACAGTTGTTGTAAAATAAAGTATATGCTAGTGTTATTTTAACAATACGAACTATGAAACCCAACAACAATTTGTGTATATGGAAACAGCATTTTGGTGATTACATTACCATAATTGTTGTACCCATTACATTACCTTACTGTGATTATATATTGTGACCTTGTTTATAGATATACAAACATTTGTGTAAAAATAATTTATTTCATTGCTTAACACTGTTTATGGCAACAGTAAAACACATTTTTCACACAATATTTAAATTTTAACAAACTAAAAATAATTATAAGCCTTACTGCAAACCAGGGTTGAGCAGATTTAAATCAAGTGATTTTTTTTTTAAAATCATTGATTTAAATTTAAAAAAACATCAATTTAAATCACTTATTATATGAGTAATAAAACATTTATAACAAAATAAAATTTTATTTTCTCAAATAAAAAAAACTTTAGGTATATGGTATTTATGTATATAAGTATTTAAAAAAAAAACAACGGTTCTTATATGTATATACGTATTAAATACATACTTATACGTAACGTAACGAAACGTAATTCATTTAAAATAATATATAATAATATAGGTACATTTATAAATTTTTGGTATTGTAATATTGGAATAAAAATACCAGTTTTGCAGCCTTTTTAGTTCCCAGTCTATTTCTTATTGTCGAATGGACCAATCCAAATGTTGAAAAAATTCTTTCTACTGAGGCCGAAGAAGTTACACTGCACATTAATTGTGTTAATATTGGCAACACTTCATTAATATCGGAAACATCTTTTTGTGATTTCCACCACTGTATTGGAGTAACATTATTAATAATTTCCTCACTAAACATAACAGATTTAAATGGATCAGATTTAGCTTCAAATTTTATTATTATCGGCAATAAACCACTGTGTGGGTAACTTTCTGCTGCTACTTTTAAAGCTGCGTCTTTTTCACTATATTTTAAAGGAAATTTTGTTTTTCTAGGGTCTAATAAATAAGCCAAAAAATGGTACGGTGTCAAAGCTTGAGCATATCGTTTTTGAAATGCAGCCATTTGTTTAATATTTAATGTAAGTATCATCAAAAACAGCCTCAAGTTCTTTCCATGCTTCTACAGCATCAGCTAAAAATGCATCTGTTCTTTGTAATTTGTCTAAAGTTACGGAAATTGGTTTTATTATTTTTAAAAAATCTTCTGCCGATCGTTTCAGTTTAAAGTTAGACACCTTTTGGAATATTAAAGAATCAATTTGGTCTTTGTTCTCTTCACAAATTTGTAACAATTTCTGCCATTCTTGTGTAAATATTTCCAAGCAATCTGCAAGAGTATTCTATCTTACGTCTTGAGGCAATATTAACGCCTTACCTCCGGCAGCTTTATATTTAGCACTTGCCAAATGATTATTACGGAAATACTTAACAACATGCACAACATTTTCTTTTATATCGCGTATCTGCAAGTCCTTGGAAAGTAAATTTAGAATGTGTGCTGAACATCCATAGGTTATCACATTCACATCGGTTACTTCATTTATAATGTTTTCTCTCATTTTGCTCATATTAGCCGCATTATCTGTAACGAAACTTGAAACTGCACAATTATATTGAGTTTTGCACTTATTTATTAAACTGATTGCTATACTTGTTAAATAATCGACTGTATGTGCATTTCCTGATGTATCTATACTTTCAAGGAGGAAGGTTGATCCATAATCTGTTGTTACAGTAGCGCAAATTATCGGTTCGTTATGTACATTTGACCAACGATCTAAGGAAAGGCAAACCGAACTAGTTGTTAATTTTGCAAGACATTTTTCTTTTTCTTCCATGTACACTTCATTTAATAATGTTGAAGATACAGCGAACCTAGAAGGTGGTGAATAACCTGGCCGTAACATTTCGATTGCTTTTATCACTTCTGGTTGTTCGATACATCTGAAACTACTTTTTGTCGCGTAAATAGCTTTTGCGATTTGTCTATCAAGATTTTTCTTTAACTCGTTAGAAGTACGCACTACAAATGATTTCATTAATAAATTTTCAGTAATTTCTTTTTTTTTTAGCAGGTGGTGAGCTTATATTTGTATTTGTATCCATTCTAGACGTACTAGGTTGTGGATCAAAAAACTCTTTCGGTTGACTTGTTTCTATGGTGGTAGGATTAAAATCTGTGTCAGTATCTTCTGTATTACATTCAGTAACTTCATTCATATGCATTTGTTTCTTCTGACATTTTTCACGGTGTGCTTTTAATCTTTGTACCAGACCTTGTATTTCTTCTTTGCAGTATTTACAAACTGCTCTGCTCCCAGCTTTCCCTTTCAATTTGTTTGATTTTTCTATAAAATGTTGCCAAACACTATCCTTTTTCCTTCCTGACATTATGTTGCGTTTATTTATGTGATGTGTACACGTTTGCTAACTAAAATGAACTGAATAACAGAATCTGGGATACCCTTACATACAAAACTGCATTTGCATGTTTAGACAAGTATTTTCAGGCATAGAATTCGATCACAGGTTACATATAGTTGATGATGAATAGTAAGCATGGTTTTGTAGATCATATACTACACTTTGAAATATAAATATAATCATACTGTTTATTGCTTGTTAAGACAAAGACTTAATTATATATAACATCACTGATTTTTTTCAAAATTCTTATTCTTTATATTTAATTTTTTATTTTAACAAAAATTCGCCAATGAATTAAATATATTGGTTATTAAATATATTAGCACAAAACAGAAATAGCATGTAAATATGAACATTTGATTTAATTTTTTAAAAATCTGATTTAAATCAAAAAAATCTGATTTAAATCAAATAAATCGATTTTTTTGATTTTTTTAAAAAAATCATGATTTTTATCAACCCTGCTGCAAACTACCGTATAAAAATATTATTTTTTTTAATGCGACTGAGGCAAACAATGTATGCACGTACATATAAGGATATAATAGATTATATTTATATTAACAAACAATTTATATACATAGAATAAATAATATTTACGCTTACAAAAAATTTACCTATATACATACATATACAAATAATACAAGTTTTATATAAATAAAATATACTGGATCACTTAAAATAACACACTTCTTCGTTTAACGTACAAAGTCTGTTTTATACTATACTATTTTTTCGTCTAAAAATTTCGTTCAAGAATTTAGCATGGAAAATATGATCCATTTACATTGTACTATTTTTTGGTACGAAAACTCCAATATATTTTGGTTACTTTTTAGTAACTTTTATCATATTTTGTTGGCACCTTGAGTAACCATGCCAAATGTTCAATTTGATCACAGAACAGAAAGCGAATCATTTTCAAACTTAACGTATATTTAACGCATGTTCCATTCTACATATTTATTTCTACAAAATAAATTGTGAGGGATAACGGTAACAAGTAGTATTTAACATCGTTTAATTGTTTCAGTTAACCTAACCCACAAATGACATGCTATCAGATACAGTTACAGTAGAATACGCATGCGCTCATGCTAAAATTGGACGCATATAGGGCGTGTAGTAATTTCGTACGAATTTTTCGTTCAAGATTTTTAATTTCTGAATGACACCGTACTAGAAAATCGTATACGATTTTCTTAAATAAAAAAATAGTATAGTATAAAACAGACTTAACTCAAGAATGCCGATGGGGTAGATTTATAAAAATTAACGGTACCTACACCCTGTTGTTGTTGTTAAGGTACTTAAGAAAAGACAATATGATGCGCCCGTACGAATACATTTTATTTAAGATTCAACTTTGGCAACAATTGAGTAGGTATTTTTAATTACTGTAACTCCTTTTTTTCTAAGAAGTAAGGCGTTAATGACCTACAGTCATTAGAGGCGCTTAACTTAAGAATTCGTATACAAAAAATTTTGATCTATAGAAAATCAATATTTGATCTATAAAAAAAAAAATATTTTTGTTGGATGTACAGAAGATTAATGCACGATCTACATATATAAAATTATTAAATGATCTATAGGAAATTAACAAAATAATAACGATCTATATCTAGTACTTATACACAAAATTCTAGAGGTGATATATTAATTCCATATATCAACTATTATTCTAATAGGTCAAATATTATTTTTATTGATAAATAGTTATTCCAGAAGTAATTTTTTATTTCTATAGATCGATAATTTACATTCATAGATAGAATATTTTTTCCGTTTATCATTTTTTACAGGTCAGTTTAATTATCTCATAGGTCATTTATTACATTATATCCAATTTAGATAGCCATGGATTCTAATTCTACGTATGTCAACTTAAAGACATCTCGAAAGTTACTGAAACAGCATAATACTAAACACGTAGTATCGCTTTTACCACAAATTTGGTGTAAGTAACCATTACGTCAATACATGATTTTTTTAATTGTAGAGATAACAACAAATTGTTGGTATAATTACAGCTCCTGTTGATACTATAGCACCAACGCTAATACACCAATCGTTTTGTACTTGCAGCCTAAGAACTTGTACAGATAACTAATTTTTCTTGTGATACAAACAACAATTATTGTTTTAGTATGTACAGCAATACAATTACAACTACTTTGTTGCTTTAACAGCAACAACTTTTTTTCCGTGAGTATTTCTTGAGTTATTGTGGTTTTCTTGATAATTTACCGATACAAACACAATATTTAAAAGCATCAAACTAATGGGCTTTGGAAAAATCTCGAAAATTTGTTTTAAATTAATATTAAATACAACTCTACTTTCATCTTTTGACTGATGTTGTGCATTATATTTTTAATTAGTTTTAAAATAATTACAAATTTAATGAGATTTTTTTGTTTTATGGAAAAGAGCATAAAAATTATTTGTTTCTGGGACTAGTGCGAAAAAAACATAAAGAAAATCGTTTATTGCATATTTTAATGAACATATGACTAATCGAAGTCCTGTTACTAAAAATGTTCTGTGTATAGTAGATAGTTAATATTAATTATATTATCATTTTTTTAAATGTTAGATATGCACTTCAGGTATATTTAAAAAAGCAATCATGCAATATGTGCTCTAAGCAGGTATTTTTGTCATATTAGCCTAAAAAATTAAACTCTTTTATGTAGATCAAACTTTAATTTTTATTTAAGTTTTCTTTTCATTAATTTATAATCTGGCAAATCGTTCAGTTAAAAGGTCAAAATATAATTAATTGTATTTGACATTTACATCAAATTTTCGAGATATTTTCAAAGCCTATACTAGTTTAATGCTATTAAAAACCGTGTTTGTGTCCGTAAATTATCAAGAAAACCACAATTGCTCGAGAAATACTATTTTAGACATAATTGGCCTTTAACAGCTCCTATAGATAATTAGGTACATTATCAATGGAAAATGTAAAAATATACAGTGTGGCTGGTTTTTCATTGTCCAGCTTATATCTGCTGAAATATTAATGTTACCAAAAAAAGTTAAATGAGAAACTTATTAAACAAAAGCTGGTCTACAAAATGGTGCTAAAAATTTTGTTCCATAGCCTACCAGTTTATCGGAAAAATATCCAACTTTTGTTTTTTAAATAGAACACCCTGTATATTTTTACAGAATCACATTCTAAATCAATTTCTCTTCACAATGATATTATCATAAGTACCATTTTGCTTTTAAATTATGCTCAATATTTCAAAAAAAAAAGAGAATTATTATAGTCGGCTGTGGAAACAGCACAGCATATAAACGTTTTCATTATTTGTATAGTACATTTTTCTTAATTATAATTACACTTATTTCTATCTGATTTGACAAGTGTTTCCTAATGTACACAAATTTGACAGGTATTTGCAATAAACAAAACAATATCACAGCCGACTTTAATAATTCCTTTTTTGAAATATTTTGAGTAATTTAAAAGCAAAATGGTACTTATGATATACCATTGTAAAGAGAAATTGATTTAGAATGTGATTCTGTAAAAATATACAGGGTGTTCTATTTAAAAAACAAAAGTTGGATATTTTTCCAAAAAACTGGTAGGCTATGGAACAAAATTTTTAGCACAATTTTGTAGACCAGCTTTTGTTTAATAAATTTCTCATTTAACTTTTTTTGGTAACTTTAATATTTCAGCAGATATAAGCTGGACAATGAAAAATCAGCCACACTGTATAGTGTGTTCCGTTTAAAAATACTGACTTATTCGTGTTTGAAGTTTGACTAAATGAACTGGGCATAAGGTACACCCTGTGTATTATTTTGAAATTTTAACTAGTCAGAAATTGTCCTACAAATTTTCAAAGGAATTCGTTATGACATAACCAAGTTTTGAAATGTCATTATTTTTTTTAGACTCCTGTTGCTGTCAATATTTTTATAAAAACCTAAATAACTTAGAAACGACTGATTATAAATATGTACATAAAACTTATACCTGCTACTCTATATTTTTGAAAGAGAATTCACTTTTTACATCGAAAATTATAAAATATACTGGGTGAACTATTTAAAAAAAAAACAAAGCGACGTATCGGTGCGCAAAAACAGGGTCTAGGAAGATTAATCGAAAACCAATTCACCGAAAGCAATTCACCGAAAGTAATTCACCGAATAAGCAATTCACCGAATGATCGAAAAATAAAAGGATATAAATTACATGAAATATGTTAATCAAAGATCTGAAAGTAATATATATTGTGACTGACCATACTATTTTGTACATTGGATGCACTTTTTGGGGTTAAGTACTTATTACTCATATTTTTATTATTTTTAATTATGGCTTCATAAGGTGGTTGGACACTCAAACGTTGTTTTACGTATTTATATCCACAGGTCTGGAGCAATTAAAGAAAGTGTAACCAATGTACAGAATAGGATGGTCAGTCACAATATATTACTTTCTGATCTTTGATTAACACATTTCATGTAATTTATATCCATTTATTTTTCGATGATTCGGTGAATTGCTTATTCGGTGAATTGCTTATTCGGTGAATTGCTTATTCGGTGAATTGATATTCGGTGAATTGCTTTCGGTGAATTGCTTTCGGTGAATTGGTTTTCGGTGAATCTTCCGGATACCGCAAAAACAAAACACTGTGGTGTATAGTTGAAAATAATTTATGGTTATGCAGTAAATGACCCCAAACAATTTTTATTTAAAACTTTTTTTTAAGTTGTCACAACCAGAACAAAAAAGATCTTTTAAATAATGACTAAGTCAACTAAAAAATTAAAATAATATGCTATAGGTAGGTACATCAATACGTGTCTCTGCAATAGTAATTTTCGGTTAAGACGAGATTTATTTAGAAAAAATTAATTTAGTCTACATTTGGAAGCTTGGAAAAAAATAATCTCTTTAGGAAACCGTTATGTCTAGTACTACCTATTTTATCGTCCATATAATAATCAAAAGTTCCTCCAACGAAAGAAGGGAATCATATACAGACAAATCCACAGTTTATTAATCTCAACTTCCACATTAAATATCTTTTTATTATATCAGTGTGGTGACAAAATATGCAGTGTATGTAGAAATATTTTACGAGCATATTTATTTCAACACCAATCTATTGCATTATTTCGAGAAGATTTCCAATACATAATTTTCTTAATAGACAATAAAAACATAAAATCGTTTCGAAACTCATTAAGCGTCGATTTTAAGTAATCGGATGCAATTAAATTGTAATTCGAATCAAGGTTTACAATATGTAGTAATCACCAGTTCAATACCTTCTTATCAACAATTTTCGTTAATTAGTTTATTTATCTAGATTAATACCGATTTCTATAATTGAATATAAAAAAATAATATACTTTAATCCATATTTTTTTAATTTTTGCATCCAAATACAGTGGCCTCCAAAGATTATTCATACATAAAAAAAAGATTCCATGCATGTCAAGGGTATCTAGTCATGGACCGCCTTTTTTTCCAACCTGCACTAGTTAAAGACGTAATTTTTACATAATGAAATCATTTTCGGCAAGTGTGCTCAGTTCTTAAAAGTTATTGTACAAATACACAAAGTTTGGCAGAACGACCCATGGAAATTCGAATTTAATTTAAAAATATCAAATACTTGCAATGTCGTTTGCAACTTTTGAGTATGTGATTCTGTGTTGTGTGATTTTAGTAGTTTTAGCAAAAAATAGCAATCAGAATGATGCTGGATTAAATGTGGTAGGTTTTATAATTTGTATTATTACCCATTTTAAATAAAGTACAAGAAGCACTTTAGATTAATGCGATATTCTAATAGCAATCAACAGTATATTTAATAAAATAACACTCATTAAAATTGATTATTGCTTTTATAATTGTTCCTATGTCAGTATTAACAACAATTATTATTTCATATTTTTGTGGGCCTATATAGAATTAGATACTTTGATTGGAAGCCAGTGTGTCTCACTAATTTTTTTATACTTTTCGTAATTAATAATACTCCAAACTGTTTTTAATTAATACTTCATTAAAAACCGATTTTTTTGATAAAAAGCACATCTAACTTATAGCAGTTATATAAGCCCATATTGTTCTTTTATTTCAAAATAACCCATTTGCAGAACTTTTAAAAATACCAAATAATGATCAACACGTTTAAGTTTAAATTGTAATTTTTTTAACACTAAATCGTAGAAATTGTTTCTGAAATTAATTTAATTCACAAAAATTATTATAATATAACTGACAAACTAACGAACGTATAAAATTTTAAAGAAGTAGTTTATATTTCTAAGTAATTTTTAAATTTTTTCCTACAGTTCTGGTCCCTAGCTTTTAAAATCTTATCTACGTATACTGTAATTACGCGAAAAGTTTTGAGTGAAAGAACAATAGTGTTGTTTCAGGACAATTTAAAATGTTAAATCTTTTTAACTTCCACATATGAATATGGTAAACATTTTTAATTAAGTTGTTAAATAGTTTAATGAAATATTTGTAAATTAAACTAAATTTATCGAAGCCTAGATACATTTAAATTAATTTTTTATTGTTACTGTTTAATCGCCATAGAATTTGTTGGAATGGTTTTTGCAAGCTTATTTTATAAAAAGAATTTTACTAATAAAATTAATTGATCTGTTAGGATTGCAATTACATAACCGTACAAAAAAAAATGTAAGTACAGTAAATCAAACTAATCACAACAAACTTCTTAAAGACTGAAGTTTCAAAAGATATTTTTTAATTATTTGCCAGCTCAATAAGACTTATGCAGATATGTATTTTGCGTAATGATTTTAGTTAATAATACACTTTCTATATTTGTTTAAATAATTGAAATATAACTGTCCCATATTATAACGGCCTAAGCCAAGGTTTGCAAGCGGACACACAAATCACTTGTCTAAATAATTGAATTTTCAATCAGTTAGCTAACCTTTTGCCAATTCAAACCAATAATTAAGTGCAAGTTATGAAATGTGATGGTCAAGTTCAAAGAAACAAAATAAATGTAGGTGTTTGATATATGATATACCTACACAATCACGAATTGCCTTGAAACTCTCTTAGCCAAATTTAAAGATCTGGCAAATTTTTGAGGAAAATTATACACTAATAAATGTTTTATTTATGATTGCAATTCATTTTAAATATACATTTGCATAAAAGTTTAGTCAAAATCTCTTATTCTATGTGTGTTAAGGATAAAACTTGTAACGCATGCGAAATGATTTACGAAATTTATAGTACTTATGGTTGTGTCATATAGGACAAACCAAATTAAAAGTTAGTGTTCGTTTAAGGATCACAATGGATATAGGTACTACATTACACCAATCAGCACTCGTGAACATTCGTACAACAAGAAACGTTTAAGACATTATGAAAAAGGTGCGATGTTAAATAGAAAATTAATCTACAGAAAATAGTTGCTAAAGCGAATGTTACTAGACACAATAATTTCGATATAAATAGAGCAGGATTATTTTATATGCACAAACTAGAAGACGTTCTTCTAATAGCAACCAATTTCATTTAAATAAATCAATATAGTTGTCGATAGAACTAAATTTTAATCATATGTGACTATAAAGTGATGTAATATTTATTTAGGTCCAGCTAATCAAGAAATATGGATATCCAGTTGAAACACATGCAGATATTATAACACCAGATGGATATATATTAACTTTGCACAGGATTCCACGAGGCACCACCAATTCAACTACAAAAGCTAAACCTGTCTTGCTGATGGCTGGTTTGTTGTGTGGTTCTTCCGACTGGGTAAACTCAGGACGACAAAAAAGTTTAGGATTCATACTATCAGACGCAGGATATGATGTTTGGTTGGCGAACCATCGCGGATCAGTATGGTCAAGGAAACATGTTAAATACGATACAGAGTTAGACAAAGAACAATATTGGAAATTTAGGTATTACTAAGCAAATGCAACCTACACTTTTGGGTCATTGTAAACTAGCTTCATAATATTTCCATAGCGAAGATAGCGTAAAAGTCTATTTGCCAGTTGCTTCTGGGCATACCTCTTGCGTTTTTCCTTGTGGTTTTGTTTCATATACTTTTCTAGTTAATGTTCCTTCTGTATTTCTGTGTATGTGGCCTTACCAACCAACTGCTCTTCATAAATTTTTATTTTCACAGGTTTATTCTTCACCTGCTACTATAATATATTTCATTTATGATTTATCTTTTTTGGCTTTTCCCTTATTATTTTGAAAAAAACTCATTCCCTTTGCATTAATATGCTATCTGTTTCTAATTATTTCAAGTGTCTATGATTCACTTCGGTATATGTGTTGGGGGTTATCACCTTCTACCATTTTCATTTTTGAAATTAAATTCCCTTATTTGCAAACATGGTTTTATTAGGCAGTTAAATAAAGGGTGTCCCTTTTATCGTGAACAGTATGGGGATCTAGGAAACGGTAAGAGATACAAAGTTGGTTAAATTAGTCAAAATGATCAATGATCTATGATTTAAGAGCTATTATTCTAGGAAAAATCTTATAAAAAATTAAGTTATTGCGCTATTCGTAAAAACAAAATAATGACGTTTCCGATTTTTGTTTATACAGGGTGATTCATTAGTGCGTCGGGCTTTCATAGCACCCCGCCCGTAGGACTTAAATGAATAAAATTATTGGTTTGAAAAGATCTACGTCTTAAAATTATTTTCAGCTATACAGGGTGTCCCATTTTTGCGCTATAACAAAAACAACGATTTTTTAAATGGAACACCCTGTATATTTTTAGGTCTTCGGATGTCATTTTTTAACCTCTACATCAGGGATTCTCAACCCTGTGCCCGCGGGCGCATGAGCGCCCGCGAAGCTATTTGCCTGCACCCGCTACAGTATGTTAAAATAACGAGAAAAAAAATAACTAAAGGTTAAAAAGGAAGAAAAATAAAAAGTTGTTTAGTTTTTACTAAATTCGCTAAATTTTCATCCCCACCCCACCTATACTAGGACATATCTTAGTTTTACACTAAGATACCAACATAAACTTGGTTGTTTTTTTTCGGTCTGAAGTTAGCGGGCAGCAATCATTTCGATCAACCGATATATCGCATGTACATATGTACAGAATACTTGTTATTTTTTTTTTAAATGAGGCTTGCGCCCGCCACTATATTTCTCAATTTCAATTGCGCCCGCGCCTCAATAAAGTTGGGAACCCCTGCTCTACATGAATGTCTGTTTATTTTTTGATTTTGTGCCAGTGTTGCCGACTTATAATTTTTTTCCGAAAAATCTTACATAAGCAGGCTTAACTTTAAAGAATTGTAGCGACCTCCTTTTTTGAAGTTAAGAAATAAGTTTTAGCAATAATGTTAGTCCAATTAGGGAGCAACATTTTAATAATAAAAAATTTTAATTTATTGACACAGGGTGTTCACAAAAAAATGCCAAACTTTCCATACTTCAAAGTGACATAACTTATTTTTTTCAAATAGAACCACTCCTATTTTATTTCGCTATTCGATAGCTTTTTTTCTGCTCTTCAATTTTTATAGGGTCTTCCTATGTCTAAACCCAGCAGTTGTTGAGATATTCAATATTTTTCACAAAAGTAGCCGTTTAATTGCATTTTTATGCACCGAAGTAGGCCGCGCTGATGCCAAACAAATGCCAAAATGTAAGCAAGTGTCACTTGATATTTGAATAAATTTTCCTACGTCGAAACGTAAAAAGGTTTTTATTCCGAATTTATAAAAAGTTAAAAAACTAACGCCTTACGCTTTACGCACAAGAAACCTGAAAGTGATATTTTACGATAGTTCAAAAGTCTTCCAGATTAATACTTGCTGCAAGAGTACTTTTCTCTATTTCGTGGTAAAAGACGAAAAATTATCAAAATGAATTTCGAAAAAGACGAACTAGTCGATATGATTTTTGTA
The DNA here is from genome assembly GCA_947652605.1 of Elmis aenea. Taxonomy (NCBI): domain Eukaryota; kingdom Metazoa; phylum Arthropoda; class Insecta; order Coleoptera; family Elmidae; genus Elmis; species Elmis aenea. The sequence goes on from OX393580.1 coordinate 23,772,634, forward strand.
CTATAGGAGACTGATAGAAGTTGCTTATTGGCGAGCGGTATTAATTCGACACGTTAACCAGAAAGAAGACATCCGGGCAAATAGATTTGTGTCTGGATGGAAATAGAAGACATTTTGCACATTTATTGTAGTCGTTTCACTTTTATGTATTTTCAATTTGTTACTTTTCATAGTTTTTGAATAAAAACAATTAATTTTATTACATACTTAACACCCGCTTGATTTCTAAATTTGTTATGTCAAGTTGACAGTTGCTTACATTTTGGCATTTGTTTTGCATCATCGTGGTCCACTTCGGTGCAGGAAAATGCAATTAAATGAATACTTTTGTGAACAATATTGAATATCTCAACAACTACTGGGTTTAGACATAGGACAACCCGTATAAAAATTAAAGAGGAGAAAAAAGCTATCGAATAGCGATATAAAATAGGAGTGGTTACTTTTGAAAAAAATGAGTTATGTCACTGTGAAGTTTGGAAAGTTTGGCATTTTTTTTTGTGAACACCCTGTATCACTAAATTTAAACTTTTTATTATAAACATGTTGCTCCCTAACCGGACTAACATTATTGCTAAAACTTATTTCTTTAAGAAACGAGGTCGCTACGAGTTTTTAAAGTTAAGCCTGCTTATGTAAGATTTTTCGGAAAAAAATTGATAAGTTGGCAACTCTGGCACAAAATTAAAAAATAAACAAGCATTCATGTAGAGGTTAAAAAATGACATCCGAAGACCTAAAAATATACAGGGTGTTCAATTTAAAAAATCTTTGTTTTTGTTATAGCGCAAAAATGGGACACCCTGTATAGGTGAAAATAATTTTAAGACGTAGATCTTTTCAAACCAATAATTTTATATATTTAAGTTTTTTTTTTATCTCCTACGGGCGGGGCGCTATGAAAGCCCGACGCACTAATAAATCAATCACCCTGTATACATATAACTTGCTTATTTGAATTCATACTTAAAATATTTTTTTTAACATTATCAGGACACTTTTTTTCTTAGATTTAACATTTGTTAATAATTTTATCTTTCCCCTATGCTGTTCACAATAACTGGGACACCCTGTATTCTCTCAAATTTTCCTGTTCTATCTTTGATTTCCTCGTCCATCCCTCAATTTTTTTAAATGATTTTATCAAAATTCTTAAAGTTGTTGACCTGTTCAACCTTTTTTTATTTTTTTGTATTCTAGTTAGACCTTCAATAAATAAGACATTACTCCAAGTTGTTCACACAGAGATTTATTTTTCAGTTTTCATGAAATTGGTCTCTACGATCTACCCACATTCATAGACTACATTAACAGCCAGACAAGCCAAGAAAAACTGTACTACATTGGTCATTCTCAAGGGGCAGCAGCATTTTTTGTAATGACATCTTTAAAACCCGAATACAACGACCGTATTAACCTCATGATGGGCTTGGCACCAGCTGCAATCCTCACAACACCCAGAAGCATCGTTGTTAGCGTGCTACTAGCACTAGACAATCAAATAAATGTAAAATATTTTAATCAAACAAACTTCAATGTACATTAACCGATTATTTTACAGCAAGTTACGGACAACTTAAGAATTTACGAAGTGCTCGCACACTCATCGATGTTAACCTTACTAGGGACGATGTTTTGCAACAATAATTCACCTTTAACAGACCTGTGCGCCAATTTAATTTTCCGTTGGACAGGATTTGGATCAAGACAACTAAATAATGTAAAGTAAAGTCTCCACCTAATAAATACAATATGTATTTATTAATTACGGGGTCGTTTATATACCTAAAAGAAGATAAACCTTTCAGTTTTCAAAAATCTAGACTTAAGTTGAAGATTGCGAAATTCATTTCTCGATTTTAACATATATTTTTACTTCACGAGGTTAATAAAGAGAATGAGTTTAATTTATGTTATTTCAGGACTTGTTTCCAACAATTATAAGTAACGTTCCTTCTGGAGCATCCGTTTACCAGATACGCCACCTACTGCAGTCCTTCAAATCCGGTAATTGGCGACTGTCGAGTAAATATACAGGGTATAATAAGCTTTTGTTTGATTTTCAGGATCCTTTAGATTTTACGATTACGGAATAGAAGAAAATAAGGTCAAATATGGACAAAGTCGTCCACCAGAATACAATTTAACGAAAATAACAGCGCCAGTCGCTATATTTTATTCGAAAGAAGATTGGCTAGTTGAATATAAGGTAGAAATTTATTAAATCGATGTTGTTGAGATTAATTTTTTTTTGGATATTTTAGGGTGTTGAGAGGCTAAGCGAATCTTTACCAAATGTCGTCTTTAAACATGCAATAGCGGATAAGAACTTTGGACATCTCGATTTCTTATGGGGCAAAGACGTTATACCTTTGCTGTACAAATATATCGTAGACCTAATGTCTAAATATTAAAAATTTGTTAAAAAGTTTTTCCACTTAATATATATATATATATAATTTAGCTCTGCGAGCCAAGTTGGCCCATGGCTTGTTTGATAACTTTCTTCCATCCTTCTCTATCGCTGGCCTTCCTTCTCCATCCAGTAATTTTTAACGTTTCTAAATCTCTCTCCACTTCCGTCCTCCATCTTGCTTTGGGTCGTCCCCTTCTCTTCCTTCCCCCTATCGTGTTTATCATTACCATTTTCGGCATTCTTGTACTCCCCATTCTTTCTGTATGTCCCAGCCACCTTAGCCTTTGTGCTTTTATAACCCCAATGATACTTGTTTCTTTGTATAGTTCTTTTAATTCATCGTTTGTTCTTCTTACCCACCCATCTCCAATTCTCTTTCCGCCAAATATTTTCCTTAGCACCTTCCTTTCCCACACTTCTAGTCTTGTTTGTTCTGTTTTGTTTAGCGTCCATGTTTCGCACGCGTACGTCACTATTGGTCTTATAGTAGTGTGGTATATTTTGATCTTTGCTTTTCTAGAAATATTTTTATTTCTCAGAACTCTGTTTAGTGCTCCCAAACATCGGTTTCCAGCCATTATTCTTGCCTGTATCTCATTGCCTATATTTGGGTTTCTTGAGAATACGTGAACTTTTCCACCTCTTCAAACTTGTATTCTTTTCCACTTTCTGTTGTTACATTCAAGTAGTTTCCTCCTTTAAATTCACTGTCCTTCCATTCCATATACTTTGTCTTCTCCTCGTTTATATATAATCCCACCTTTCCCGCCTTTTCCTCCAGTGTTTTCGTTATAGTTCTCAACTCCTCTTTACTTCTAGTAATTAGCACAAGATCATCCGCACATGCTAAACATTGGTGCCTTCTTCTATATACCAGCCCACTTCTGTTGATCTTCGCTTCCCTTATTGCTTTTTCCAGCACAATGTTGAACAGATTCGCCGACATTGGGTCCCCTTGTCTAACCCCCTCCTTACTCTCGAAAACTTCTGATGTTTTGCTGCCTACTCTAACCAGATTTTCTGTTCCTCTTAACGTTACTTTTATCATTCTTGTAAGTTTACCACTTACTCCCATTAATAGCAACCACAAAATAAAATTTGGAGGGGATTATTTCTTCGCACGTTTCTTATATAGTATACAGGGTGTCCCAAATTCGAGTAAATGCATGGGGATCTCGCTTATTTTAAGAGCTACGAGGTCAGTTAAATTACGACAAAGTTACGAAATTATATACTCATCAAATATCTGCAAAGAAAATTTTCATAGCTGTCTTCGTTCAAAAGGTATTCAAGAAAAACTGAAAAACTTGATTTTCGTTTTTTTGCCTTATTTTCTACATTTTTAAGTATATCGACAATCTGGAAGCAGTTCTTCATGGCAACTTCTTACGTTTCATATTTTGAGATGACATAGAATTTCCAACAACGTTTCGTCTCTTCAGAACTATCATCAACTTCATTTTTTTAAATACGTCGAACAAATTTTTATTTCATAGTCGGATAGCATTTTGTCTTCTGATTTCAATGATATATGACACTTAATATCTTAAATGATATTTTACCACAAAAATTTGAGAAAAACTCATTTTGTCCAATTTTTTAATCAAATGATCTTATTCAAAAAAAGCACAATAAAAACAAAACACTTTTTTTTGTTTTTTTTTGTCGCTCTTTTAAAACTGTCACCTCGACATTAATATGATCGTGATTAATTGTAAAATTTGCAACCAGCTAGAAATTCTTTGATATTTGAGCTTTTGTTCGCAATTTTTATTTTCACTCTGTTCAGGTGGTAGGTACATATTTAAATAATTTATTTTTTTTGCTATCCCTTTGTGTATTGTGAAGTATTGTTAAAATAATTTTTGTCAATAATTACGGAAAATAAAAGATGTTACAAATATGATATCGTAATTGATTTTATTGAAGTATTGAATAAACTGTTGAAAATTAAAAAGCATGCTATAAAACAAAATTTTGTGTATATTATGCCATTTCTTGAACTCCTTAAAAAGTGGTGATTGTCATATTTAATTTAAAAGCACAAATTTAAAGAATTTTTAGCTGGTTGCAAATTATACAATTAATCAACGATCATGTTAATGGCAAAGTGACATTTTTAACAGAACGACAAAAAACAAAAAAATTGTTTTATTTTTTATTGTGCTTTTTTTGTATAAGATCATTTGATTTAAAAATTGGACAAAAACAGTTTTTCTCAAATTTTTGAAGTAAAATATCATTTTAGATATTAAGTGTCATATATCATTGTAATCAGAAGACAAAATGCTATCCGACTATGAGATTAAACATTTTTCGCCGTATTTAAAAAAATGAAGTTGATGGTTCTGAAGAGACGAAACGTTGTTGGAAATTCTTTGTTATATCAAAATATAAAGCATAAGAAGTTGCCATGGAGAAGTGCTTCCAGATTGTCGATATCTTGAAAAATGTAGGAAATAAAGCAAAAAAAACGAAAATAACTTTTGAACTAAGACAGCTATGAAAATTTTCTTTGCAGATATTTGTTGAGCATCTAATTTCGCAACTTTGCCCTAATTTAACCGACCTCGTAGCTCTTAAAATAAGCCAGATCCCCATGCATTTACTCGAACTTAGGACACCCTGTATATGTATAGTTAAAAACATTATGATATTTTCATAACCTTTAAAATTGTTATAAAAGAATAACTACAAGTGCCATAATTACATATTTATATTTATTTTATTTGTAGATGACCAAAGAGTCAATAATTTGAATTTAATGTTTGTACTTTAACTTAAAACGAAATTACTATGCAACATAAATTACCCTGCTAAATCGTCTCGTATATTAAATTGAATAATTTATAATGGATAAAATTGTTACGGTCTTCAAGTCAAAAGTACTCACAACATAATTAAGCAGTAACAGTATTGATATATGACTTATTCATTTTACATGTAATTAAATTAAATTTACTTTAAACTAATCATTCTATTACCGATGAAAAATCTGTTTTGTATAAAAACCAGTCTAATTTCAATAATTTCGTCTTACTAACAAGTCAGCAGATTTGTTAATTAAAATATTGGTACAGTATGTTTTACAAAGACGCTTTTAAGCATTTAATGAGATAAGTGATTTGTACTTAAAAACTATTTTAATTTTAAGGAAAATCACTGTTTGTGGAAATATAATATGTAAATATTCCGGAATGTAATCCTGAGACTTATGCTAGCACATAAATTGTAATTTAAAAATTTGTTATTAATAAGATAATAAAAGATAAACATAATTTGCTACGTCAATAATATATAACACGACACGTGTCGTATATACAGGATGTTCGATAACTTAAATCTATTTGGGATTTTAGTCAATTTCATGGACAAAAGAAGAATGTAATAGGTGGTGTAAGAATAAACCGGAGTCCAAAGAACAGCTAGTTGCTTTGGAATAGTGAATAATAAATAATATGAAATGTTAGTTTTTATAAAAACTGTTACAGAAATCTGAATTGTTCTGATATTAGCAATCAATTTAAAATTTAACAGCTTTGCCAAACTTAACCCTATTTACTAGCTACTACAATAAACCAAAATACCTTGTTAAAGTTTACATTAAGATCAGCCTAATAACATTGCCAATTTTTTTTGTAAATTTTGTATAAGTTTTCGCCAAAGATAGCAAAATGCAAAGAGTTTTCAAGTTTAGTCTGACACTTTTATAAACGCGAATTTAATTGGCCAATTTGGAAATCAACCAATTTTAAGGTTGCTGTAGAGTTGTAGACCTTGACAACACATCCACGACCACTTGCCAGTTTTTTTAAATTATTATAACCATTGAAATAACCACGTCTAAACTACTGTCCACTGTAGCGTCAAACAATATACAGGGTGTGTATAAATTGGCGGAAGCACTACACGTGACGATGTTCTTCGTAAAATTCTAAGTCGAAAATCTTAATACGAAAATATTGTACCATGCTTCCTATGGCCTCGGGAACCATTTAAAGAAACAAAAATTTGGCAACATTGCATCCATTGATTTGCGTTTTGACATTTTTTTTATCACCAATTTTTACTTAGATATTTATAATATTTGTTCGAACCAGCCTTCAGCTCGTAAACATAGCTGCAAACTTTTAGGTATCGTCTAACCCAAACTAGAAATAATTACGAGAAAAACAGAGATGACAGCTAATGACAGTGTTGCCATGTGTATTATTTTCATTCAAATCAGTGATTAACATATTTTCAACACCAATTTTTGAAAGGAAAAACACAATATCTAGGAGAAAATATTATTCGAAATTGATTTTAATTCAAAATCGCAGATTTTTCATTAAAAAATATTAAATAATGACGCTTTTTAAAGGACTTAATGTCGAAACTTTGAGGACCTCTTCCAGACACAGCAAGCATGGTACAACATTTTCGTATTGAGATTTTCGACTTAGAATTTTACGAAGAACATCACCACGTGTGGCGCTTCCGCCAATTTATACACACCCTGTATAATTATCAAATTTACACGCGTAAATTTTACTGGATTTTTTACTAGACTGTTTGCGCAAAATAGAAGTAATTAACTTCATAAAAGTTGGGTCTTTTAATGGGACAAAAATTTAAGAAATTACTGTCAAAAATTAAACTCATATGTGACGAACTGCAACTCGAATAACCAAAAGAATGAACAAATAGTTAATGCCTTAACTTTACAAAAAAAAAAGAGAATAAGGGTTCCTGAGATTTCTAAAATTTAGCAAAGTAGGGTAGGTAGTGTTGAAGAGCTTATAAAAAACCACTTGAAATACTGTTAAGTAACCGCCAGATAAATCCTACGTCTACGTTTGTTAACTAAAGAATACAAGTCGAATCCTTCCTTGTTGCAACGATAAAAGAAAGATGTTGCATTTTTTGACTCAGTCGTATTAAATTTGTACTTTTCTCGTATTATTAATTCTAAAAAAAAACATGTTTAATTACTCTCGTCACCTAATATGTGTTTTAATTTGTCAACGCGAAACGATTAAGAGAATGATTATCATCTTGGTCAAGTGTCAAGAGCTGCAACTCTTTTTATGTGTTTTTGATGCATAGTAATTATCATGACATTTAACAACAAAGAAACAAGTACTCTTTTTTTTGAGTACCCAGCACGCTATTCGTTTTTTTTCCATCTATGTAAAGTTGTCTTTATCGCAGTTGAAAAAATTGCTATGACGCTTTATTTACGTTGTACACTTAATACCATTGTCATTTCCTGGTTTGAAAAATATTATTCTTGTCCATTTTCCAAAATTTAAGTATAATTACCATAATTATCACTAATGTGTCTACCAATTCCCATCTATTATCCGCTAGTAATCGGAAATTGTCTAATTTATAAATAACAGTAGGATATTATCGGTATTATATTTAGATTAACTTGTATTTAACTCGTAATGTCGAGATAACAAGACGGCGAGATATTCGTGAACAACTAGTGTAGAGAAAAATGTGTCTAATTATAACATTTAATAATGCTTATGCAATGCTCGAATGGACCAACGCTATTGGTGTTTTCGTATCATGTAAACTGTAATTTACACCAAGTACAGCATGATTTTTAATTTAAGAAGACAAAAACGCTGGAGATAATCAAGGGCATCTAGAATCTGTTAACGTCTCCTTTCAACTGTCGTTGAGCAATTTTACGAACTGAAATAAGAAAACAGTGTAATTATATAAAATATATATTTGTACATTACTGTTTTTGAATTTGGCGAGATTAGAGTTGGGTCCAAGAACGATCTAAATGTTAGCGTTTAGAATTTAATTATTTTTTTAATTTACGGACGGCTAAGGAAATGTACAGTTTTGTGGTTTATTGTTTAATTCTACAAGCATTTTTAATATCGTGTAGTCATCAGTCGGATGTAGGATTAAATGTGGTAAGAACGCTTTTTTAAATTAGCTTATTTGTTGTAGCAATTGATAATGTAGTGGTTCTGAGTATAAGCAAAATCAGGTTCGTCTAATTTAGTTTTAAATTTTTAAGTTCAATAAGATTTTGACCGAGCCCAAACTTTATTACTTTGGCATATTCACACATTTTCATTACTTTAATGTTAGTAAAAATTATAATAATAATAATTTGAATGGACCATCAATGACACAGAAAGCATCTTAATATTACTCAGCCAAGACGAATTCTTCCATAACTCTGTTATTAGTAATAACATTGAAAAAAGTTAAACATAAAAGCTGTTTGTAATCATTTACTACATAACCTAAAATTATTTTCAACTATACACAGTGTTTTGTTTTTGCAGTCTGATACCAAATATTGTTTTTTTTATATGAGACATCCTGTAATTTTTGTATGTAATATTAAATTTTCTTTCAAAAATATTATAGGTTATTTATGCCTAAAATAAACCGTTTTTGAGTGATTAACGATTTTTTTAAAATTTTGACAGATGCAGACCTTCATAAAAATATTTATTTATAAGCGTTTAAAGTTTAACGAAATGGACCGAGTATAACAAACACACTCTGTATATTATTTTTAAAATGTTACTAGTCAACAATCACTGACACTATTGTCTAATAAATTACCAGAGTAAATTGCTTTGGTTATGTTAATAAATATAAATATTTTTATAAAGATCTGCATCTGTCAAAATTTTCAAAAAAACGTTAATAACTTAAAAACGGTTCATTTTAGACATAAGCAACCTAATATTTTTGAAAGAGAATTTAATTTTACATCCAAAAATTACAAAATATACCGTGTGCATAATTAAAAATAATTTTAGGTTATGAAGTAAATGAATATAAACAACTTTTATATTCAACTTTTTTTAATGTTATTACTAATAACAGAGCTATCGAATAATTCGTCTTGGCTGGGACACCCTGTATACATTGAAACTTTTTTATTTTGCTAAAATCGCATTTATTGTGAAACAAGTTAAAATAGCAAATTTCTTTAACAAGTTGTTTGTACAAATTTCTGAGGACTTTAATTTTTAAATTGCAAACGCTTCATAAATATTCTAAAGTTCGACACTCGAATAAGTGCAAAGATATTTTATGAAAACGCACCCGAACAGTGGAACTAAATCTGGAAAAGCAAAGGCCTCAGTTATTCGCTTCTTAGTCATTACATGATTTCATATTAATTGTAAGTTTTCTCTTTATGCTACAAGATTTCGAAAATAGTATCGATATATTTTGTAGGGAACTAAATAGGTAATGTACTTACAACAGTTTTCTCTGCGTTGTTTTATAATGCAAATAAGAATATCCAATAATTTTAGTTTTGTTTTGGTACAATTTGGTTATTTTTGTTATTCAACCCTGGGAATAACTATCTGATTTTATGCTAATGGTAAGCTTCTTATGCCTGTTTAAGAGTCTTTATATTATAATAACTTTTTGTAGGAAACGCAATATGCATCAAGGTGCAAGGTCCCCTGTTCTACATTTTATAAACATTATGAATATACGAGTTTTCAGTTTATTTTTTGACTTAGATTTTTAATTAATGTTAATTTCAATAAAACTGTTTATTAAACATTAACCTTTTTACTTGACATCCGAATAGTAGCTAAACATTTTTATTGCAAATAAATTTACAGTGTCATTTTATATAAAATGTAAACCTTAAGTTAAATTTTACATTATAAAATCTAAATTTAGTTTTATGTTTTCATTAAAAAGAACAACAGGGTGATTGAAATTCGAGTTTAAGCATGGGGATCTCGCTTATTGTAATAGCTAGAGTATAGATTTAAATTTGGCAAAGTTGCTAAATTCCATGCTTAATAATAATCCAAAGAGAAATTGGAAATATCTCAAACGGTATCCGAGAAAATTAGGAAAAACTGGAATATTTTTTTTTTTTTTTTTTATTTAGTCATTTGTCTTTTTACCGTTAGGTGTAAGACTACATTAATTTACCAAACCAATTTAAGATAAAAACTAAACACAAGTTCGGTAAAAGTACATTTAACATAATATTTAATTTGAGCTTCACTATTATGTTAACTTTCTTTCTTCCTCACTATTCTTTTCCACCCCACTCTGTTTTGAGACAGCTCCTTTACGTCCTCCCATTTAATACCTTTTTCTTGCGCTGCCTTCTTTACTTCTTCTTTCCAAGTTTTTCTTGGTCGGCCCCTTTTATTTTTTCCCTGCGTCCTTGCTTCGTACGTTTTCCTTGTTAATTTTTCATCTGTCATTCTATTAATGTGGCCTAACCATCCTAACTGTCTTTCCCATATATCTTAACTTCTGTTGATTTTATTTTAAGTTTTTCTCTATATGTCTCGTTTTTTATTTTGTCTAGTTTTGTCTTTCCCTCGATTGTTCGTAAAAACCTCATCTCGGCTGCATTTATTCTACCTAAGTTTCTTTTTGTAAGTGTCCATGATTCGCTTCCGTATAATAAAGTTGGTGTGACTACTTTTTTAACTACGTCTACTTTTGTTTCTTTGGATATTTCTCTTTTACTAAAGATGGTCGTTTTTAGGGTATTATATATTCTTCCTACTTTTCCTAGTCTGTCGTTTATCTCTTTGTCTTGTCTTCCGTTTCCTTCTATGATTGTTCCCAAGTATTTGTAATGTGTTACTTGTTCTATATATTGCCCTTCTATTGAAATGTTGTGTGAGTTTTCTTTCTCTGTTACTATCATGCTTTTTGTTTTCTGTACATTTATCCTCATATTAATTTTCTTTAGTTCTTCGTTTAGTCTTTCCATATTATACTGTAGGTTTGCCTCCGAGTCTGCTACCATCGCCATATCATCTGCGAATAATAACTCCGTCAGCTCAACCTTTTCCATCCTCCAATACCCCAACTGTAGTGGTCTGAACTTCTTTTTTGCTTTCTTTATTGCCTCATCTACTACGATTGCAAATAGCAATGGACTAAGCACGCAACCTTGTTTTAATCCTTCTTTCGTTTCAAACTCTAATGATTCCTCGTTATGTGTTCTTACCACGTTTAGCGTTTTTTCATACATTATTTTTAGTGTGTCTATAGTTCCCCCGTCTATACCTTTGGTTTTTAGGCTTTTCCACACATCCTTCCTTTGTATTCTGTCGAACGCTTTCTTCAGATCAATAAAACATATATGTATTTCCTTGTTTTTCATCATTGTTTTTTCTATCGTTTGTCGTAATATAAAAATTGGATCTTGCGTGCTTCTTCCCCTTCTAAAACCATATTGTGTTTCTTCTAACGTATTTTCTAATTTTTCCTTTATTCTGCCTTCTATTATTCTGGCTAGTATTTTTGCTGGTATACTTATTAGTGTTATGCCTCTATAGTTTGCGCAGTTCCTTTTATCCCCTTTCTTGTAGAGTGGTAAAATAATTCCCATGTTCCATTCCTTTGGCATTTTTCTTGTTTTAATAATTTCGTTTATTATGCTTCTCAGGGCTTCTTTTCCTTCTTCTTCCAAGTATTTGATCATTTCTGGAGTAATATTATCGATACCTGGAGCTTTGCCTAGTTTTATCTTTATTATTGCTTCTTCCAGTTCTTCTTTTGTGATTGGTGCCATTTCTTGGTGTTCTCTTTCTACCTCTTCGTTTATTTTTTTGTGGTTTTCGTTTGCTTCTGTTAGTTCCATAAAATGTTGCCTCCATCTCTCTAATATCTTATCCTCCTCTGTAATTATCATTCCATCTTTATCTTTTATATTATTCATGTTAAACTCTTTTTTTTTGTCTTAATTGTTTTAATATGCCATAAAACAGTTTTTGGTTATCCCTAAAGTTGTCATTCATGCTTTGTCCAAATTTTCTCCATGATTCTTTTTTTGCTTCTTTTACTGCTTCTTTCACTTCTTTCCTCTTTTCTTTGTATTTCTCGTAGTCTGCTATTGTTTTTGTCGTGAGATATTTTCTCCACATCTCTTTTTTCTCCCTAATAGTATTTTGTAATTCTTTGGACCACCATTCTGTTCTTTTTATGTCTTTGTTCGTTACTTTCGATGTGCCACAGCTTTCCTTTGCGGCCTTTAGTATTGTTTCTTTGAATCTCTTCCATTTTCCTTCTAGATCTGTTTCTTCTTTATGTTCTCGTATTTTTTTACTGAGTATGTCTTGGTAGTTCTTTCTGCATGAACTATTTTTGGGCTTGTAGTTCTTTATTTTCTCCTTTACTTTCTCTCTTCTTTTATCTGGCTCTTCTTTTTTTGTTTTTATCTTCATTTTCACTAAATAGTGGTCGCTGCCAATTTCTGCTTGTCTTGATACTTTTACATCTTTTATGGATCTCCATTTATGTGCCTTTACCAAAAAGTAATCGATTATTGATCTTTCTTTTCTACTGTGTTCTTCCCTCGTGTATTTATGTATCTCCTTATGTCTGAACTTTGTGTTAGCGATTATCAACTCATTTTCTATGCATAATTCTATTATTCTTTGGCCATTATTATTTCTAGTTTCTTCCCCTTCTTTTCCCAACACTCTCTCTATTCCTGTATTTTGGTTGCCTACTCTTCCATTTAAATCTCCCATAATAATTATGTTATCCTTAGCTGCATCTATTTCTTCCTGCAAACTTGTAAAATATTTATCTTTTTCTTCCTTATTTGCATCTTCATTTTCTCCGTATGTCACCATCATTGTGTATATTTCATCTTCTGTTAGTTTTATTTCAACTGTCAATATCATCTCGTTTATGAGTTTTTCTGTTACTATGTCTTTCAACCTATTAGGTGCTACTATTAAACCAACCCCTCTCTTCGCTCTTTCCTTCTCTTCTACTCCGGACCATAGTAGCCAATATCCCTTATGTATTTTAACTATACCTCTTCCTTTCTTTTTTATTTCTGTTATTCCTAGAATTTCAATTTGTTGTTTTATCATTTCTTCTACTAATTCTTCTTCCTTTCCTTTTAAACTCCTCACATTCCATATTCCTATGTTTGTAATTTTGTTTCTTTCCTCATGTAAGCCCTTGTCCTTTGCCTGTGTCGTCATCTGTTTGCCTTTTTCTTTATTCAGTTTTTTGCAGATGGTTGCTGGGGTTTCCTTAGTTCCTCTTGATCATCATCCCATGCCCATCTCTCTCCATTTATTATTAGTTTTCGGTACCCGATTATGGTTGTATTTCCTTTGTTTCGTTCACTTCTTTCGCGTTCCCTTATACGCATCTGCATTTGTTTTTCTTTTTCTGTAAGGTCATTGTTGATATATATTTTTGTTTCTTTGACTTGTCTAAGACTACTTTTGTTCTTAAGCATTTTCAACTTTTCTTCCCAGTTTTCCATCTCCATCCAACACGTTTTATTTCCAATTTTCTTTGCGTTTTTTATTTTTGTATCGATTTTTAGCACCGCTTTTGTAAACTCTTGTACTTTAGTTCATTGTTATCTTTTGCTTGTGGCGTAAATCCAGTGATTACCAGATTATTTTTCTTTTTCTCCCTTTCCTGTTTTTCTACTTTTTTATCGAGTTTTTCGATTTTAGTCTCAAGGTGCTGTACATTGTTTTTCAGTGCTATATTTTCTTTCAAAATTTGTTCCATTTTATTTTCCATTTTTTCCATTTTATTGGTCTGGTCCGTCTGATTTTGTTTAATCTGTTTAATTTCGCTCATCATTTCTGTGAACATATCTTTTAGCTCTTCCATTTCTTCTGTATTTACTTTTTGTTTTGCCTTTACTGGTGTTCTCTTCGTTAACTTGCGCTGTTTAGAAATACCTTTTGGGCTTTCGTCTTCTCTTTTTCTTTTATTTTCTTCGCTTTCCGAATCGGTTTTGTATCTATCGTTCATTACCCTTTTCCGTACTTTTATTTATTTGTTATTTATATTATAATCAGCATTTAAACATACACACCGCGCAAAAAGACCAAGCCCCGGTCGACCCGTCAAAAGCCTGATCTTTATCGGTGTCTATTACTTATGACGAAATAAATATAACAGTTATTTATTTACTTACTTTGTGTTATTCTCTATTAAATAAAACGTGGGGTTTTGATCCTGTATTGTTTCCTGTTTTCCGACAGCTTTATATACCGCTCCGTGTATCTTTGGTTGCCTGACTCGTATTTTTGGGCAGGACTCGTTTTCCGTTGTAAATACTCTTATCAATTCCTAGACTATACACTGGATCTCTATTTTTAAATTTACTTGTTAGTACTATTTTCCTTCCTTGGTTGGAATCCTTAGAGGGATTACCAGCCTATCACTGTACTTGGATACCTTCTTTCCACACTAAGTATTGCCACTTACTCACTTTCTAATCACTCTGAAACGGGGCCGATATTTTCGGTTACCACGTTGTCAGCCATTTTTTACACATCACTGGAATATAAGATATTTGAAAATCGTCTCCAACTCCTTTGGAGTATGAAATATTTCAAATGTGTAAAAACATTGCTCAAGCAACTTTTTAAGTCGAATCGGATGGTGGTCACAAATTTTTCCTATGTCGATGCGTTTTTGTTTTATGACAACCAACTTAATTTTTGCTTATGGGCGCAATTTTTGCTATTTACATAATCAAATAATAGCATTTATTATTCTGAATTCATCGATGTATCACACATGGTATTTTACTTTTTTATTCATTGTCAAATTTAAAAAAAAAAAGGTTTTAATTTTAAACGATAACCATTATAAATCAGGTAGGCCGGTCGTTGTAGTTTATGTTGTTTCCATGACAACCAATTACAAACTAAAAGTTTTAAAAGCCTATTACTTGTCAGATTAATAAATTTGAGAAAATGAACTTTAATAACGAAGAAAAACGCGATATGCTGTGAATTTTTTATTCATTAGATAGGATTTCTATATTGTCCAGTCAACGATATGCAGAAACATATCCAGAAGGAAAACAACCCTCACACACATCTTGTTGTACGTTGGACAGAAACTTGGGGAAATAGGGGCCTTTTGCCAAACCTAGAAGATAATATGGCAGAAAGGTTTTAAATGAAAGTAAAAAAAAAACATTTTCATTACAAACAGATCTGTAAAAACACTATTTTTTACGTTAAACAGAAACTTAAGTAAATTTGTTTAAAGCATGTGATAAAGTATAACAAAACTTAAAAGAACGGTATAAAAAATTTGCAGCATATCGCTTTTTTTTGTTATTAAAGATCATTTTTATAAAAATCTATTAACCTGACAAGTAAGTCATAGGCTTTCAAAACTTTTAGTTTGTTTAATGGTTGTCATGGAAACAACATATACTACAACGACCGGCCTACCTGATTTATAGTTGTTATTGTTAAAAACGTATTTTTTCAAATTTCATAATAAAAGAAGAAGTAAAATACTATGTGTGATACATCATTGGATTCAGAAAAATAAATGCTATTTAATCATGTAAATAGCAAAAATTGCCCCCATAAGAAAAAACAAATTTGGTTGTTATAAAACAAAAACGAATCGACCTAGTAAAAATTTGTGACCGCCATCCGATTCGGCTTAAAAAGTTGCTTGGGCAATGTTTTTACACTTTTGTAATATTTCATACTCCAAAGGAGTTATAGACGATTTTCAAAAATCGTATTTCCCGGTTTTTCCTAATTTTCTCTGATACCGTTTGAGATATTTTCAATTTCTCTTTGGATAATTAATAAGCACAAAATTTAGCAACTTTGCCAAATTTAAACCTATAGCTACTCTGGAGCTGTTATTATCAGCGAGATCCACATGCTTAAACTCAAATTTCAATCACCCTGTATATAAATTTATACAGTGTGAATTATCACTAATTTAGAGTATTATTACAACGTACATTTTTTCCATGTTTTGTACTTGTACATTGTAAATTTTCGCAAAAGATGTAAATTTGCACTTGAGAGTAAAAATGCGCTAAACAGATTGCCATCTATTTCTAGCGGAACAATTTCTATCAGTTTGTAATAAATTACTTACAATAATATTTACCTAACAAAACTTTGCCAAGCACACTCAATTTCATTTAAAATAAGTGTAGTTATTGGAACACCAAACCTGCAACATTTACTTTCGCTTACAGTATGCAAGACGTTGTTAAACTATGTAAATGATAAATTTTGCACATACACTTTTTGAAGCAACCAAATTTGATTGGTTAAAGTCATGACATGAAAAGGTACTCTTGTTTAAAGAAAAATTAGGTTGCAACTTAACAAATACAGCCACATCCTGTATAAATAGAAATTATTTAAAATTGTTAGCAGACCCAAACCGTCATTGATTTAACATTCTTATTTTGGGTTCCCATGCGTATGGTGCTTGGGTTAAATTAATCTCAAGTTTAAATTATGTTACTTTTGATCCTAAAAATAAACGATCTTTCATATTTAAAAAACAAAATCGTGAAAAATTATAAAGTTAATTCTTGTAACACATTTATTTTTAGTTAGATATAAAATTAAACAGGAAATATGTATTGCAATAATTTAAACAACCTGTAGTAGACAGGCTACTACAAGGCTAAATATTAAATTTAATCATGACCCAAATTACAATATAATATTCCTAATTTTCATTGTAAATTAAAACTAAATTCACCTATCATTACATAGCAGAGACATTTGTAATAAATCAGCAATAAAATATGATGGTAATGAAGTTATCAATTATACACTTATCGTGTTTTATAATTACATAAAGTCTAGTAGCTTGTGGCATTTTTCACTTTGGATAAGTGTCTTTCTTTTTACATGCGTATATAGTCAATGACAAAAACAATAATGACTGTTCAATGCAACTTTCTCAATTACCAGTGATGACACCTATTCCCTTAGCAGATTATTAAAAACTTTGAAGGGCTATTAAAAATATTTGAGATGGTGTCTAGTGTCTACACAAATTAATACTTTTATTTATTGCATAAATATTGTTAAACATTTCCACAAATAATTAGGTCCATTTCATAATTCTGTTTATTTGACTAAAGAAATTAGTAACCAAAAAAATTTTAAAATATTATTTTATTTAATGCAAAAACATTAAACAACTACCAAAATTGCTCACTTTTAATCATTTTTATAGTAACATCTCATAAAAATTAAATGCAAATTGCCCTATTAGGCTTAAAATATACTTGTCCAGGTACAACTAATCAAAAAATATGGGTATCCAGCTGAAACACACCAAGATATTGTTACACCAGATGGTTACATCCTGACTTTGCATCGGATTCCACGAAGTACCAACAGTTCGACCACAAGCACTAAACCAGTATTGCTCATGTCCGGTGTTCTTTCTGGTTCTTCCGATTGGGTCAACGCTGGACGCAAGAAAAGTTTGGGATTTGTTTTGGCTGACGCAGGATATGATGTGTGGTTAGCCAATTACCGTGGTTCAACTTGGTCCAGAAGACATGTTAAATACGACCCACATCACGACAAAGAGAAATATTGGCAATTCAGGTAAATAACATAAAATGAACCACATATTTGCTTGAATATCTGGTGCATGCTTACTTCTGGTAAAACGACATACAAATATTTTAAACCATTCCTTTTAATTTTCAATTAGCTCTGGAAAACGATTGCTCTTTTTATGCAACTAAACTTTAACTATAAACTATACACGAACCATGAGAAAAGACAATAAACAATTGCAACTTTTATATGAATGTGCATTTTTTTATTTTAGTTTTCATGAAATCGGTGTCTTCGACATACCCACTTTCATAAACTACATATTAAACCGAACAAATCAAGATAAACTATACTACGTTGGCCATTCTCAGGGAACAACAGCATTCTTCGCCATGGCCTCGCAAAAACCTGAATACAATGAGCGAATCCGTCTCATGGTAGCTTTGGCACCAGCGGCCATACTAATCAGACCTAGAAGTGTAGCAGCAAACGTATTCCTGACATTTGAGGACCAAATAAATGTAACAAAACTGTAGCTAATAATTGCAAACACCTAAAACTAAAAAGCAATTTATTTTCAGCAATTCGTTAAAAATCTGGAAATTTACGATTTTCTGGAACATTCGTCGCTATTTACGATACTTGGATACTTGTTTTGTGGAGAAAATGCACCGTTTCAAGAAATATGCGCCACTATTTTTTACCTTTGGGCAGGATTTGGCTCAACTCATCTAGATAAAGTACATGTGATTTAAAAATAAAACAGAACTTTTAAGTCCAGATATTTTTTTTTTTTTAGTCTCTGATTCCTGCAATTGCAAGCAACGATCCTGCAGGAGCATCTATTAATCAAATGCGTCATTTCTTACAACTAATTAGATCAGGTAATTCATAACTTTAGGTCGTATTCTAGTACCTTTTTTAACGCAAATAATTGCAAGTAGGTACTACTTATTATAAATAACCTTAAACAAAAATCACTTTTATTTTTATCGATAATTAAAGTTTAAATTAAACTCATTTATTAGAATAAACAAATTACTAAATTAAGCAAACAATATATTAAATAATGGTACGTAGTTTTAAAGCTTGCTAAAAATGTCCTAATTTTTCCAATATTAATTAGTAGGTACTAACTTATGTGCCTTAAAAATTTTAATTACTATTTTTTGATAAGTAATATTTCTTACTTATGACTGAAAAGTGAAAATTATACAAGAATTTAAAGCACGAGAGAGATATAATATTTAAACTATAAAATTTACATCAGTTGTGTTCCTTGTATCTTTAAACTTAGCCTTTTCTTTATTCCCATTCTATCTGGACCTTCTTCATTTTTCATTCTATCCAAAAGTGATATTCTAAGTTAGTGTGTTTTGAATATGCTCGTGTCAACTGCATTGATATTTTTATTATATTCTTATTCTTATGTTACACGTTACACATAATCTGGCTCCGCGACTTTGTCTAATCGTATTCAACTTGCTAAAAGATTTAGTCCTTATTTAGTGATTTTTTGTGCTTCAAGATATAACTTGATAACTACTTTGGTTTGAGAGATATTTCAAAAATCGTATTTTGGCGCCAATCTCACGCTGGCTCCGCGACATTGTCAGATCACATTCAATTTGCTGGAGGATTTAATATAGAACTTTTTTGTGATTTTATGTCCTTCAAAAATTCACTTTATAACTGTAGACTTTGGGAGATATTTCAAAAATCGTACTTGGGCGTCAACTTAACACCCACTTCGCGGCTTTTCTGATAGTATGCAATTTGCTAGAGTATTTAGGGCTTATATGGCATTTCAACAGACCTTTGAATCAATAACAATGCATATTATATTTATGATTAAAATGTGTTTCATTTACTTGCAACACTTTCTGCATTACAGAATATTAAAGAAAGGGTTTAGTTCTGTACGTTGATTTATTCAATTCATCATCAGTGGTATAACAAAAATTATATATTTTACGTTTGTAACGTCATCTTAATTGGATTTTACCACTTTTGGATGAATTAATTTATGTTCTTATATCTACAGCAGGGATGGCAAATAGGTGGCACGCGTGCCAAACTTGGCACGCGAGAGATTTTCGACGGCACCCTAAAGAATTTTATGAATAAATTTGTTTTTAAAATTTAAACTTTTTCGAAATGTTTTATTTATTTTTAATTATTATGCTATTTATCTACAACTCATGTTCTTTAAATATCAAAAAATTAAAAATGCCAGAAAATAACAACTCTTCTTATATCAATACAATAATTTGATCATTACTACACATATAAAATACCAACTGTAGCGATGCACGGAACTTTTGATTGCATAAGTATTTAGTGACACATAAAATCATGACGTTGGTAATACTGAACGAAATAACTGACGATTGTTTCTGGTAGGTAGATTAGGTTAGGTTAGGTACTGGCACGGGGAAAAATTTGTATTAAATTTTATCTTATTTTGGCACACTGATCAAATCCTATTTGCCTGACCTGATCTACAGTTATAAAGTTAATTTTTTAAGCACAAAAAAATTACTAAAAAGCATTAAATAAGCACTAAATCCTCTAGCAAATTGAATATGATCTGACAATGTCGCGGAGCCAGCGTGAAGTTGGCGCCAAAATACAATTTTTGAAATATATCCTGAACCACAGTAGTTAGGTTCTCTTGAAGCACAAAAAAGCACTAAATAAGCACCAAATCTTAGAATATATTTTAGATTTTGTGCTTAATATCGCGGAGCCAACTTCACGGACCTCTTTACGAAGATATTGTAGATGTTAAATATTTACTTTTCCAAGCCCGGTACTCCAAAATACGCTTTATCAAACTTGGTCAATCGTTGTTCTAAATTCTCTTCTGTCTGCCCCCCTAGAGTTGAAAATTACTCCTAGGTAACTGTATCAAGTACACGTCCCAATCGCCTGGTCGTGTTTTAATGTTACACAAGTTGTTTTTGCACTTATAAGTAGGTATTAGGTTTCTTCCAGTACTTTGATTAAACCCCACTTTTTATATCCTAGTTGTAATTTACAATATATGTTTTTGATAAATCATCTTTATCATTTTCTACTTACAACTAACTTGTCATCGGTAAATTAAAGAGTACCTATGCAAAAAGGTATCGTCTAATGCTAATGCAAGACCCATTGCCATTTCTACAAAATCGTTTTATAAAATTTTTATTTTTAAAAGTTTCTTACTACAACTTTCCCATCAATTTTTTTGACATTGTTTTGTACTGAAAAATGTTGTTTGGCATTGGCGCGAATTAAGGTGCGTGTGCGGGTTTGTGCTAACATATTTTTAATTGTCATACTTTACAGAAAAATTTCAAATGTATGATTATGGAGCGATGGAAAACCTCAAAAAATATGGTCAAGTTTACCCTCCTGAATACAACTTAACCAATGTACGTTCACCGGTGTCTGTATTTTATTCTACAAACGACTGGCTTGCTGAAGTTGAGGTATTTTGTGACTGATTAATTAAGCAAACAAAATTTTTACTAAATTATTTTGATTTTTTAGGGCGTTGAACAGCTCAATAAAGCTCTACCAAATGTTGTATATAAACATATGATCACTGATGGTGGATTTAATCACATTGATTTTGTATGGGCGAAAGATGTGGGACCGTTACTTCACAAATACATCCTAAAATTATTGTCAACATACTAGGAACCTTGCATATTTTCGTTTAGTGTATGAAAAATGGTTAAAAATGGAAGTAAACGCAAAAATTTTGATCGTATTTTACAAATCCGTCAGTTTCACAAACGTCAGTACAAATGTTCATACCGAAAGTTTAGCCCGAGCCAATTAAGTTCGTAAATTTTAATTTGTGTACAGCTGGTTCTCCATTTATAAACTGAACTTGATTTATCCAAACCCCTTAAAAATTACTACAAAAAAACTTTGCCAAGATGACAATATTTTTAAATGTTTTCCTACAGTTTTGTAAATTGATAATAAACATGGATTAAGAAGGCAGTCTGTTATTTTGCCATGCTTTCCAATATCATTAACTGCCCAAGTTTGTGAGTAATTATTGTAACAGTAAAGTACAGATTATTAGATAAAATGAACCCGTAAATTATTATATCATAAAAATGTGTACCTATAAAAAGTCTACATAGACTACAGTACTATATATTTTCCATATGTTATTTTTTTTGTGCCGAAAGGTATAATTTTGCAAGATGATAAGAACAATATGTTGTTTTTCTTTATTATGTCATCAATGCAGAATAATGTTAACTTGGTAATTTTATTATGCACAATAGTATAATTGCATTTTAATTAGCTGGGAGACAAAATAATAGAACAATAATAATTAAAAAAATATAAATTACAGCAAACACAAGCCCTTTTATTGATTATTAATCGCGGCATATTTTGTTAAAGTTCGAATATTGTTTAGTGTGTAAGGCTGGTGCTTTCTTATCTTGGCGCCCTTGGCTATTACCTAGAGTTGCCTAGAAATAAAACCGACGTTGGAGGCACATTGCACTTACGATATGTTTAAAACATAACTGAATATTCTGCGTTATGATGTCAGCAAGGTTAGTGGGAAAAAAAAATTTGGTTTGGTATATCCAATGATCCTAATGTAATTCGCTCACATCCAAGAAACGTTTGCATTAGCAATAGCAATGTTAACATTGTTTTAAAACTTATTGTTCTTATTTTTCGATCTCATAAGTTAAGGCCGCACTACGGGATTTTTGGCTGGAGGGTAGATGGTAGATACACGCCGTCGCCTGGCGACAATCCAGGCGCTTTGTTTTACAACAAATTGTCGCTAGGCGACGGCGTGTATCTACCATCTACCCTCCAGCCAACCATCCCGCAGTGCGGCCTTAGCTTAAGAGTTGTAAATGTATTAGATACTTACAAGGTCTGTCGCAAAAGTAACCGAACTTTTAAAAATAACAAAACACAGGCATTTTTTCGGGATAAATGTTTTATTTTATTCAAAATACATTCCCTCTGCGGCAATACTACGATTTGCACGGCCAACTAATGCATCAAACGACTGCGCTATATCCTTTTGTGAAATGCTCTTGAGGATGCTCGTCGCGGTCATTTGGATGTATGGAATGTTGTCATTAAGCTTTCTTTTTATGAATATTTTGAGTCGTGGATACGAAAAGTAATCACACGGTGCTAAGTCCGGCGAATACGGTGAATGTTGCAACCAGGGCTGTGGAGTAAGAGTCGGAGTCGGAGTCGGAGTTTAGGAGGAATTTCTGGTCAGTGGAGTCGGAGTCGGAGTCGGAAAAAATGTACCGACTCCGAATCCGAGTACAACAAAAAATTGCGAGATGGTCCTTTGTCGCAAAATTTAAACTCAAATTTTAAATAATTTTTTTTAATTTAATTATTTTTTTTATATTATACACCATAAAATGTCTTGATATTTAATTTTGTCAGAGTCGGAGTCGAACTACTAAAATTATCAGGAGTCGGAGTCGACTTTTTTTTTACCGACTCCGCAGACCTGGTTGCAACACAGTCACTTGTTTCTGTGCCAAAAAAGCAGTTACTTCGTCAGCACGGTGAGCCGGTGCGTTATCGTGCAACAGGGTCCAACTGCCACGTTTACGATATTAACGCTGAACACGACCAATTCGTTTTAACAAACGCCCAACTACAAGTTACCATTGATGGTGTGACCCACGAAAACAAATTTTGATCACTTCACGCACTTTTTCGTAGTAATTCCCAATTTCGGACGACCTGGACGATCGTCGTCGTTAATATCTTCCCGACCTCCCTCAAGCCGTTTAAACTCAAACCGTTTAAACCAATCATAAACTTGAGTACGAGATAGACAATGACCGCTATACACGTTTTGTATCAATTGATGCGTTTCGGTAAATGTTTTATCAAGTTTAAAATTAATAAAACTTAATGTTGGCTTTTTGTCCAACGTCTGTTTCGACCGTTGTACAAAATATACTATCACTTTGGGCGCTATAACTCGGCTTCTAATGATCCGAATGGGATCAAATTTGGATAAAACATCTATGAAGGATGTATTTCTCGAAGACCAAATTTTTGCGTAGATGGCGCCACTAGTTTTTGCTATTTCTAAAAAGTTTGGTTATTTTTGCCACAGACCTTGTACCTACTTGTTATTACCAGGTATTTAAAATAGTATCTATGTCTTATCAACTAACGCAAATAAAAAGAACGTAAAGTACAAAACAAATAATTTGAAATTATTATGTAATTTTAAAATGCACGAAAAATAAAATGTTATCGACGAAACTAAAGTGCATTTAAATATATTCCATGAATATTGAACAAACAAACGCTAAGATTTTGGCATAAAAGCACTGACAAAAAATGAAATTAACCAGTTCAAATACATATATCAACATCAACTGTAAACGAAGCTAAACTAAACTGAAAAAGTAAGTAAACTTTTTTTAATTTGCATTCTTAAAGCTTATAAGCCGTTGCATGTACGTGTACTTAATTTTGTTAGTTTTGTTGTTAACAACCTACGCAATCGATTTTCATCACTAATATGGCGAAAGCCAAACTTTAGTTTACACTTATATTATTTAATTGTTTGATAAATAATAATAATAAAATAAATACTTACAACAAAGAATAACTTTATTGGGAAGCTAAAAAAGTATGAACAATGATTAATATCAAAAATCAAAGTGGGTGGGGTTTGCTGTAAATGTTTCCAAAATATCACAGAGTAAGGGTATATTTTAACATTATTTTCTTAAATGACTTCGTTGTCAACTATTTTTTAATCCACATTTATTGACGGCATCACAAGACATTTGCTGGTGACATCTAGAAAGAAAGTTTAAAATTATATATAGTTTGGACCATTTATTATGTCCATTTTTGGATAAAATTGGGGAGACGGTTAGTTAACATAATTTACTATAAACTTTTTATTGTAGATAATTTGCAGTTTATGTTTTAAAAGATCCACATTCTTTCTTTGACCAATTGAACATAATCATGCTGATAAATGGCATTGCAAAATCATTTCGACGGTAGAAAGGCAAAATGGGATAACCGACAAAATACAAACTTTACAGGAGAGCGGTTTAAAGTTTAAAATTTGGGGAGAAAAATCATTAATAATCAGCTAATGATCAGATTTTTAAAATGTGTACCTTTATGAGGTCGCGAACATAATCTCTAAGTCATGGTGTTGTTATTTTCTTAAAATATTACTTATTATGACATTTATTGTCGCTTACGCTATTTGGTCAGGAAAACAGAGTGTGGAAAAGGTTCTCACTAAACAATTATTTTAAATATGTACGAGGGTAAAAAGCGCAACCATCATATTTGTTATTCTCTAATTCAGGAAAAAAGGTTCAGTCTGTTTTAGCAACTTTTTAAAAGATATTCAAACTAAGCATAATAAGTTTCATCAGATTCAAAGTAAATCGGCATAGCCATTAAAATCAGACACATAACCGTGGAAGAAAAAGGACGGAATTTAATAGTTTTAACTCATGCTAGTAAATAAAACAAAAACTCATGTATAGAAAATCAGTAAAGTTCTTATTTTGGTTTCACTAATTGGCACAGTTCACTTTATATCTATTTAAACAAAGTCCTAGCCGAGATCAAAATTATGTTAAATATTGTCCAAAAAAGAGATCAATAATAAACTTTATCCGTCTTTGTACTACAATCAGTCAATATTAAACAATAACAACTTATAAAAAAGAAGTTATAGTGTTTTTAGCAACTTTAAAGGTAACAAAAAATAAAAATTTCCCTGACTCAAATAAAAAGAAAAGTATCTCTTTGGCATTAAAAATAAATGTAACTACTGCTTAATAATCTAAAATGAAGAAGTAACAGTATTCAGCCTTTTGTAACATCACTTTGTATAAACTAACATTACAACTTCTTAAATATTCAAGTAACAATCATTAAACTTCGATTAATGTAGGAACGCAAAATAAAAATCTCATAAATATTAATCACTTATTCAGAATCATCATCCTCTATGTCTGTATCTGGAAGTGTGTCTCTAAAACCTAGACCATTCGACGCAGAAAAATCACGCGATTACAACGGTGTATATAACTCAGTTCTTCAAAAATTGTCAGTTATCCCATTTTGCCTTTCTACCGTCGATTTGTATTTAACAAGTCTATTTTTTGTAATCTAATTAAACACTGGTGAGCTAAGAAGTAAAACCGTGCCTTCTAAATTGCAAAAAAAAAGGATTCTATTCATTGAAATTTATGTCTGGTCATTACAGTCAAATGAGGATACCTCTCACTGAACATACGGCAAGTTCTTTCAATAATCTTGTGACATTCTTCATGAATATAAAATAAGTTCAAAATATTAGTGTTTGAATGCTCTTGATAATCCATTTTTATAGATACTTCAGACAAACGCAATAAAAGTGGTTTGCAGTTATTATTATTGACATTTGTTGTCATTTCCTAGGCTTCCTATTTAAAAATGTTGCGATTTCTCTTAACTTTATCAAAAATTCTTAACTCGAAAATTGTTGCAGATAGGTACATATAGGAAACGCTAATACAGGATGTACTCCAAGGTTTCTTCTAGGCATGGTCTAAATTTAACCGTTTTTTCTTCAAAAATGGCGGCGTTAGATAATATTAAGCATCACGATTAAAATCAAAAAATTTTCAAGAAAATCTAAAAAATGACTGCACTTAGGTATAGAGAATGTCAATAAAAGTCCCTCTAAAATAACGTTTTAAATCCAAATACGCAATAAAAAGTCGACAATTGTGTTTGAAATAAGAAAGTAGACGTCAACTTCCGGTATTTCCAGAAGTGTCGCCATATTGGAAATATTTTCATTGGACAGATCATATGCCATTATGGTCATAACCAAAATTTCAGATCTATACCCTTTTTCATTCTTCATATATTTTTAAGTCCCGGTCTCAATCAATCACCCTGTATACTTGTACCGGACCAGCGTGGCTGTCATTCATGAACGCTGTGTTCACTTGTAAGCGTTTGTGCGTATTTATGAAGGTTGTAACCCACTACACATTTATGGCCTACATTTAATTTATAATATGCATTCTAAATTTTAAAAAAAAACTTAACCAACCCTTAGGCCCTCTGCACACGGAGCAACTCAAAACAAACGCAACTGGTTTGTGATTGAAATTACTAACTGGTTACAAACTCATTAGTGATGTAGCTCCACACACGGGGCAACTCAGAAGTGATCGAAATCGGTAGTTTTGTGTGGTCATGGATGGTGGAACATCACAAACTTTGTGGACTAAAAATCCGTTAGATGGCGATAAGTTTAAGAACCTCTGCTTGCACTGGGTGGACTCTTATTTTGAACAAAACTGACTTAAAAATTTGGTTAAAACATTTTTATACACATCCTCTGTTGGATTAAATTCGAATTTTGCGAATTTTTTAAGTGAACTAGTTACTGGTGACACACATAACAGACCGCCTATAGTCATACATTTGAAAAACCTCTTCGGCAAACCCCCACCCTTCAAAGCCTTGGACATTTCAAAGACTTCTCACCCCTACCACATCGAAAGGGGGTGGTTGCCGAAGGAGTCTTTGAAATGTTTGCTAGGGGTGGGGTATTTTTTCAACAGAGGGGTTGCTGAAGAAGTCTTTGAAATGTCCACCACCCCCGGACGACTCCTTCAGCAACCACCCTCCGGTCATTGTCGACGACCTTGAAAGACTTCTTTGGCAACCCCAAAAACCACACCCTGAAACATTTCAAAGACTCCTTCAGCA
Source organism: Elmis aenea (assembly GCA_947652605.1). Classification (NCBI taxonomy): domain Eukaryota; kingdom Metazoa; phylum Arthropoda; class Insecta; order Coleoptera; family Elmidae; genus Elmis; species Elmis aenea. The sequence goes on from OX393580.1 coordinate 23,800,141, forward strand.
ACCACCCTCTGGTCATTGTCGACGACCTTGAAAGACTTCTTCGGCAACCCCAAAAACCACACCCTCAAACATTTTAAAGACTCCTTCAGCAACCACCCTCTGGTCATTGTCGACGACCTTGAAAGACTTCTTCGCGACCTTCAAACATCGATCATAGTAAGCTCCGGATGAATATGCCATCGGACTGTCGCTGGAACCGTAGTATACCACTACTCTTATCCTCTTCTGCCGCATCTCATTCGAGCCATATGCCACTACCACCCCTATCAATTCTTTTTTTGTAATCAGTACTTCTACCATCAATACTCAAAACCCAAAACTAAAAACCCGAAACTCGCATTCTCTTTGGGTCTTATCTGTGTTTATACTGTTTAGGCGCATGTGCATGGGTAGTAAATTGTATATAAAATATGTCTCCGTGTCACACACAGTTTCAAACGTTTGGAATTCTGTATTGAAATCTGTACAAGAAAAACAATACAATATATTCTGTACTGTTTTCTGTACAGAAATTTATACCGTGTCACACGGGCTTAATAATGTGTGTGGTTGCTCCACCCCGCTGATGCAATCGGCCGAACAAGCAACTGGGTGATTCAAGTCCAAAACGAGTTGACAGGTTGAGTTGCCTACAACTGATTGCCAACGCGTTACCGACTGGTTTGTAACGAGTTGCGCCGTCTGCAGTGTCCCATTCAATTACAAAGGTTGCACAACTCATTGCGGACCGGTTGGTTATTTGCGTCGGTGATCAGTTTCTTTTGAGTTGCTCCGTGTACAGAGGGCCTTAACCTGAACCCTTATTGCTGACCAAGTGGACGGAAATTAGGTTTAAGGTCGGCGAAAGCTTTTTCTAATTGTAATTTTTATTGGATTGCAAACCTTTATGATGAGTTTTACGCGCAAACGCTTACATGTGAACATAGCGTTTATAGGTGACAGCCACGCTGGTCCGTTACAAGCATAAATTACCTATTTACAAAACAATTTTCTAATTCGTGTGCTAATATGAGCGTGCAAAAAAAAGTTTCTGTAGCCCAGTTTAACGTCGCCCAGTTGACCGTCGCCCAGTTGACCGTCGCCCAGTTGACCGTCGCCCAGTTGACCGTCGCCCAGTTGCCGTCGCCCAGTTGACCGTGTCCGCAATTCTACACCCTGTACATAATATAAATACCATACAGTAAACCAATATGAATACCGCATAGTTAACCAATATTTCCTTTTTATCTTTCAACAATCTTAGCATAATATTAAAAATCGATATTGAACCAATATGATCAGCCACATCATACCAATATTGGTTATAATATATACAATGTGTCCAAAAGTAATGCTATATATCTCAATAAATATCCACTTTAGGGAAAATTTTTCTGAATAAAAGTGGTTAGGTACTTAGTTTTCCACCATAAGAAAATATTTAAATTATTATTTTTTTTTTGAATAACAAAAGCCCAATGAAAAACAATTGACTTTTTTTAAATGGCAAGGTACCCCTATATTATACTCATTTGATAGAGAATGTTTTCTCTTTTCAACGATGGGGTCACCTTAAATATTAAGTTTATGCTAAGGGTGCGTACACACGTATCATTCTAATATGTAATGTAATGTAACGTGTAATGTAATGCGAATTGTTTGGAGCACGATGCGAATCCTGTTGTTTTTGTATTACATGTAACGCTCGCAGTGACGTAAAACGACGAATTTGCCTTACATTACACGTTACATTACATTACATATTACGTACGTACTAAGAGGCCGGAGAATATCGAAAATTAAAAGATCGTATTAGGGAAATTACACCTGAAATGGTTGGGAATGTTATAAACGGGTTTAAAAACTGAGTTTATCATTGCCAAGCCGTAAATGGTTCACAGTTTGAACACTTATTGTAGATTTCGTCAAAAAAATTTAGTTCTTATGATGTTTTTGTTAGAAATAAATACTAATCAATTAAAATAATATTTGCGTTTTTCTCAAAAAGTTACTTGTAAGGGTACTAAAGTTTTGCATCATTGAAAAGAGAAAAAAATGCTCTATCAAATGAGTAGATATAATATAGGGGTACCTTGCCATATAAAAAAATTCAATTGTTTTATATTGCGCTTTTGTTATTAAAAAAAAATATATTAAAATTTTGTCTTATGGTGGAAAACTAAGTACTACACAACTTTAATTCAAAACATTTCTCCCTAAAGTGGATATTTATTGAAATATATAACATATTCCAGAGATGGAAAATAGGTGGCACGCGTGCCAAACTTGGCACGCGAGAGATTTTCGACGGCACCCTAAAGAATTCTATGAATAAATTTGTTTTTAAATTTTAAACTTTTTCGAAATGCTATTTATCTACAACTCATGTTCTTTAAATATCAAAAAATTAAAAATACCAGAAAATAACAACTCTTCTTATATCAATACAATAATTTGATCATTACTATACATATAAAATACCAACTGTAGCGATGCACGGAACTTTTGATTGCATAAGTATTTAGTGACATATAAAATCATGACGTTGGCAATACTGAACGAAATAACTGATGGTTGTTTCTGGTAGGTAGGGTAGGTTAGGTTAGGTTAGGTTAGGTTAGGTACTGGCACGGGAAAAAAATCGTATTAAATTTTATCTTATTTTGGCACACTGATCAAATCCTATTTGGCATCCCTGCATATTCCATTACTTTTGGACTCACTGTATGTATTGGTATGCTATTGGGAGATGATTAAAAATCCTTTTTTGCGAATATTGTGCAAGTTGTTTTTCAGAGTTCGGTTTTAAAAGACACTTCCTGAAAGGAAAAACTTTATCCTCTGCAATAACATGAGACATTACTGTATTACTATTTAGAAGCTTCATACTACCGAAATATTTAACTTTCCTTTTTCAGTTGTACCAATTTTGAATGTAAAAAAATAGCTCCATCACTGTATCTACCATTTACTATTTCAATCAACAGTAATAAATTCAACATAAGCATTAGCTAGCTCCTTTATTACAACAAGGACAACGCAAGACCTCTTAGTGGTCTATCACTAGGTACACTCCAGCTCCGATAATTTAAATCTACAGGGTATAGAGTTGCGTCCGACAGCGATTTAAATTTTAGTGTTTAGAAGTTAAACTCGAAAAATAAAGGACTTGGGAAATGTACAGTGTAGGGATTTATGGTTTTATTCTAAAAGCATTATTAATATCGTGTACTCATCAGTCGGATGTTGGATTAAATGTGGTAAGAATGCATTTTCCTGTATTAATTTATTATTTACGTATAGTATTTGTTGATATACACACGTTTTTGTACTGGGTATAAGCAAAATAGGGTTCCACTTAAACACTTTTTAATTTTATATCTAATAAAATTTTGACCAAATTAAATGTACTCATTTTGTTATGAAAAAATTAGGCATAAAGCAAAATTTTTGATTTTTTTACCAACGCAAAGTAAAGGGCTAACACACAAATTTAAAAAAATATTTTTTATAGGTTTCAGAACAAACAAGAAGTCGTTTTGTATTGCACACATGTTGTTTCATATTTTTGGAACAATGGATGAACTGAAAATTACAAGTAAAAATTCCAACGGCATACCAATGTAATTTTTTTAAATTTTTTGAAAATCCATAAACAAATACTTTGAATAGTTATTAAAAAAATATAGTCGGTATGCATTAAATAAATATTGTTTAACATTTCCACAAATAATTAGGCCCATATCAAAATTGTTGTTTATTTTCTGAATAAATAAACTCTAGGGTAAACACTTTTAAAAAATGTTTTTGTGGAAATGAACACATTTACTGATGTTTTCTAGTGAAGCTTTAGTTTCTTTAACATTGTTTATCATCTTTATTTTACATCATTGTTAATTATTTACCGATTTTGTTTCCATGAAACGGTAAATTATTGTTAATTTTAATACAAAAAGAACATTGAACAACAAAAACAGTTGTCATTACTATAGGTATAGTTACACGACATTTCAATTATTGCATTAATGAAAGTGAGCATAAGATATTGTTTAACATGCTTTTTTATAAAGATATGCCGTTTAAAAATTATTGCTTGATCAATGTTGTACTACTTACAATTTGGCTAAAAATGGGGCACTATAAAGCTAATTTTAAAGAATGGGCCAAAGAATTAAATAAATTAAAAGATAGCCTGAGCGGTACAATAAATAACCACCATGAGGACAAAAAACATGATGTTGCTTTAACCAAGAACAAAAATTTGTTTGCAATGGAATAATTCTTTAGTAAAATTGGTCAACTTATTTAATCCAAAATAAAAATTGCCTACACTGAAATATTTGTGTAGGTACAAATAATAAAGAAATATGGGTATCCAGTAGAAGTCCATGAAAATATTGTCACGCCAGATGGTTACATTTTGACTTTGCATCGGATTCCACGAAGTACCAACAGTTCTACAACAAGCACTAAACCAGTTTTGCTTGTGCCTGGTTCTTTGTCTGATCCTTCCGACTGGGTAAACGCTGGGCGCAAGAAAAGTTTGGGGTTTCTTTTAGCTGACGCAGGATATGATGTGTGGTTAGCCAATACCCGTGGTTCGACTTGGTCCAGAAGACATGTTATGTACGACCCAGATCACGACCAAGAAAAATATTGGCAATTCAGGTAAATAACATAAAATAAACTACAATTTTTGTATATATTCAAGCATGTCGGGTAAAACGGCATTCTAAAAGATTTTTTTTCCAAGACTATTTCCTTTATTATACGATCTGCCCCAGAAACTGCTCGATTTATGTAATAACACATCTAAATAAACTATACAAACTATGAGAATAACCATGGCAAGATACAAATATTTCATAAATTATTTCAGGTATTTAGAATTATGTAATAGTATAAGAAATTTCTTGTCAAAATTAAGGATTTCTGGACATAATAATCTCTTTGCTACTTAACCCTAGGTTTACCATTGAGGTACCCGGGTAACTTTTTCGTTTTAACTGATTTGATTTTTTGTGTTCGGGGCGATTTGGGACCCTGAACGTCTCTGACATCTTAAATCTACATGTTGTACACATAATGTAAAAAATTAAAATGAATTGCGTTTTTAGATTTTTAGTAAAATCATTTTGAATTATTTTTATACACCGTTTACCGTTAGGGTACCCGGGTACTAAACTTTATGTACAAGACGCCGCGTCGCGCGGCTTGGTATTTGAGCTGTCGGACGCACTTTTCGTTTGTTTTGACTGTGTCGCGAGTAAGAATTCAGTTTCAATAAAGTTAGATTAGTGAAGTGAACAATGATTAGTTTTGTAATTATGGATAACAAAGTAGCTGGACCATCAAACGCAACAGGTCAATTGCCATGGTATGTTGTTTGTGTACTTGTTTGTTTTTTTTGAAATAGATTTCTTGTATTTATTCCATCAATAGTAAAAGAAGACATGACGATGGTGACAATAAAAGCGTTCCCGGGAACTCGAAACGTATGGCATTACGGGAACGGTATGCACACAAGGTGTCACAAAAAAAACGCCGCAAGCTGTAACTCCGTTGTTTGTGGTCCGATTTTGGTGAACAAAAAAGTAAATGAAATGGCTCCTCAAATGCTATAAAATGAATTGAATTTCAATTTTTTTCAAGTTGAACTTAAATGTCAAACGAAGTCAATATTTTTTCCAAATAGCACCATATATTTTTTTTTTTTTTACTTAATTTGGTAGACACTTTTTTTCTGAATTCAATGATGTAATCATGTTAATTTTAGTGCAAAACTAATATGAAATAAAAAATAAAAGTTTAACTAAAATAGGTTAGGTTTCACAAAATTTTCAAGTGTGCCGTGGAAAACAAAAAAAATCTTAATCAACAAATGTCATTTAAACGTCAGTGTGGTATTTTATAGTTGATTTTAGTTGTTTTTAATAATTATAATTGTAATATTTTATAAACATATTTTTTTTTGAATAAAAATGTTTTTGAGTAATAAGTTGAATAATAAATGTTTATGAATAACAAATGTTAAATAAAAAATGTTTTTGAATAATAAATGTTGTAGATTAATCCATTTTAAACAATAATAAACATTTTCCTAAATGAAAATTGAGACAATCATAGTATCATTTGAAAAATACTATATTTTCATCACAAAATAAATGAAAGTACCCGGGTACCTTAACGGTAAACGAAGGGTGAAAAATTTATCGGTAAACCTAGGGTTAAGGTGCATTTAAATTAGAGCGAACAGAAGCGAACGAACGAACGAACGAGTTTTTAGGTATTCGTTCGTTCGTTCGTTCTCTTCGCAATATCATTGAACGAACATTCGCATTCGTCGATGATCCGCGCTAATGTGAAAACCTGAAAACGAAATGTCGGATAGAGAATTCGCTAGCTACAAATATGCACCATCCAAACTGAGCACGAACTTCCTTCGATGATTCGCTTATTTACCGACACGCGACGGAACCTGTGCGAACACGAACGAATTAGTTCGCTAGCGTTCGCTTCGCCGTGCAAATTACGCGAGCTTGAACGAACGAATTCGTTCGTTCGCTTTTGTTCGCTCTAATTTAAATGCACCTTTACATAATTTTATATCTCTTGCTTTGTTTGTTGTAGTCATAGACATGGTGAATTTTTTTCTTTAAGTCTTTATCTATTGCACATGCTCTAACTCGTTTCTACTTAATCCGTATGTCTTACCAGTTTTTCCTTGGACTTCATATAAAAGTTGCCATAGACATCTTGTCCTAACAATCTTTTGAAAAACTGAAATTCCGTTGAAACTTATTCTTGTTGTTTTTAAACAACATCATTTATGATTACACTGTTCTAATTTTTATTATTTATATAGTCATGAGTCCTTCTACTGTTAGTGTTAGGTGAAGAACTGTTGAGTTGTGTTTTGCTGACTTTTTTTATGTTTTTCTGTCTTGTGCTAGATTTTTTATGTCTTTGCATTTGATGTTTCTGTCCGTTGCTGGTTTTTTAACTTCGCCTTGCCAGGTTTTTCTCGGTCTACTCTTAGAACTAAAAATTGCATACTAAAGTTTACCCATTGGTGTTCTTGAGTTTCTGCTGATATGCACACGGCACTACAATTTATGCACTGTACTCTACTTTTTGAACACTTAGAATAACTCATGTGGCTTTGTTCTCTTCACTTCTGTTGAGGTCATATACGTCGAGGATTACCTCGATATTAATGTGTTTCATAAATAAGAGATTTGTGTTTCCAGTTTCCATGAAATCGGTGTCTTCGACTTACCGACATTCATAAACTACATATTAAACCAAACAAATCAAGGTAAACTGTACTACGTTGGCCATTCTCAGGGGACAACACTATTCTTTGTCATGGCCTCAGAAAAACCGGAATACAACGAGCGAATTCGTCTCATGGTAGCTTTGGCACCATCGGCCATACTGATCCGACGGCCATACTGATCCGACCTAGAAGTGTTGCATTAAACTTGTACCATACATTTGAGGATCAAATAAATGTAATAAAACTGTAGCTAAGAATCGCAAACCAAAATTATAAAGCAATTTATTTTCAGCAATTTCTTGACGATTTTAAAATTTACCAGGTGTTTAAACACGATCCGCTGTTCACGATATTTGGTGATTTGTTTTGCGGAGACAATGCACCCTTTCAAGAAATATGCGCCACTATTTTTTACGTTTGGGCGGGATTTGGATCAACTCATCTAGATAAAGTACAACCTAATACATAAACAACTGCATTTTTTATTTCGTGTTTAATTGTTTTAGTCTTTAATTCCTGCAATTGTAAGCAACGATCCTCCTGTTGCGTCATTTTGCACAAATAACTAACTCTGGTAAGTGACAATATTAGAGTACCTTCTTTAATGCAAATAATCACATGTAATTAATAAAAATATTAAATACAAATCACTTTTTTCGAAGAATTTTTTTTCGATATCGAATATTTAATTAAGCTTATTCGGATTAGCAAATGCCTTAGTTAAATAATAAATTCGTGTAATATTGAAAATTATTTTAATATTATTAATATTTTATAGCAAAATTTCGAAAGTACGATTATGGAGCCATGGAAAACATTAAAAAATATGGCCAGATTGCCCCTCCTGAATACAATTTAAGTAATGTACGTTCACCTGTGTCTTTATTTTATTCTTCAACTGACTGGATTGCTGAAATTGAGGTGATTTGTTGTTAATTAAAATGGCGTAGAAAATTGTCATCAAATTGAATTTTTAGGGCGTTGAACAGCTAATCAAAGTTCTACCGAACGTTGTGTATAAGCAATTGATCAATGGATTTAATCACGTCGATTTTATATGGGCTAAAGATGTGGTGCCGTTACTTTACAATTACGTCCTAAACTTAATGTCCACGTACTAGGAACTCCATTTAAGCTTTTAATATTGTCATTACGTGCATGAAAAACGGATAATCAGAAAACGCATAAATTTTAGATCTTGTCCAACTCCAAATACCTGCTCCGAAATAATATTTTTAGCAAATATAATCTGGGCCAACAAAATTCGTAATTTATAATTGATATATACCTATTACCTATTACATCATATCGTGTTGCCTTAATTTTTATTATTTTTATGCCTACCACTAAGCAAAAAATTAAAATGTACCCTTGCATTTGGTATTAAATTTCATACATACATACAAACAAAATCGTAAATAATTTAGAAGAACAAAAAAAAAAAAGATTAGCAACAGCTTAAGATATTTTTTACATATTCTTTGTCCGTTGATAAAAACAGGAAAAACTTAAATATAGTACGCCAGGATATTAAAATAAAGAAAGTATTGTGACAGTGTATTATCAAAGAATTTGTCGTTGTATTAAACAGTAACATAGATAAAACAATAAAGCCAAAAATCGTTGTATATTGTGATAAAATATTGTTGACATAAACGTTTCTATATTCTGTTACGATAAAATATTACTTATTTATTCTGAAAATAGATAGGAAGCTATTGTCCCAGAGTAAATAAACTATTAAGGAACTCCTAATCAATTTAGAAAAAAAAATTCAAAATTATATTATTTTTTGAGTGTCAAGATGAAATTACACACAAGGAAGAAATTACACAGGAAAACAATTACGTAGGGAAAAATTACACAACACATATTAAAAATTGTACACTAATATAAATTAACTTTTTTTTTTAGTTTTAATTATTATGGTAAAACTTAATAGTTCAATAATGGGTAGTTCACACGGTGACATTTAAAGTCGCGACATCAAAAGTCGCGACTTTAAATGTAAGTCGCGACTTTAAATGTCACCGTGTGAACTACCCAAATTCAAAATCGCGACTTCAAAATAAAAATGGCTGCTCTTGTAATTGCAGCATCGAGTGTTGTAGAGCAACTAATTATTTTGAAGTTGCTATTTGTTGATAATGCTCTAAAATCGTTGAAACATCTATTGGGGACATGATAAATTCGAAATCGATGACAAACAAATGTATATTAGGTTAGGTTAACCTAACCTATTTGTCTGTTATGTCAAAATATAAAAGTATGGTAGGCTTACGTCAATAATGTCGAACTGTCAAATCGATGTCGCGACTTTGCGTGACATTAAAAGTCGCGACTTTTGATAGTTCACACGGTGACATAAAAGTCGCGACCTTTAAAGTCGCGACTTTTATGTCACCGTGTGAACTACCCATTATTTGGAACAATTACAAAATAAAATAAATATTTTGCCGACTTCCATTTATTCGTATTTAGTTTTCATACCAAATTAAACAATTCTTTGAAATTCTTAAGGGGATTAAAGAAATTAGTAAGATAAGTATCGAAAAAAAGGAATACAACATATAGGTCACCGGTCGATTTTTAAATATTTTCAGAAATTATTTCATAGCTTGTACCACTCAGACTAAAATTTATTTTGTGTATAATTTTTTTCCTGTGTAATTTCTTTCTTATGTAATTTTTTCACTGTATAATTTTTTTCATGTGTAATTTCATCACGTGCAATGTCTACTTGCGTAATTAAATCGTGAAACCTCTTTTTTTTCTACAACACTAAATTATGACTGGTTTTTATTCAAGAAATTTAGTTTCTGAACAACAATTCAACTGATAATGCCATTTTTTTACGATAGCATGAATATACGTTTTATATAAATCTGCTTTTTAAATAATTATGTTCAGTATTCCAGAGAGCAAGTACCTACACATTTAAAAATTTGCCAAAATGAGTAAAGGTTTTGATTGTTTAAAATTTTGTTTGTTTCTAAAATAAGTACATTTAATTTATGCCTAAATTAAAGAAAGTTTCGGTTGATTTTTCCTCAAAAATTTTCATATTGAAGTCATTAAAAAACAATCACCCACCGCAAAATTCCATCATCATCGAAACAAAAACATTCAAGGGGAGTTTACTTCCCTATCAACCTTTGGCCAATGATTAGTTCTGGAATATATCTTATTAAAGTCCGTCTATTAATCCATGCAAGTCGTACAATAAAATTGTTTGTAACAACACTAGTATCGGAACAGCTGCTTTATATTTAACGTAATTGTTGTACCAATAATACTCAAAACAATAATCATCACCATGACGATAAAATTGTTATTGTATATATGTGGTTTCATTTCACTTGTTATTCTACCGTTGTATGTGCATTTCCTGACCGATCAACATGCAGATCTTGGATTAAATGTGGTAAGAAGATGAAGTACTTTATAATTAAATCAAACAATATTACTACATCGTAGTTAAATAAGTTTAATCCGATATACACACAATAAAATTTGTCAACACGATTGCTATCATGTCATAAATGATATTTTACTTATGAAGGGTTATCAACAAATATAAGTAGAATATTTCTATTTTAGTTACTTCTTACAAATTGTTTCCGATTTTATTCCATACTCTGTAAATTACTTTAAAATTTGTAAAATATAAATATATTATCGCAGATTACCCATAATGCATGATCTTTAATGTGTTTATTTATTCGACATTTTTTAAATAGTTACAGTCGCCGATATCAACGACCTTTTCCCTCGATATTTTTAAGTTTCTGATATACGTTGTTTCAAACAAAAATGTTAAGGAAAAATGCTCGATAATATTTAAAATAAAATCAATTTATTCATATTTAGGTCTCGCAACAAGACGAATCCCCGAACTAAGGGCTAGCTCTTGGATATAGCTATATTACAACAGATTTAATGAGCCTTTTGCGGTTTCACTTTAATTCGGCTTGTACCAGGACATACATGGCTTTCTATAGGTTTGTTCCAACAGGCTTGCTGACTGTGCGGCGCACTATCAGGAGTGTGCGGCGCACTATCAGGAGTGTGCGCAGTATCAATATCGCGTACCAACACAGTCTCTGATAGTTCACCGGACGGTTTAGTCGGCTGTTCCATCATTACAAAATTAATACATGAACTAGTCGGTGTACGGTCAAAACAGTTTTCGGATGAGAGCATGTACCAGCATTTGGATTTTTAAACGCATACGCTGTTCACAACTAACGTGAGCTCAGGTAGCTATGCATCGCTCTACCAACCTCACTTACAAGGGAACCTCACTTGGTGGTACTAAAGTCGATTGACGGGACTAAGATTTTCCTAAAGAAGATCGTGAATGAAGAAGAGTAGCAATATTTTTGGCCCCGGAAACTCAAAACTTACCGTTGAAACTCAATTTTTATTATCAAAAATTGCACGAAACAGAGTAAACCGTTAAAGGTACTTGAAATGAACATAAACTTGTAAATAATTGTTTTTAAATCACAGTGCTTTTATGTTTTATTAACAAGATCCAAGTTTTCTCTTTAAAAGTAAGAATTCGTAAATAACAATAATTTTTTTACAATTTTTTGGCGCCAAATCCAAATTTAAGGAAATCTGCACTCCAAGTGTAAATGAACTCTGGCTATTTGAGGTTATAAAAATTAACCAAAATGATGCTATTGTACTCAAAATTGCTTCCTCTTCCCAAAAATGTAAAAATATGCAGGGTGTTCCATTTAAAATAACAAAGTTAGGGTCATTTCCGGCGGAACCGGAAGTGAAACTATTGTGTGCATGTGCTCAAGAAATCCGATTTTTTACACATATCATGTGTCTAGAATATTATTTATCCAAAATCAAAACTAAAGAAAAAAAGGGGGTGTGCCAGAGTTCATTTATACATGGTATTGAACCTATTTCGTGCAATTTTTGAAAATAAAAATTGAGTTTCAACGGTAAGTTTTGAGTTTCCGTGGCCAAAAAAATTGGAACTTATCTTCATTCACGATCTTCTTTCGGAAAATATTAGTCCCATTAACCGACTTTAGTACCACCAAGTGAGGTTCCCTTGTTATTGCTAGATTCTTAAGGTGTTTACCCTAGCGATGCGTACATTTGTATGAACCCAATAGACGCAAATGTCATTTACAGTTGGGCCAGTCGTTCCAACAACGGCTAATACTGGGCAATTCATTTAATAGTACATAGTTCACGCATGCGAATAAAACAGTTCATGCATTCATTCAAGGATCGGTTTTAAACTGCTAGTTGGAACAAACCTTATAACGTTTAAGACAAGAATATGACTACTGGCAGGATTAACCAAGCAATTGCGATCGCGTCGGCAACGGCCGGGCGAAGAACCCGTAACGAAGCGCAATGGTTTATAAAGGGTGTTTCAACAAGAGATGTACGTTTTTTTTTTTTTAGTAAAACGTCAAAGAACAACGATAATCAACTTTTTTTAGATTCTGTTATAAAGTAGAGACATATAAATAATGTGAGGAACAGCACATTATCCAAATGGCCGCCTCGACTCTTCCTACAGATTGCAACGGTTTTCTCGAAGTTTTTAGTAATTTTTTTACAAAGATCCATCAAACTCAGCAAAAGCGGCTTCGATGTTGGGTTTGAGAACATAAATTGGCTGTGAATTATTGCCATAGACTTTTTCTTTAATATAGACCCGAATAAAAAACGTCCAATGGTCTCAATTCGTATGATCTTGGTGGCCAATCGATGTCACCATTACTCAAAATCAAACGACCTGGGAAATTGGAACACAATTATGCGATTGTTTCACCACGTATGGCACGTAGCACCATCTTGTTGAAAGTAGAGGTCCGTTATATCTTTATTCTCCAGCTCAGGTCACAAAAAGTTGGTCGACATGTCTCGATAGCGCACACCAGTGACCGAAACAACTCTTCTAGCATCGTTTACAAAGAATTGAGGTGTGTTTGGGTCTTGTTTGACACTTTTACTCACTGCGGCAATATTTTCGATTGACCGGCAAACCAGACTGCGCTTTGGTGTCTTCAGATCTTGCAGTAAAACGGTATATTTGAATTTTTTAAATTACAATTCGGAACGTAATCAAAAAGCGCTTGCACTTTGTACACGATTATTTGGGAAAACTGCACGAATTTTGCGAAGTGTATTAATGAAAAAACATGAATTTCCTTAATAAAATTCAAGCATTTGTATGCGTTTTGCGATTATGTACATGTACTGCTCAATAAGAAATTCCACTAGGATATAGATGACAGCTGTCAAATAAAATCTTTAAAAAGTTTTTGTGCAATTCAAATCCTACACTTCTTGTTGAAACACTCTTTAGATCGAAGACGTTCCCGTTTGCTTGATCATTTATGATCTCTGGGCCACGCTTTCGGCATCGTCCAATAACTGTGGTTGTGGTCCTCGTGGCCTACTCGAGCGGCCGAACGCTTAGGACGGCATCGTGGCTATGAGGCTCTCATCCCATCCACAAACGGAGATTTATCTTGCATGTTTAAGCTATTTGAATATGTTACGTCGTTCTCTACCTAAAACAACGTATTTAACCTATAAGTCCTTTGATTTAAAAACTAAGAACTGGTTTATTCATCTTAAATCATTCCTGAATAAGTTATTAACTAACTTACCACTATTTTAAGTGAATATTTTAGTACACAAAATTTTTAATAACGTAATTAAAATCTTCACATCCAGTAGATCGGTTTTAAAATTTTAAATACATTTCGTTCAGGACGGTCTCTTACAACTTAAACTTTTCCTCCAGATTAATGATGGCGAAAATTTGTCCAACTTCATATTTTACAACTATCTTCTGCTTAATAAATATGAAACGTTTTTTTCAAGACGAATTACGTTTCTCTCCTAGATCGAACTTATAAACAAATATGGATACCCAGTCGAAATCCATAGTGATGTTATTACTCCCGATGGATACCTTCTCACTTTACACCGAATACCCCCTCATTCTGCTAAACATGGTAAACCTGTACTGCTCATGAGTGGAATATTCGCAAGTACAGCGGATTGGGTTAACTCGGGACCTGAAAACAGCTTAGGTTTCATTCTTTCCGATGCAGGATACGACGTGTGGTTAATAAATCCGCGAGGATCGAACTGGTCCAGGAAACACATTGAATGGGACCCAGATAGAGACAAACAAAAATTTTGGAAATTTAGGTAAGAAGGAACTCGGTTATTTAAACCAAGGGGTAAGGGTTGAAATTAAATCAACTTGACTAAATTATGATACAATCTATATTAGTCAAAAACCAAAATAAAACAGATTCAAAAACGATGCACCACTAAAAAAAGAAAAAGTTTTGAAAATCAGCATTGTTTTTATAAAAATTTTGGAAAAAATCTTACAAACTCGCATGAGCAAAATAATCATTTGATGTCGTTATTCTGTGTTCAAAGATTTTTATTTTAATTTTACTGAGAACAAAATTTTTCAAGTGAAACTTTTGGTCAAAATAATTGTAATTGCTTTTGTTTTACTGTATAAAGATTTTTTTACAATTTGCCAATTTGTCTTTACATTCTTATATACAGTTTGTTTGAAATTCGAGTTTAAGCATGGGGATCTCGCTTATTATAATAGCTAGAATATAGGTTTCAATTCGGCAAAGTTGCTAAATTTGGTGCTCATTAATAATCCGAAGAGAAATTGGAGATATCTCAAACGGTATCCGAGAAAATTGGGAAAAACCGGAAAATACGATTTTTGAAAATCGTCTATAACTCCTGGAGTATAAAATATTTCAAATGTGTTAAAACATTGCCCAAGCAACTTTTTAAGCCGAATCGGATGATGATCACAAATTTATCCTAGATCGATTCGTTTTTGTTTTATGACAACCAACTTTGTTTTTTCTTATGGGCGCAATTTTTGTTTTTTACATAATCAAATAGCATTTATTTTTCTAAATCCATTGATGTATCACACATGGTATTTTACTTTTTCTTTCATTTTCAAATTTCAAAAAATACGTTTTAAACAATAACCATTATAAATCAGGTTGGCCGGTCATTGTAGTTTATGTTGTTTCCATGACAACCGATCAAAAAACTAAATGTTTTGAAGGCCTGTTAGTCGTAAAAATGAACTTTAATAACGAAGAAAAACGCGATATGCTGCCCATAAGAAAAAATAAACTTTGTTGTCTAAAACAAAAACGAATCGATCTAGGATAAATTTGTGACCACTATCCGATTCGGCTTAAAAAGTTGCTTGGGCAACTTTTTTACACATTTAAAATATTTCAAACTCCAAGGGAGTTATAAACGATTTTCAAAAATGGACTTTCCAGTTTTTCCTAATTTTCTCGGATACCGTTTAAGATATATCCAATTTCTCTTTGGATTATCAATGAGCAACGAATTTAGCAATTTCTTTAACAAACCTAATTCTTAAATCCGTTATCCGCTTATACATATTAAAAAACTGTGGAAACAAAAAATGTTTAACGTCTCAAAGTATGATAGGTAAAGAAAACAAAAAAAGAAAAGTGAAAGTAATACAAAAAACGAAATAAATAATTCCAAAATTTATTTTTTGTTGGGACTTGTAACAAACCAAAAATATCTTCATAATATTTTTATTTACATACAAATAATTTTTTTTAGTTCAAAAAATACTGGAACTTTATCGGTTTTTATAACGCGAGTCATTAAAAAAAATCTTTCAACTTAAAACTGGGTCGCGACGAGAACGCTGAGACCCGCTTTTATCCCGTAATAAAAGGCATTAAATCTTCACTGATTAAATTTTATTTAAACATTATTTTTTCAGTTTTCACGAAATAGGTTACTACGATTTACCAGCAGCTGTTGGCTACATCGTCAACCAAACCAACGAAGAAAAGGTTTATTACATAGGCCACTCGCAAGGCAACATTGCCTTCTTTGTCATGGCTTCAGAGAGACCAGAATACAACGACCACATACGCCTTATGGTGGCCTTAGCCCCAGCACCATTTTTCGTTCGCCAAAGAAGTCTCATACTAAAAATTTATAATCCTTTCCACGACATTATAACGGTAAACAGTAAAAAATAATGACCGCGTGTTTTATTAATAATTTGATTACAGTGGATAACCGATTATTTGGAAATCTACGAAATTCTACCTCACTCAAAATTTTTTACAGTAGTATCAGCAGTATTTTGTCATGATTATTCTCCATTTCAAGAACTTTGTGTCAATGTTTTTCACCTATGGGCAGGATTTGGAAGTACTCAGTTTAATAAAGTAAGAAATATATATTAATTAGTACTTAATCTATACAAAATGTCCGATTATATCAACCTCAAATTAAAGTATATAAATTACAAGGAGTCAGTTTTTAGGGTTTTTACCATTATTTTATCTGTTCCAAAGAGATATAGATTTACAAGGTGTAGTTATTTAATTTCATTGAACTAAAATTTTAATTCGCAGACTACAATCTTAGGACAAAGCTGGTGAATTTACGATGGCAGGTCTTTATTTTCGCTTTGTTATTCCGCGAATGTTTTGCTATTTTATGTTATTTACATCCAATTTAATTATAAACTAAGATAATGAGAGTATGTAAAACAAAAACAGAGATAATAGACTTTTATGCCGAGTACAAGATCAGTACATCCTGCGTTGCCAGATTGCCAATAATATTACACTGATTTGTTTGTTTTTTACTTGGTAAAACTGGCTAATGTGCGATAGTATTAAAAGGCAACAACCGATAAAGTTTGATAGTTCTTCATCTAAGATTATTATTTAGATAAGTTAAAGATATTGTCAATGTTTAGCATACACAACAGGAGCATATGTCGCTACTACGTTGCTTCGTTTACATCAAAGGAAAATGTTAATCATCTCAAATTGCAAATTTTAAGTTGATATTCTGCTAATATTTAATCAATAAGATGACTTTCGTATCCCATAGAATGGTGGCAGTCAGTTTTCCAGCAGAAATTACAGTTTCGACCTTTTAGAGTTGAGGAGCCCTTTTAAACGCAGAGAAATATCAACACATCCAAGATTGATTTTACACATTTTTACAATTCAATAATCAAGATTAAAATTTTGTAAATCGTTAGATTTAAACTTCAAACTCAGTTAAGTTCATAATCAATACTGCTACCTGATTCAGCATATTAGAAACTAACACTAGAATATTCAATAATTTGCACTCACATTTGCAGTTTATGACAAGCAATAACATTGACTGGCAAAGCAGTAAATAAAATATACAAATAATAAGTGTCCCAAAAACTATTAGTAATTATTGTAAGTTGTCTTTAAGAATAAATTGTATGCTACAATTGTTTCTTGACAAGAATTGTACGTGAAACTAATTCAAAAATTTATCGCTTGCAGCTATGGAAAATATTGGTAATATTACGTAGTATTTGTTATTCTATCGTATTTTATCTTCTATTATATTGTTGTCATATTTTTTATTGCAGACATTAATGCCAATAATTGGAAGTAACAACCCTGCTGGAGCATCCATTTATCAGATAAGACACCTTTTGCAACAAGTTGAATCTGGTAAGTTGAGTTGCAAATAAAATAGCTTTAATCCTTTATCTGCCAAATACCGAAAACTCTTTGGTTAGTAATAGCTTTTAAGACAGAAATGTTTATACATTAAATCATGACCACAATTTGGAAAACTATATCTGTTTTATTCTCTCATTTTAATTCGTTTTAGCCCGGATTGCATTTGTACGATATGAGTTTCAATAGTACAAAAAGTAAATTATATAATATTATAGCACATCTAAAAATGTAATTGTAGAATTCTATTCTTGAGGCTTTCGCGGCCGTTATCCATAATACAATCTTGGTTTCCGGGTTTGGAACCGCGTCTTCTATATTTAGAACTACTTCTAAATATAGAAGACGCGGTTCCAAACCCGGAAACCAAGATTGTATTAATTGTAGAATGTTCCGGAAATTACCAAAATAACTTTTAGAAACACACACGCAATTGTAATGCAGCAAATTACCAAAAACATATTTTATATATAACTTCGGTAGTTTAAAAAAAAAAATAGCAAAGGAAATGGAGTTCTTCAGAATGAACAACACAAAATGTGTTTTTTTTTACAGATATAAGAATTAATAAGTATGTTTTTCATTTAACGAATTTTATTACCAACACCCATCGTATAAAATACACCTCCGAAAAATGGTTTAAAAAGATTTCAGATTATACAACGTCATGCAAAAAGTCTGCACCAAATGGGAAAAATTTTTATTATTGATTTCTCAGAAAATTTTATAACTAATAAAAGTTGGTACATGGTCTAAAACTAATTTTAAGATGAAGAAAAATTCGATAAAGTCAAAAGACACTAGATTTTAGCGATTTTTGAAATATTCGTAAGAGTAAAGTAGGTACCTTTATTTTAAGAGATACAAAAAAATTTTATGGAAAGGAGTTATTTAAAACCTAAAAGTAGGGCTAAGTTAAATTTTTGACAGTCGAATTCCAAGTTCTATTTATTAAGAAATTTTAAGCTCTTTACTCTTGCGAATATTACAAAAATCGTTAAAATCTAGTGTCCTATGACTTTTTACTGAACTTTTTTAAATCTTAAAATTAGTTTTAGGCCATGCACCAACTTTTATTAACAATAAATTTTTTTGAGAAATCAATACCTAATAAAAAACTTTTCCATTTGTTGCTGAATTTTTAAATGTTAAAATTTCTTAAAAAATAAAAATTGGAATTTGACCGTCATCATTTAAATCTTGCCTTATTTTTAGATTCTAAATATCTTTTTCCTATACATTTTTTTTGTATCTCTTAAAATAAGGTCACTTTACTCTTGCGAATACTTCAAAAATCGCTAAAATCTAGTGTCCTCTGACTTTTTATTGAACTTTTTATCATCTTAAAAGTAGTTTTAGACCATGCACCAACTTTTATTAGGAATACATTTTTTGAGATATCAATAATAACAATTTTTGCCATTTATTGCAAACTTTTTGAATGGCGCTGTATATCAAGATTTAAAAAAAGGAGAACTAAACATTGCTTATTACGTTAAGTTTTTCAGAAAGATTTATGTAAATCTCACAAAATGTTTAAAGTAAAATAAAAGTCTCATAAAATATTTATAATCCTTGAAAAAAGAGCCAAACAAAAATTAAGAAAATATTCCACATAACTTGCTTTATATAACTGTAAATTAAAATTAATTACTTAAAATTTCTTACCGTATCTAACAAATATAGTAACTTTACCACTTAACTAATTCAAAAACTTGGGCTAATTTTATTTGTTCCAACCAAAACTCTATCACCTACCCTTTACGAAATCAGCATCCTTGCACGTTTTTCTTGGATAACCAAGAAGGTACAAAAATTAAATTAAAAGAAGTTAAAACATATTTCCAGTATTCGTTTCATTATTTTTAAGCATTATTACAATTACATATTTATTGTAGAAGCATTCAAGTTTTACAACCATGGGGTTGAAGAAAATCTGATTAAATACGGACAAACAGACGCCCCTCATTACAGCTTGAATAACGTCAAAGCACCAGTAGCTCTATTTTATTCCACAAACGATTGGCTAGCCGAAGTTGAGGTACTTTATTTACTTTAAAATTACTGTATCTTATAAAATCATGAGACTCTTTTTAGGGTGTTGAACGACTGCATGCTGCACTACCAAATGTTGTCTACAAACATTTAATTGACGACGATGGATTTGACCATCTTGATTACATGTGGGGCAAAGACGTTAAGCCATTGCTTTATGATTATATTATAGAATTATTTAACGAATATTAAATTTAAATATGTACGCTTTAATTTATATCACATTGTATGTGCCAAATTAAAAGACATTGTGCGTGCCTTTTTACTAAATATACACTGTACCTGAAAAGTTAATCCATTTTTATCATGTTTATCACTTCCTAATAATTACAGTACAGTTTTAAACATTTTCTACAGCGCATTAAACTTTCGTGAGATACGTTGCACTGAATTTCTCGTTAGTCGATTCGTGTCAAAATTGAGCGTCCATCTAATCCCTCTCTGTACCTTTACTGACTTCTTAAAACAGTTTCAACTGGTATAGCCAGTGCAGGATTTACGTATAAGCTACACAAGCTTCAACTTAGGTTCCCCACTTTCTTGGGGACCCAAAAAAAAAAAAAAACCGAGTGAGCAATTGTCATATTTGGCACTGACATATAATATCTGGACTTATAAAGGGCCCCATATCTCAAATAGTTTAGGGCCTTATCAAGTCTTAATCCGGCCCTGGTTATAGCTCGCACATCTCGTGGTATATGAATAAAAATATGCAGCAGAATATGTTCTTGCCGACTTTGTAATCGATACTTTTGATTGGAACATGCACTTATGGTCTGCAAAACCAGCTTCGACGATAAAATAGATGGTTATAAAGCTAATAAGAATTAATCTAAATAACTATCAATTGTTAAATATTTTTTGGGCTAATTTTTGTTATTTATTGAATTTCACAAAACGATTTTTGTTTGACTGCTTTTCTTAAAGTGTTTGATGTATGAGAGGTGTTTGAAACAGCGATGTGTGACTGGGTGTGTGAATAGTTTTATGTCTATTGGAATTCGCAATTTTTATGTATATGAGATATGTAAAGCAACAGTATTTGAGCTTAAAATTTTTCACAACAAAAATAATTTAATCCTGTACAGGGTGACCTATTTTCGATGCCCATATCTCGGTTATTATCAGAGATGGAAAAAACCAAGTAGATACGTAGTCTCGATTTCTTTTTTCGTTAGGAATTCATTGCCGTAAACAGATTTTTGGTACCTTTTTTGTTTTTTATTTTTTGTTTTTTTTGTTTTTCAATTATTTTTTTTGTTATTTCCCATGCTGCCCATACAGGGTGGGCATCGAAAATAGGCCACCCTGTACAGTTGGCACAAGAGTCATGCGTAGTCATGCGCATTTAAAAAATGAATAACCTTTGTGGTTTTCTTCAAATCGTGACAAACGATGATAAATGCTGACTGCTATGCGATGATAATTAAGAATCTAAGACGCTTTTAATTCAAGGGTCAAGCTGACTTTATTGGTAACAAAAAACAGAGTGGTTACTTCTTAAGTTATAATTTTAAATATGTTTAAAGTAATGTAACGTGTAATGTAACGTGTAATGTAACGTGTAATGTAACGTGTAATGTAACGTGTAATGTAACGTGTAATGTAACGTGTAATGTAATGCGAATTGTTTGGACGGTACACGAGCACGATGCGAATCCTGTTGTTGTTTTGGTTGATCCGCTCAGTTGCCGCGATCCGCGAACATGCCAAATAGAAAAGTAGTCTTTGCTGATGCTACTTTTCTTTATAGGTATGTGCTTAATTAACTGAGCGTCCACGACAATCGCGTTCGGAGCGTCGATGGTGTAGGACAGAATTATTTAAAAAGAGGAGGTCGTGTTTACTTTTGGATCTGAAAGGTCAAGACATAAGTGGCCAATATAAAAATTTTACTAGAATGTCATATGTCACCAACCGACTTCGATTATTTATTAACATTAATGGGACCAAAAATATTTAAACTTGATCCGTCAATGAGATGCGCCATTTCCGCGCAAGATAGATTGGCTGTAACACTTCGATTTTTGGGAGATTCGTACACCAGCCTTCAATACACTTTCAGAATCTCTAAGCAAACAATATCTTGCACCATAACAGAAGTTTACCAAGCCTTATTTTTATAGAGGTCTATCAATTCTAAACACATCTTTCTTCTGTCCACATCTTTACCACTTAATAAATTTACAGATACTGTAGTATCCCCCGCTATTACCTTACATGGTATACCGAAATACGTTCAAACGTGCATTGCGAGCGTTTTTGTGTTCGCCACAAAAACCGACAGCCGGATGGATCACTGCGAGCGCCGGTTCGAATATTACATGAACGCTCGCAGTGCCGTCCAAACGACGAATTTGCGTTACATTACAAGTTACATTACATTACATATTACATACGTCTGGACGCACTCTTGCTTTCCACTCGTTGGAGCTAATATTGCCGCCAAGACGAGATAATTCTCGATCTCGTCTCGTCTCGTCTCGAATATTCGAGATCGAGATTGGCATTTTGCTGCCTCGAATAATCGAGACGAGATTAGCAATATTCTCGATTTTTTGAGACGAGATTCTTAAATTCTCGATCTCGACAGTATTTTCATTTGTACTACAAATAGTTTTAGTATATATTTATGTTATTCAAAAATTTTAGAAACCTTCACAAATTTTAACTTTTAAATTATTTTAATTACAATTTTTGAATGACAGAATGTACAGATTCCGATTTTGCCATTTTTTGAGTCATGGTTCTATCGATGGTGCTCTCAAAATGTTTCTTAATATCCGCAGCCGTTTTGGAGTCACTTAATATCGATGAAAAAGTGTTTTATACTTGAACTCTCATCTGTTTTGGAGCGCTTATTTTTTTGTTTGGAATATCTTATTTTTTGTAGATGTTTGCCCCGTTGGTGAATCGTTCGATATATCTTTACTTTCACTATTATTATAATCTGCATTTTTTACCGAATCGTCATAGTCTTCTTCTACACTGGTATTACTTCCAACATAAGAACTTTTTGCGGTTAATTTTTACAATGTTTCATATTTGTAAACTAATTATTTACGAATTTAGACTAAACTTTTATAATCGACAATAACTAACACCACAAAATACTGATAAACTTGTTATAACATAACACACGATGTTAGCTGATATATTTGAAGTAAAGAAATGAATGTAAAAAAAGCATCAAATAACATGCGTTCCCATTATTTGCTTACATGGAAAACTACCGAACTTGAGACCACAGGTAGTGGGGTAACATTTCCCGGATATTTTTTATTCCCAGAAAACGAGACATTTAAAATAGTTAAATTAGAAGGAAAAATTGTAAAAACTTTGAGAAGAAGTAAAATAGAAATTTTAAAAAATTAAATTTTAATTAAAGTTAAAAAAAAACAAAGCCCAAAGTAAATTTTAATTAATAAAATAAATAACGTTTGTATTAGGGATTCTGTCCCGGGAATGTCCCGAGACGTAAGTCCCGGGAATTCCCGGGACTTTCTTAGTCTCGAGTCCCGGGACATTTAGTTCGAGACTCGAGACGAGACTATATGTTACAGAACACTGAAATTAATTTTTTATCCCTCTAATTTTGAAACAAATTTTACTGCCACGAGTTAAGCAAAAATATTTTGTTTCATAATTTTTTATAATTTTTTATGTTTATAGTTTATACCTACTAACAATCAGTATCTACTTAACTTTATTTAAATTATTTGCCTGCCATATTTAATTATTTATGTTTATTTCTTGTCTGCTTTAAAGCTAAAGGATAATTGTTAAGTTTATTAATAAACATATATTTTACTTATACTTGTTATGTTTTAAAGTTTAATGAAAACTGTTAATTTTATTTAAAATAGGCATTTACTTGGAAATATATACTTTATTTAATGTAGAATGTAGACAATTCAAAATAATAATATTACTCCTACTACTATACTTTATTTACAAAATAAATGCTTCAAAAACTAAATCCGTGAATTTGGTTTAATTTAAAAAAAAAATTCTGTCAACTGTCACGACTGATTCACGATCACGATACGTGCAAAGAAGCAATTTTAAGTATGTAGCGGGTGCTTTCAGAAACAATGTCACTGTCAAGAAAACTTATTTTTTACAGTGAAAATAACCGATGAATTTTGAGTACATGAACATATCATAATTTTTCTTGCACGTTATAAAATCTTCCGTCATTTCTGACGGGTTAAACCACTATTTTTTAGTATGTAAATAAAATTCGCAAAAGTCTCGAAGTCCCGGGAATTCCCGGGACTTTGATAAAAAAAGTCTCGAGTCCCGGGACTTCAAAAATGGTCGAGACTCAGAATCCCTAGTTTGTATTTCATTTATTATTTGTTCAAAAAATATTATTTTAAAAAGGACAGACAGTCAAGGGATAAGTCGCTACCAACCTAAACTACTGGCAACACACGCCTGAGTACACTACAAAGCAGAGTTGGCCTGATTTAAATCAATCGATTTTTTTTTTCACGATTCAACGTCACACGTCACATACAAATTAAATGAACGTTTTACTTCCACCCGCTTAAGCAACCGTTAGTCAATACGCCGGAAAAATCGGACGCTGTCCACCGGGCGACGGCGACTGGGCGACGGTCAGTTGGGCGATGGTCAACTGGGCGACATTCAACTGAGCGACGTTCAACTGGGCGACGGTCAACTGGGCGAGAGAAACTTAAACATTTTTGCACGTTCATGTTAGCACACGATTTTACTGATTGTTTTTGTAAATATTGGTAAAATATATTTCATTCATTCGTCAATATTATTTTGTGATTAATAAACATATTTACATTAAAACAAAAAAGTATATAACATACAAAACAACATAATTATTTTTGAATTATAAATTAATTAGCAATAACTCGTAAATAGTCTATTAGCTGGGAAACAAAATAATGGATCAAATAAATGATAAGTCATTTATTAATATTATTTTGTAACTAACAAACATATTCACACAACATATCAGATATACAGGGTGTTTGAAATTTAAGTTTGAACATGGAAATCTCGCTTATTATAACAGCCAGAGTACCTTTTCATTTTTAAATTATTTTCGGACCACTTTTTTGATCGCATCCTTTTTAAGTGATTTTACAAATTGTAATGTATGATATAACTCTTTAAAAGTAAGTAAGTATATTTTACCAATATCTAAAAAACAATACGCAAAATCATGTGCTACATGAGCGTGCAAAAATGTTTCTGTCGCCCAGTTGAACGTCGCCCAGTTGACCGTCGCCCAGTTGACCATCTCGCGCAGTTGTCGCGTACCGCGAAAAAATTGCCTATTGGCTTCTATAGATCGGGGAGAAATAAAGTCGTAACAGGAATTTATTTGTTAAAGACGCATTCTAGTAGATTTATTTTGTAAAATTTTACAATAATTTTTAATTTTAGGGTCTACAGATCTACAGCGTCATTTAAAAAGTCTGCATCAATTGGAAAAGTTTTTTTATTATCGATTTCTCAGAAAATTTTATTCTTGATAAAAGTTGATGCATAGTATAAAACAAATTTTAAGATGGAAAACAATTCATATGACACTAGATTTTAATGATTTTTAAAATATTCGCAAAAGTAAAGTGCCTTTATTTTAAGACTTTTGAAAAATTCATGCGAAAAATTTGTTCAAAGATCAAAAATATAACTTAATACGAAATTTGAAGTTAAAATTTTATTTTCGATTTTTATAGTATGTAGTTTCAACATTTGCAACTAATAGAAAAGTTTTTATTATCGATTTCTCGGAAAATTTTAATCTTGTGAAAAAATGGTGGTGCATGGTCTAAAGCTCTAAAGCTTATTTGAGTGTTAAAATCACTTGAAAAATTAAAATTGAAATTTTAACGTAAAATTTCACCCTTGGTCGTATTTTTGAATTCTAAATAATCTTTCCTTATAAAGTTTTTTTTGTAACTTTTAAACTAAGGCTACTTTACTTTTGTGAATATTTCTGAAATGGCTTAAATCTAGTGTCGTAGAATTTTTATGAAATTTTTTCCATCTTAAAATTAGTTTTAGGTCATGCACTAACTTTTATAAAGAGTGAAAGTTTCCAAGAAGTTTAAAAACAAACTTTTTTATTTGTTGCATACTTTTTGAATGACGCTATACAGGGTGGTGCTTTTTTCGATGCTAACCATTGCTATCTTGGAAACGGTAAGAGATACAAGGTCGGTTAAATTAGAGAAAAGTTGCACATTTTTATGACGATTAAGAATCTAGAAAGAAATCCTGGATGTTTTGATTCGTGTTTGATTTATTACAAAATTTAATTTAAAATTGGTAACTTTATGTTTTTGACCGTCCTGGTTTTGATGACGTTAACAGAAATTTTCTAAGCCTTCTAGATTTCAAGTAGCGATAGTCAACTTTTTTATTTCTTATGGCCGCCATATTGGATTTTTACACCATCAGACAGACAAAAAAATTAGCTTTTCACATTGGTAACCAACATACCTTTTTTCTTTCAAAAAACTTGTTGAAATTTTAAAATTTGTGTAAATAATTCATAAAATCGAGAATGCTCTGAAAAACAATTGAAATTATGATATAAATAAAAGCTACCGAACATTTTATTGGTCTAATGATAACGAAATTAAGATTATTGGAAACATATTTAGAAGATATGTTAGGCGAATTGCCATTATTAACAATTCAAAATCATCAGTAGTTTCAGCAAGAAGGAGCTGGTCCTCACAACGCCCGCATTGTAAAAGGATATTAATTTAGATTTACTCTTTCAAAATTCATGACTTGGTACGTTTGATCATGTTCATTGGCCTCCGCGATCGCCATGTTTAACGCCTATGGATTACTTTTACATTGATGTTGTTTATGCAACCCTAACGGAAAATATTTAACTTCTTCGCCGTAAAATCAAAAATGCTTTCGACTCTATTTCGAGACAAACTATCCTAAAGGCAGTGGACGAAATGAATTTGAGGACTAACCACTACATCATACATCACGGCGCGCACTTTAAACAATTTAAATAATTATTTATCAGGTGTTTTAAATTTATTGTCATTTCGTTATTTTATTAGACCTATAAAATGTTGTGTCACTTTTATTTATATTATAATTTCAATGGGTTTTCAGAACATTCACGATTTTATAGATTATTTATACAAATTTTCAAATTTTAACAAGTTTTTTGAAAGAATAAAGGTATGTTGGTTACCAATCTTAAAAGCTCATTTTTTTGTCTGTCTGATGGTGTAAAAATCCAATATGGCGGCCATAAGAAATAAAAAAGTTGACTATCGCAACTTGAAATCTAGAAGGTTTAGAAAATTTCTGTTGATGTTATCAAACCCAGGATGGTCAAAAACATAGAGTTACCAAGTTTAAATTAAATAGAATCAGTGGTAGGGAAGATATTAATATTTTTTTAAAATCACATTTTTCAGTTTTTTTGTAATAAATCAAAAACGAATTAAAATATCAAGGATTTCTATTTAGATTCTCAATGGCCATAAAAATGTGCAGCTTTTCTCTAATTTAACCGACCTTGTATCTCTTACCGTTTCCAAGATAGCAATGGTGAGCATCGAAAAAAGCACCACCCTGTATAGAAGATATATTGTAGTGTAAAAAATAAATAAATTAGTTGTAAAAAGGAAAAATTATCAACTTTCCTACAAAAAAAATCAAGAATTCGTGATTTTTTTACGATAAATCGATGATCTTTGATTTTTTAAATAAAAATCAAATTTTCCCCAGAAAAAAGAATTATCGTGACTTTTATAAAGAAACTCAATATGTATACATACATACTTAAATGCGTTTCATATTATTTTATCTTTTATTGTATTTTATTGAGATGGATTGCCGTTCATATTAAAATACATAAATTTGTAGCAGATTTAATTTCGGACTTCGTAACGAGTGGCCGTATACGAAGTATTAATGTAGTTGTTTTTAACAGTTTTCGTTTTTTTTTCGGTAAACGAGAAACAAAAAAGATATGTTTCGCAAACGGGAATTCTCGAGAATAACACACTAACCACAGTGTTCTTATACAGGGCCCGTCTGGGGGTTTGCGGTGTATCGGGAAAATGTAATTTATTATTGAGGCACCAAAGTATTTGCAAAAACATTGTTTTAAATTAAAAGTCTAATCATTTTATTGATCATAATCATTATATTATCAAATTTTCTTGAATATTTGTAAGTGCGGTGCTCTGAGCGCACACCCTCGGTCTGTGGCCTCAAAGTGAGCCGATTCTGGTTCTGTATATCATCTAGGGCAGGGGTCAGCAACCTTTTTGTCAATAAAGGCACAATATAAATTCAAAAGTTATTGGGGGGCGCCCGAAAAAAAACTTTAAAATATTAAAAGTTTTATTTCCGGTAAAGGCCTTATGAACGTTATACATAAGGTTCAAATTCGCACATTTCGGTCGGTTAGCAATGCTTATGACCGTACCATAAAACTAATTTCCTAACACCGTATGTTTTTAATATACTGAGGGCGCATAAAAATCTCACCGAGGGCGCCATAGCGCCCACGGGCGCCGCGATGCCGACCCCTGATCTAGGACACTCAGTTGAAGCTTTGCAATAGTCTCAATTCGGTTTGCACATACTTAAAATCGAGATTCTTGAGTTCGAAATCGAGAAAGCACGTTCGAGAATTTTCGAGTTCAAAACCGAGAATCAAATTTCGAGAATTTTCGAGATTGAGATCCAAAATGGATAAAATCTCGTGTCCCCTCGTCTCGTGGCAACACTAATTGGAGCTCCCAACTAATATTTTGAAATATTTGCAAAGTAATCGTGGAAGGTAGCATCACAATCCTCATCAGTTAAAAACTTTACAAAACGTGTTTTTATAGTCTAAAAATAGCCAAAAGTCGCGCATTGCCAAGGCAAGTGAGCACAGTGTATGCTTAATTACTTTTATCATTTTTTCAAAAACCAGAGACTTAAAGCTGCCGTATGAAAAAATGCATTACAGCGATGGAGCATACCTCCCTTGTTCTAACTTTCCTCCCAATTACAAGCGCATAAACCAGTTTTACATCGTTATAAATAATATTTCGAAAAAACTCTAGGGTTACCTCCATTTTTTCACTTCCTCCACTATTTTAGCACATTAATAAACTAGCTTCAGAGCAATTTGACTTAGACTTAGACAATTAAACTTCAAGTGACGTTTAAAGAAATTAATAATTTGAAGGTGCTAATCTCGTTTTTCAGTTTTTATAACTTTTTTTAAATTTCCCAATAATTTAGCTTAATCACATATAATCAATTAAGCAATAAGTGCAGTGTTTAAAGTTTATGAGAAAAAACTCATAATATGATTGCCGAGTTTCAAAGATCAATTCATCTTTTCCATTTGCTACTGCATAACACATGGCTGTTTTATACCAACACTGTTTATTTTGTCTATCTTTAAGAAAACGCAATAAACACATAAAGAAACTGGAATTTACTAAATATAGTTTTATCTCCGCACTTACGTAAGTAATTGTTCCAATCGCTCATTGCATCATAGGCCAATATTTGGCAAGATAATTTTCTCGACAAGTTCAATGTTAGACGATAACCCTCTTGCAATAAGTTGTGAATTTAAATTAATAGTTTTTTGGTTAAAACGCATTTAAAATTGAGCAAAAAAGGTGTTGAACACATATCTTTAATGTCGTTGAACTCTCATGCAACTATAATCAGTCCAATCAATATTATTAACTAAATAGCATAATTTCATAAACAAGACGGTAGATCTGTACAATTATTATTGTTAACCACTAACGGTATTTATATTTTAAGTTCCAAATAAATCCATTTTGTTTAAAAATCAAAAAAAGATCATCTGTTTGTAACTATATCTTTTTAGGGGTTGATCTTGCCAAGTAAAAAGTTCTGTAAATTTATCTTACACAATCACAATTTTATTTTTGCACTTTTGTATAGTATTGTATACAGGGTGAGTCATTAGTGGCGGATCGGTCGATTGTGGCTAAACGGTTTGACATAAAAAGTTGATTCAAACGGCAGTTCCTACAGTTTTTTCTTCCGAACACGATAAAAATATTTTTAAATATACAGGGTCACCTCTCTGGAACCAATAGCAACTTTTATATTTCAAATACAACACCCCATTTTTTATTTCATATTCTTGACCGCCTTCATTTTAGCTTTACATCGATATAAAATAGTACAGGTTTTTATGCGACCTTGTCACTAAAAAAAAATAATTTTCAAAATATTTCAAGGTTTTAAGTCTTTATTAAAAAAATTCTCCTGAAGCCATTTTTCGAAGCACAGAGTTGTAATTTGGTAAGGACATGCATAAAACATTGCTCTATTAGCTTGATACGAAAAAGTTTGAATCACGC
Source organism: Elmis aenea (assembly GCA_947652605.1). Lineage (NCBI taxonomy): Eukaryota > Metazoa > Arthropoda > Insecta > Coleoptera > Elmidae > Elmis > Elmis aenea. Next base: position 23,830,407 of record OX393580.1, read on the forward strand.
ATACAGGGTGTTCATAAATAGGTGGCAACTTTTCTGATTTTCAAATGCTCGTAATTCAATTTTTTCAAATGCAAACCCCTGTATTTTCTTATGTCATCGAATTTGTCTTTAAGAGAGCTTCATTTTTTGTTAAGTATGTCCTATAACCAAAACTCGTACTTTTCGAGATATTCGACTTTTTTTTCTCTAATCGTTATTAAAGCAAATAGGATGCCGTGGAAATCGAAAAAGCTGACTGTTCACTTCACTATTTGACATGGTTTATTCACTGTTTCGTGTATTTAATTACTTATAGTAGGTAGATACTTAGTATTGTGGATTCACTTATAATCAATAAATAAATTGGCAATCAAATCAATTTTATTATTGTCATGAACTTTATTAGTGTTTCTAAAACTTAAAGGTAGCGCGAAGAAAAATGGGAAATGAAAGAAAAATTATTTGTTGAAACCACAAAAAAAAAATTAAATAAATTTTGTAAATAAAATAATAGAACATAAAAAAATCATTGCTACATGAAATTGAATAAACTAGTTAGCCTATAAGTGCATATTAATCAAAATGTGCGTAAATCCTTGCCGCCAGCAAAGGATTTCTTTCGCCTTCTCTCAAGCAATAAACCATATCAATTTGCTCTTGTAAAGTGAAATTAATTGTAGAAATGCTATAATTCAAGAATTAAATGACAAGTTTTTGATGTTAGTGAAGTGAACAGTCAGCTTTTTCGATTTCCACGGCATCCTATTTGCTTTAATAACGATTAGAAGAAAAAAAGTCGAATATCTCGAAAAGTACGAGTTTTGGGTATAGGACATACTTAACAAAAAATGAAGCTCTCTTAAAGACAAATTCGATGACATAAGAAAATACAGGGGTTTGCATTTGAAAAAATTGAATTACGAGCATTTGAAAATCAGAAAAGTTGCCACCTATTTATGAACACCCTGTATGCGTGATTCAAACTTTTTCGTATCGAGCTAATAGAACAATGTTTTATGCATGTCCTTACCAAATTACAACTCTGTGCTTCAAAAAAAGGCTTCAGGAGAATTTTTTTAATAAAGACCTAAAACCTTGAAATATTTTTAAATTATTTTTTTTTAGTGACAAGGTCGCATAAAAACCTGTACTATTTTATATCGATGTAAAGCTAAAATGAAGGCGGTCAAGAATATGAAATAAAAAATGGGGTGTTGTATTTGAAATATAAAAGTTGCTATTGGTTCCAGAGAGGTGACTCACCCTGTATATTTAAAAATATTTTTATCGTGTTCGGAAGAAAAAACTGTATGGACTGCCGTTTGAATCAACTTTTTATCTCAAACCGTTTAGCCACAATCGACCGATCCGCCACTAATGACTCACCCTGTATAAAGTGTCTCACATTGTGTCAAATAAAAAGCATCTTATCTAAATGCCCTTAACCTAAGCAGAAATCAGCAAGTTCATAGTGCCAATGGGCACGCCATCAGCAGTCATAACACAAGTGCTAGGTGTTGAGAAATTGCCGTTGAAGAACAATATGACCTATGGATAATTTTTCACATGGATTTGGATTACTACCTAAGGTTTCATTTTTCTTTATTTTTATCAATTTTAAAACTAAAATTAATTCCCGATTAAGAATAAATCACATTCAGCCCAATTCACTATGTACGTTTCTTACTCAGCAACAACATATTTCTATTTTGATCTTCCATAACTATCTTGTCCAGGTAATTGCTTGGTATTAAAGTTTATGGTTACTAAGCAAGATCTCTAATATTTTGCATTCAGGAGCTGTATTTGTAACTATACTAAAAGTCAGATAAGCAACAACTGCTAACAATTATCGTTAACTTAAGGTGTAGAATTTTTTGGTTGCTAGCAGTAGCAAGGTATTAATAAAATGACTCCTGTAGGTTTAGATGTTCACTTCAACCTCTTAAATGGTTTAAAAAAATTTGAAGCTGGATAAATTAACAATGATTTACATTTTAAAAACCTAAAATTATACGAAATTATAGTGAATGTTTTAAATAAGAATGTAGGCAGATGCCAATAACCCTTTTTATAATTTTGAGGTAATTTTTATAAAATTTCGAAGATAAAATTTATAATTTAAATTCATAAATATTTTTGCACCAAAAATTACCATTTAGGTGAATTTAATTGTATTTTAGAAAATTTTTATTTCAGTTCAATGGTTTGCCCACTATTTTACAAATTTTCGTATTTAAAAAATTAAAAATTTGTACCCGATTTTCTGTTATTTTTCTCTAATTTTACCAGTTAAACTCGTTATTGCATATTTATCATCAATGGTGGGTTTGAAAGTTAAACAAATTAACATGAACTTGTGAATAAAATGTTACTTTTTTAGATACATAAATTTGTAAAATATATCGATAAACCATAATAAAAAAATTCTTAAATTCACTTAAATTTACTAGAATAGATAGTTACTTTTGGGACACCCTGTATGTATACATATATACAAGGATATAAGTAAATAATATTTTTTCTAGGTTTATCGACATGGTCCTTACAACACGATCGTGTAGTAGGTAGATTTTTTTTTTAAATGAGTCAATCGATAAGATTATTAGACTATCAAATATTTGTATTATCATTATTAAACTATGTTACATTTCCAGTCATAAAAGATGATATAAGCAAAACTAAACAGTGATAGGGTTAAACTTGTTTGGTTTAATTATCTTATTTTTAAATTCAGCCGTTATACTTTTTTTTAAATTAATTTTCCTTACAAAGTAGTATACTAAAACAAATTGATCGGTTCGAGAACCTCATTCTTTATAGCATTTGTTCAATCTGGCATTCATATAAATATTTTTAGGGGCAATCCGTACCAGGATCAGTTGTCATTTAACACAACCATGTAAGCCGAAAAATATCAAAAATAAAAATATAATAAAACTAGTTTGAATAACTACATAATATACGAATAAAGGTCTAATAAAAATAAATCCATTTCTTTGTGAACGGTTTGTTGTTTCATCTATGTTCATTTTAGAATCCTGATTATATTGATTACAACTTCGTTGCAAAATTTTTTGACAGAAATTCAATGTTTATCCAACTCTTTGGTTTTTAGAGGCAAGAGTTTTCCGTTATCAGATTTGTATTATGTCTGATCTGATTATTCACTTCCATCCCTTCTTTCACAAGAACAGCACTGACAATGACAGAATGACAAAAAAAAAGGAAATTTTTAGGTTTCATAACCTAAAGGTGACAGTTGTTAACTATCATGTTTAACAAGAATTGCTAAAACAAAACTTTAGCAATTCTTACGGCGTGTTTAACAGTATACTTAAAGATATTGCTAACCAAACAATTTTCTTAGCAACGTACACAGTAAATCGGGCTGAATATCATTTAACAAGTGAAATTTTAAGTCTAGAAGTAAATATGATGACATAGGAAGGTTTCCTAGCTATTTTTCAATTACAACTCATTAAAAAATAAATCATATAACAATAACTAGGTTTTTGTATGCATGAAGACGACGTTGAGGAACACGACATGTTTAAAGAAAAATATATAAAACTAAAAAAACAATCAATAATTGTGAATAAATGTAGCCACATCTAAAACTCACAATAAAGTCATAAGCCATGATTTTGACTTAAAAAATTTAAAAGAATTTACTATGTTTAACTATTTTGTAACAGTTAATTGCTTTGTTTACCTGCAACATGTTAAAACAATATAAACAGTGCATAAAACCTACCAATTCGTTTAGAAATAGTTAATATTTATTTTTAAACTCATGGAAATTTTCAAAAATTTGACAAATGTAAGCCAATGCAACTTTATTGTCAAAAATGCTAAAGTTTGCAACTGGCTTTATTGTTGGTCAAAATGCTTCACAATCTTCAAGCCATGCCTAGCGACTAATAATTAATTCTGAACCAATTAAATAGTTATTTATGTATCAAGGCCAAAAAGTGTAACTTTTTTGGCCGCGTCTGCGAAAAAGTACGTTTTGGCCGAGGTGCATATTACACTTTTTGTGCGATCGAATTAAAAACAATTTAAATTTTTAGTAATTTTCAAAATTATAGGTTAGAAACTACGTGACATTCTGTCACTGATAGATGACGGCGTATGTACTGCATTACCGGCCCTCTCCTTAGCAACGGCCGTAAAAGTTACTTTTTCGGCCGTTGCTAAGGGTAACGGCCTGAAAAGTAACTTTTACGGCCGTTGCTAAGAATAGGGCCGGTAATGCAGTACTTTATGGTTGCTAACGCGTCCGTCAAACAACTGTTTCTAGTACGATCGCACAAAAAATATGTTTTTTATCCTACACTATCTGAAAATCTTATTTTCGTGCGTCTAAATGGACGCGAAAGTATGCACTTGCACGGCTAGCCTGGTAAAAACACATGAAACGGCTAGCCGCGAAAAAAGTACGTTGACGTTTACCAACAGAGGGCGCTTCGGTTGTCTGTCAAAATTACATTATAACTAATTTAAAATTTTAAATCGTGACTTACTTTATGGTTGATACATAATGGAAATGGACAAAAGAAATGAAGAATCAGATGACAATTTTAGTTGCACACTTGCAGAAATTAGTGAAGATGCGAAAGAACTAACTCCGAATTTATTACCAGCAAAATCTAAAACACGGTATGCGTATGATTTACAGTAGGTAAGTAGTAAGTACTACGTATAACTTATTTATGGAGTGGTCTACTACCAAAAACGTTAAACGACACAGCGAAAGTGTAATTCTAACTTATTTATCTAAATTATGAAAGAAATATTAGTCTTCAACGCTGTGGCTGATTCATTCTATGTTAAAAGCTTCCTTATCTGTAAGACATAATGCCGATATTGCATTGTATATGAAAGTAATTGCCTTTCTTAAAAAACAATCTGTCCGGCATGTTGCTAATAAATTAAGAATACCAACAATAAAACGTACTTTTACTGTTTGTAATTCCAACAAAGAAAACTCGATTGACATTATCAATCTGCAAGAAATACTTCAATTTGCGTCCTTAAAATTTAAATTCTCGGCGATTATTTACCAAATATTTTAACCAAAAATGTGCAGCGTGTCAACATTCACACAACAATTTCAGTTGTCAAATTTATCAAAACAAGGCATATCTATCACTAATAATTATTGTACTATTAATTACCAATCCTATATTAAGATAAGTTTTTATTGTAAATTTTGTGCTGTACACTGTTTAAATCAAAGTAATTGTTATTTTTAATTTTTGTTGTGTAGGATAAAAAATATTGTGTACACCATGCCGGGAAAGTGGTTTTCCGAGCCTCAAGGAATGGACAGCCTCGGCTGCGCCTCGGCTGTCCAACTTTTCTCTCGGCCCGGAAAATATCCACTTTCCCGCCTAGGTATACAAACTACTATTGTGTATAATCCAAACTCTTATTTTTGACAAAATTGGTGAAATTGGATTAATTGTTTGTAGAAGTAATTAACAATATTTAAAAAATTCATAGGGACTATTAAATTTTATTCTTGAGGCTTTCGCGGCCGTTATCCATAATACAATCTTGGTTTCCGGGTTTGGAACCGCGTCTTCTATATTTAGAAGTAGTTGACGTTTCGACCATTGTGTCTTGGTCTTTTTCAAAACGACGTCGTTTTGAAAAAGACCAAGACACAATGGTCGAAACGTCAACTACTTCTAAATATAGAAGACGCGGTTCCAAACCCGGAAACCAAGATTGTATTATGACTATTAAATTGTTGAGAAACCGATTAAAAATATGTTTGGAAACCTCTTTAACGTTTTTACAAATTCGCATTTTTTGTCAAAAATTCAAAAATGTTGCAACTGGCTTAATTGATCGTAAAAAAAGCTAAATGCCAATAAAGGAATTTTTCAACGACTACTAATTTGTTCATAAACAAAATATTTTTTTTATACCTTCATCACTATTTGTATTTACTTGATTCATTTATGAACAAACCGAAGGCATAAAAAGGTTCCAATGATTGACAGCGTCATCTTTTTTTTGCTTACCCTGTAAATCGAGTTTAACATGTTAGTGTAAAGTTTATCTCCACAATTTACATTAAAAATAAGTACCTAACAATAAACAGCGCATTTTTTATGGTAATATCAACTATGAACGAATACTCATTCGACCCGTAATCAGTTAATAGAAACACGATAACTCGACTTAGACTTTAGCAACCTAAACTGTGCGTAACTGACAGCGCTAAAGTCAAAATGTATCACTGAGCGATTAAAATACTTGAGGTGTGTTTAAATACACTTTATGTGATACAGATTTGGTAATTACAATAGCGACGCAATGGCGCTCAGTAGCTATCAAATAATTGTTGCTATTTTTTTGGTGTATTGTGTGTCTCGTTACAATTTTGCAAGTTGGGGATCTGTTGATCCAGAATACACTGTAGATGAACTGAAAATGGTAAGTATCTACATTGTTTAATTAAAAAAAAAAAACATTAACTTTGAACTTCACGGTGAAAATCATTTGCTAAAATGTTAAAAAAGTTTTACGTCATAATTTTTTGCTTAATTTAATACGAGATAATTAAAAAATAAAACTATCGGAATACACAAAAATACTATAAAATTCTAATAAATGATACCGCACAAAAAGTAACTGTCATTTGACATTTAGTAGTTGTTTTTTGTTTTTATTTTTATAGATAAGTGAGGGGTAAATCCCTTTTTTTTTCATTTTGTGACTTATTTATAAAAATTGGTATAGCAAGTAATACCTCATTTAAACGAGAGGAAAAAAAGCACATTTAACTATTCCATAGCCAACTTCGCGGCCCATAAGAAAAAATTAAATTAGGTAATATCTCAAAAATGGTAGGTGTTAAAAGAAACCTAAAAAAACAGTTACATTCTCCATTAAAAACCTAAATAAAGTACAAAAAATTGTTCTAATGATTAAGACAAAAAAGTTATGAGAGAAAAAAGAAAATCGACAATTTCATATTTTTTGCTATAACATCTGAAGCACGAGGAATTTTGTACTTTTAAAAAATGATTGTGGCTCCTCTCATACTGAGGAATAATTCCTCGAATTTAAACAAACCTGTAACTCTTATAAGAAGCGAGATCCCCATGCTGTAAATGTAATCTGGTACACCCTGTTTATAAAAAAGTATTATTATCAGTTGTGGTTTGCCTCCAAATTTTAAACCAAATGTATAAAAGACATAAATAATAATACAAGGGTGTACCCTCTATTAATCTTTGCCTATGGTGTCAAAAGTTTTAGCTATGCCCCTGTGCCGCTACAAACATATTAATTGTAGCATCATTGCCACATAATTGTAAAATTTTTAACCGAAAGCGAAGGGTTTACTTATAGCGTAATTATTAAATATTTAATATTGCACACTTAAGCTAAACTAAAATCCCATCAAAACAGCATCATTGCAAATGTTTATACAGTTTAATATTCCATTATTCATGGTCAAGTTATATTTGGATTATTGTTTCATATTATAGTGTACTTTATAATTCTTTTAATGTCTATCAATATATTAACAAGAAAATATAGGAATTTAATGGTAATAATTATAAAATTATTGACTAAAACTTCTGCTATAAAACAAATATGTGTCGTAAAAAATCGATTGATTCTTTATTTAGTGTAAAAAGTGTTGGCAAAGCTCTTGTCAATTTATTCTGCACTTTAAGTAATCCTTTTAAAACCGCAAACATGTAATTATTTCGTCATTAATCACAATACTTTTTCTTCTTTTCTTGAAAGTCCGTTACAGAATTACCACTAAATTGAATCACAGATGTTCATTATGATACATAAGAGGAAATTTAAAAAAAAAAACTATTAAAATAGATAATTTTATGAGCGATCCCAATTAAGAATTATTTATCTTAAAACAAATTGATTAAATCTTATCAACAATGTAGATTAAAATATTAGAAGGAATAATAAAAATCCATTCACTGCAAGACAATAAGGCGATTGTCTTGATAAATACTTTAAGTTTTTATTGTTAGCATCTTGTAGTTAATTAACAAGTAAAAAAAAAAACTAATGATAAATGCTTTGGGTGATTCTTTTATTGAAATAATTAAGGTTAATTAAAATCAACTATGTTTAGTAGTCAACTAAGTGGACTTTTTCAATTTTTTGTTTTCCTTCTGAAGTTGTTTCGAAGCTTTTTATTAAAACCAGTTTGAAATGAAGTACATCGGGATCTCGAAAAGTGTTAGAAATACAAAATCGATTAAAGGAGGAAAAAGTTGCGCAATTACATGCGTAACAATAATCCAGTTTTAAGGTGGGTACAGACATGCAACAAAACATCGCACCGCACAGTCGCGCATACAATGTTAATAATAACATTCTATGCGCGACTGTGTTGCGGTGCGATGTTTTGTTGCATGTCTGTACCCACTTTTACATTTTCAATAATTCATCCTGTTACGTAGTACCACGATGAAAACAAAAAATGTACATTTTCTTAAAACCTCCATATTACCTTTATTTGAAAAGATTTGTGCGCCATATTTTGAGGATGGGAGAAGTAACTAATAAGGATTTTAAAAATGACATTAAAAACATTCTAGACCTACTATGTGTCGCGCGGTAATACCTAACTTTTGTTTTTCCCATGGACGCCATATTGAGTTTTTGCATTTTTCAAATCTCCATAACAAATGCTTTTCAACCATGTAAAGCATCCGTATGTTTAACCTAGGAAAAATATGAAAATTTGCAAAATTAATATTTCACCACAGTAGGTCTTGTTGTCGTGATTAAACAATTGCAACGACTATTTCTAACAACTGTCAAATAATACATATTTTTCTGTGAAGCAAACAAGTTAGAGATTTTCAAGTTTTCAATGGATCGTTTTCCAAATAAGCAGAAATATAAAATGTTGGTGTGCTTTATTCTCTGTAAAAGAAATGATATTATAGCTGCAGAAATGTATTTCAATAAATACCCGGAAAGACTTCAGACATGTTTTCTGATGAATCATCGACAAAATTACATTTTTCTCATCTAATTACCATTTTGAAGTCTTTGACAGAGGCGTTCACGATAGGTATGATACTGGAAACGTCGTAAAATTGTACCAGTTGTTAATTGAGCGACACCTATTGTGTTTTTTTTATCTCACATAAAGACGTACGCCGGATTCTCAGTTATTTCTTTATTTTCATCCTTGTGCCGATTTCTTTTCGACTTAACAAAGCTTCTACCTGGCTGAAGTCTTTCCGGGTATTTATTGAAATACATTTCTGCAGCTATAATATCATTTCTCTTACGGAGAATAAAGCACTCCAACATTTCATATTTATGCTTATTTAAAAAACGATCCATTGAAAACTTGAAAATCTCTATCTTGTTTGCACTACAGAAAAACATGTAATATTTGACAGTTGTTAGGAATAGTCGTTGCAATTGTTTAATCACGACACCAAGGCCTACTGTGGTGAAACCTTAATTTTGCAAATTTTCATATTTTCCTTATGTTAAATATACGAATGCTTTACATGGTTGAAAAGCATTTGTTATGGAGATTTGAAAAATGCAAGATGGTGTCCATAAGAAAAACAAAAATTAGGTATTACCGCGCGAAACATAGTAGGCCTGGAATATTTTTAATGTCATTTTTAAAATCCTTATTAGTTACTTCTCCGATCCTCAAAATATGGCGCAACAATCTTTTTAAATAAAGGTAATATGGAGGTTTTAAGAAAATGTACATTTTTTGTTTTCATCGTGGTACTACGTAACAGGATGAATTATTGAAAATGTAAAGGTGGGTACAGACATGCAACAAAACATCGCACCGCAACACTGTCGCGCATAGAATGTTATTATTATTATGAATTATTTTTGAAATCCTTTTTGTGCGATCGTATTAGAAACAGTTGTTTGACGGACGCGTTAGCAACCATAAAGTACTGCATTACCGGCCCTATCCTTAGCAACGGCCGTAAAAGTTACTTTTCAGGCCGTTACCCTTAGCAACGGCCGAAAAAGTAACTTTTACGGCCGTTGCTAAGGAGAGGGCCGGTAATGCAGTACATACGCCGTCATCTGTCAGTGACAGAATGTCACGTAGTTTCTAACCTATATTTTTGAAAAATACTAAAAATTTAAATTGTTTTTAATTCTATCGCACAAAAAATGTAATATGCACCTCGGCCAAAACGTACTTTTTGGCCTTGATACATAAATAACTATATTAGTTACTTTTCAGATCCTGAAAATATGGCGCACAAATCTTTTCAAATAAAGGTAATATGGAGGTTTTAAGAAAATGTACATTTTTCGTTTTCATTGTGGTACTACGTAACAGGATGAAATATTGAAAATGTAAAACTGGATTATTGTCACGCGTGTAATTGCGCAACTTTTTCCCCATTTAACCGATTTTGCATTTCTAACGGTTCCCGAGATACCCATGTCCTTCATTTTAAACTGGACACCCTGTATATGAACTGTGTTCCGTTATAAAACAGCATTTAATATAATTTAATTTAATTGCATTAGGTACAATTAGTTCACAAACACGGATATCCGATAGAAACTCACCGCGATATTAAAACTGAAGATGGTTACCTCCTTGATATCCACAGAATCCCTTACGGAAGGAACAACTCCGACCAATTTTCTAAACCACCAGTTCTACTCATGCATGGAATATTCTCCAGTTCTGCAGATTGGGTCACGGCAGGCCCGGGAAAGAGCCTACCGTTCATTTTAGCCGACGCCGGATACGACGTGTGGATGGGAAACGCCAGAGGAAATACTTGGTCCAGACAACATTCTCGTTACGATCCCGACACGGAACCCGAACTGTTTTGGGACTTCAGGTAAATGTAAAATGTTTTCTATTACTAAATTCAACTGCAAGAAGCACAGAAGATACTTTGACGTTAAAAATAGTTTTTGCAGAAACAGTACAGCATAAAAATTGATACAAATTACGATTACATTCTAGTTTTTTCCCTGTTAACCTGGTTTCCGGTCCAGAACAGCGTGAAAGGTATCTTTATAAACGACGTTTCGGTCATATTTATCTAGAACCTCTACAGGGTGTAGTTTTCAAACGTTGACGAGAAAATCGTTATAAGTCGTAATGAAATAAATCTCTTGCTTCTGAGCACACTTTGCTTTGGGGGCACAAAATTCAAGATGGTTAGATCATGTATATCGAATGGGAGAAGATACGATGCCCAAAATAGTCTATGCAGCACGAGAAAAAAAGCCGAAAGATTGAGGAAGTAAAAGAAGCAAGAGGGGGAGGAAGACTGACAAGTAAAGTACACATAAGGTAATTCCGGGACTGTTGCCCCACCTAAGGCGAAAAAATCACCTTTTAATAATTTTTGACTTTGTAGTCTCCAAAAAAATTGAAATACATAGCCAATTCAATTGAGAATAACGCACGACATTCAAAATTTGAATATTACGACCGAAAGTTTACAAAAAAAAATTAAGCAAAACTATGTTTTTGGCCATCTCTCCCGACAGTGCGGGTGAGATGCCCCATATAAATGGGAGTGATGCCCCGGCTTTAAACGATCAATAAAACCAAAAATATTTAATCCAAAATGTATTTTTATTGATATGTTACGAATCGTACACTCGATTGATCATATCAACACACTTACGACGTCGTTATGTACGACGACGATAACGACGGTAAAGAAGGACGAACGTTTCGACGCTTAGTCTGCTTGTTCGTCTTCTTAAAATATTGAGCTCGACGTCGGCTTTAAATTTTTTTAATGTAATTTATTTACAGAACTAAGAAGTTTGTTTAAGATTACAACTTGACTGGTATTGAATGAGAACTTGAATTAGAATGTATTTTGCAACTTGACTTACTACCTAACTACTACAAAAATGTTATCCCTTTGCTACGGTTGGTAATCCTAGCTAAGGGATTTTTCCCTCAACACATGTTAAAAAGATTTTGTTCTTCTTAATTCTTCTCTGAATTGTTCTCAAGACCATTGCCTTCTGGTTTTATCAGATGTTTTCCTCTTATACGTCGTAGGCATCTCTGAACATAGTTTATTTTTCATAAATAATGTCAATATAGTCTCTCTAGGATGCTTGTGTTACAGTATTAATTAATAAATTGATTAGTTGTTGCTGTATTGTGTATAAGGAATAGATGTTCCACCGGGGCATCTGTACCTCGATAAAATGGGGCAACTCTCCTTTTAGTACGGGTTAGATGCCCCAGGGGGGAAAAAATATGGAACTTAAAAGATACCGGTGTATTCTATTGCAATAATAACCTTAGCAATGTATTTGAGAAGCTGGCTAAAAGTATTCCATGAAAAATAATAAATTTCGAATTGCCGGTATCTTTAAGTTATTACTAGATTATAGCGCCATGTTAAAATCGTTGAACTCATCTTAATTTTGTTGACAACCGCACAACACTCGAAATTTTTGCCAACGGTAGTATGCCTTCCAGATAGCAACTGGTACGGAACAATAATACAGTACAAATTTTGGGATCTTTCATTAGCATGCGAAAATAGAACAACCGAGGCATCTCTCCCAGTGGGGCATATCTCCCGGAATTACCTTACACCTAATTGTAAGTGGAAAGGCAAACATTACGTAGAAAAATTTGCCCCCCAGATGATCAAAGAAGCACTTAAAATTATCAAATAGGCAAAAACCTTACCACGATCAGGGCTATTTCCTTCACAACTCCTAGAAGACAATAAATAGCAACAAGTTAAATACTATCACTCCAAAATTACAGAGTAACACTTTTTCAATAACTGTCAACAATCAAACCCTGAAGATGACATAAATAAGGTGGACGAAACGTCGATTTTACACAATCTTCAATGTGGTTCAAGCCAAATAAACTACCTTTGCTTTTTGTTTTTTATTTTCTCACATATAATATCCTATCTTTTTGATTTTATACTAATAGACCGCCATTTTCAGTTTCCATGAAATTGGATATTTCGATTTACCGGCCATTATCGATTACATTCTGAAGTTATCGAATAAAAAGAATTTATACTATATTGGGCATTCACAAGGAACAACAGTGTACTACGTAGCAACATCTTTAAAACCGGAGTACAACAAAAAAGTTAAATTGATGATATCGCTATCACCAGGCGCGTCCATAAAATACACCGAAAGTCCAATGTTCCAATTTATAACAAATTCAGAACAACAATTACAGGTATTTAATTTAAATAACTTTTTCCTTGGAACTTTTACGTAATTCCTTCATTAATGTGGTAGTTTCTGAGAACATCATAATAATTTGATGTGTTTATTAAAATATTATTCTGCACACAATTTAATACTCTAAAGGTCTAAAGGAAGCATGTTATGAAAAAAAACCATATTAATTCACCGATTTTGGTGTAAAGTTTAAAGTAAATAAATCATTGTTGTAAATCATAGTCTCTTCTGTGAAACTGTATAAAAATTAGAACTGTATAGTACACGTAATACAAAATACCGTTAAACCAACCAAACCGAAAACAAATACTCTGTATAAGACACGCGCTATACTTGCACAACTAAATCCAAAGCTACGATTTTCTTTAATTAATTTGAAGGTAAACATTCTACACTGTGTGTTTTATGTTTATTAGTGGCTGCGAGACACCTTGGGGATGCACGAAGTGTTTTCTTCATCCAAGACTCTAAGCAGCATCGGAGAGTGGCTTTGTGATTATTTTTCACCGCTTTCTGGATTTTGTGGAAGAGTTTTACAGTCGTGGGCAGGACCTACCGAGCTTCTGAATAATGTAAGGCAAAAAAAAAAAAACAACTGAATGGAACCGACTAACATTCAAGTTATATTTCAGACGTTGCTTCCAATTATCATTGGTAATTCCCCTGCTGGGGCTTCAATGAAGCAACTATTGCATGTTTCTCAAGTGGGATCTAGTGGTAAGTTAGTTTAAAAATGATTTAAGACAGTTTTAGTTCAATGAAAGCGATTAAACCAAAGACACTTCATTTATTTTTTTAGAAAGATTTCAACAGTACGACTACGGAACAGAAGAAAATTATTTACGATATGGCCAAACCACTCCACCACTTTATCAACTCGAAAATATTTCGGCACCTGTGGCTGTTTTATACGCCTCAAACGATACAGTTGTCGTTGTAAAAGTAAGTAAATAAGATTTCGTCAATGAACTGCTTTTAACAATTTAAATTGTAGGATGCCGAAGAAACGATAAGGCAACTACCAAACGTGGTTTACACAAAATTAATAGAGGGCTACAATCACCTGGACTTTTTGTGGGCCACCAATGCTGAGACGATGGTGTACAAACCGATTCTCGAGTTGTTAAAATTATACTGAAAGTATTCATTATTATGTGATCTCAAATTCTCAACGTTACCTAAATTATTTTTAATATTTATACTGATTTATGTAGTGGTAAACAATAAAAATTATATTTTCTAAATTTTTTAACAAATATGTATACCGTTTTAGAAATATTGATTATTTCTTGTAAAAATGCTACAGCAGCTTCTAGATTATTGCCTGTCGATCTGTTCAATTAAAAAGAACTGCAAGTCATAACGAAGCGAGAAGCTTTCGGCAAAAGATCCTTCAAAAATAAGTGTTAATATATTTATATTAATGAATCAATTATAATTTTAAATATTCTTTTATCTGATACAAACATACGAATGGTGACATCTGTTTAGGATTGCACCAAGTTTTAAAAGATTCTAAACAGGTTCTCTGTTAGCGGTTATAACAATATACTGATTTATAATCAATAATTAATATTACAAAATGTTGCCATGGTGCAAGAGATGTCGCAGTTTTTGTATATCGTTTTTATATTTGAACACCAGTTAAGGCAAAACTGCAATACTTTATTTAGAAAAGCTATAACTTAAAAAAAAAAGAATTGTTAAGCATAATCAAAATTTTCTTTCGTTACCTTTTTCAATTTTACTTTGTTTCATCTTTGTTTAATTTATTTGTAATTTGAATGTCAGTCAAGGGTTCTACTTTCAATTTGAACGTGCAAAATAACAAGCGATTAGAAAATATGAAAATTCTTGTGGGTAAGGAAAAGATATAAAAGTTGCGATTTTTATTTTTTAATCATTGGATACCTTGGCATCTTTCTGCGATTGTTAATTTTGCAATAAATAATAATTACCGCCATACCGAATGAATGAATACTTGCATTTTACGTTTTTTTTTTTTAACTTCACTGAACATTAATATAAAATTGAGTCTTAGATTAATTGTTTCGCAGTGCATTTGTTTAACGAATATTTTCCAAAATTTAATACATTTCTAAATTTATTATTGTTTTACCAATTAATAGGGCTAAAATAAACGATATATCCGTGTAGTCTTTCAAATATAAGAAATTTTTTTATATATTGCTTCACTAGAATGAAAAGAGAAACATGTTTATTCACCAAACCTTACTGTATACTACAGATCAGCAGCTTGCCAAGAATTAGTAAGTGATGTATTACAGACTAGCAAAAATTAGGTGTTACTTTGAAGTTTAAGAGAGATATTTTGACAAAAAAACTTAAAACTTATTCGAAATATCTTAATACTGGTTACTGTCATGAAAATATGCTAAGGCATGGGTGGAAAAGTTTGCCGAGTGAGCACAAACTTGTGTCAATCTCTTTAAAGGTCCAATCTTCCACTGTTTTCTCGTTTAAGTAATCAATTCTACAAACAAACTCGTTAAATGTGTCACTAAGATTGCGAATATGCGTATGCACCTGAGGGTAACAAGATGAATTGAATTCCTAGCCATCAAAGACACCGGTATGTTATGAGTTATGCGGTATCATGAATACGGTACGCTGTCTGTTAAGAAACAAAAAGTGTTAACTGTGCAATTAATAAATATACGTATTCGTTGCGTAAAGGTAATAAATTATTTTGTCCGGTAAACGCTAGTGCTTTAAAAAGTTTTGTAACACGTCTTGCGTTAACTTCATCAACGTCTACTTTTTCTTGCTTTTCTTGGCATAATTAAAGCCTGTTCAATAAGATTGTTCGGTTATCTTATCAAATGTGATATGTAATAATCTAAGGAATATTAAAAGTGGAGTGTTTTGTATAAACTATTTGCATAAAATGCTACAATGATATATTATACAGATTGTCCTAACTTTGTGACTCAACATGGCAATCTCGCTTATCTTAAGAGATACAAAGTCAGCTAAATTGATATAAAGTTCTTCATTTCAGAACACATTTAGGAGAAGTGCTGATATCGTTATGGAAAAATGAAATCACTTTTTTTTTTCGTTATCAAACAACTAAAGCACTTTGTTGCACCAACCTTTTATTCTCTATAAGCTTATCTAATTAGATTTTGTACCAAACGTTTTGTCTATTTATTAGTAGACCTGTCAGCTTAGAATTTCTTGCACTATATCGGCTTTCTGCATTACAATATTAGCACTCCCAAATTTTAAAAACAATGATTTAATACACTACTGGTCCAATCTGAAAATATTATTCAACAATTATGTTTCGTTATTACCAAGATTAACAAAGCCTATCCAAAATTTAACAAAACTCAAAAACTACAAAGTTTTATGACTGTTAGTGTTACATGTTACATGACAAACATTTATTTTTTTAATATTCTGCGATCGATAGCAAGATGATTATTTTATTTTCTTTATTCTCAATAAGCAAAATACAATAAACCGATGAAACACATATTACAAAAGACAAATAATTGTTATATCAGTTAATTAAAAGAAATGCAGAGGTGATTTATTTTTAAATGATTACAAACACATTCTATTTAATTTTTTGTGTGCTTAAAATTTATTTATCACCTGTGTAAAAAAAGAACGTGGTATTTGATATAATGCGTTAAGATTATTAGGTTAATAACTTAACCTGAATACCAGTTTTACATTTGATAAGTCGAAGAAAGTCTTTTGTTTGTGTAAAAGAACAAACGACAACCGAATTTCTGTTACGCTAACGTGTTAACCAATCTGAAGATACCACGCCGCTGTATCATTGTACGGGAAAGGCAGAAGAGTCTGACCTATTACCTCACAAGACTCATAAAGGTCAGTTGACAGTAGGTGCTCATCAGCAGCTTTAAAAGATACATTGGTATGCAAGTGCTCTAAGTGTCACTTTTACTAAGTTCTTCGACGAAAAATTAAATAGGGCTACGCCTGTTGACGTAATAAAAAACAGTGTGTACCAAATTTAAGCGTTGATCTCGTTTATCTTATACTTATGAAGTCAAATAGTTCAGAAAAACGTTTCATGATAAAGTAAATTTGAAGAAAAAAACTTCCTATGCAGGACTTGCTCAGTTGATAAATAATTTCAGGATCTGCTGAAGATACAATTTTTTTTCATTGGATTTGCGATACTGTCTAAAAAATTAAAAATGTACCCAATATGTTATAAATAAAGTTTAAAAAGAATATCAATTTTAGAACACAATAAAAATAAAAAATTAATTAATTATACTTGCAAACTTGAATGAACATGGGCAATTATCATTTTGTATTAAGTTTTAAGGTATTTTGTTATTATTTTAATAGATTCTACATAATTCTATACGTAAATAAAATAAAAAATGGAATAATTTTTTTATTGACTACGTACGTTTTCAAAAATAATAAAGAAGTTTTTATGGTTACACCTTTTACCGTTATCATAGTTTGAGAGGAGAAAGATTTGTTTGCTGTTCAATTTAATAACAAACAGTAAACAAACCTCTCACTCTCTGCAAACTATGGCTCCTGTCAAAAGTTTTTACCATTAAAACTCATTTTTTATTGAGGTAATTGTTCATTGTGACGTTAATAAATAATTAAATTAATAGACAAAATCTTTTAAAATAGAAGTTTATCGAAAATCATGGCATTTAAAAATCGTCCCGTTAGTTCTTATAAGTAGAACCATTAAATGGGGAATAATTTTATCTTTCTGTTGGTACCATGACCTTTTTTATAAGTTTAACTGACGAGCATGCAGAATTATCCACTTTTTAAAAGGAGTTTAATTTTAAATGAGTAGTAGCAGTTAGTCCGCGTTCACAATGAACGTAGTATATAGTAAATAGTAATTTAATTTAGCATTGCAACTCTCAAAACATTTAAAAAAGAGTGATGCATGTGCGATTGTAAATGTAGATTATGTCGTGAACCACATTATTTAAAGATAGTCTTAACAATACTATCAAGAGTTAAGTTGACTTTAAATTTTGGAATATATTTTTTTTCGTGTTTGAAATTAAGTGCTGCGCTAAAAGAATATGTATGGGGTTTTGTCAGATCATGTTTTAATAACCTTTGCCAATTGCTAATAAAATTTATGACATAATATGGACCGTCGTTTTTTGTTTCGAGATATTTAAGTATTTGCATTTCAGTCGATTTAAAAAGAACTGATATATGCTATAAATTAAAATGTATGTAAATTGATTAGGAAATACTTTTTCTTGAAAAAAAAAAAATGTTTTTGGGCCTAACTAACACCGTTTCAATAATTATTGACTTGTAAATATCAATAAACTTTAACTATTTTCATTTTTATTAAATCACGCTAAGTTATAGGCCGGTTTTCGTAAGTATGAAACGATAAAAATATATTATGATTCTTGTTTTTCTGCTAGGGCAAAATGTTTGAATTTACAATTGCCTTTAGTAAATTACTTCCGCATCATCAAACAAACGTAAAACGCTACAACTAACCTTTGATGCACTTCTGCATAGTAAAAACCAGTAAATTGTTTTATACATGTTAATAAATTTGGCTGATAATTTATTTAACCCTTTGAGTCCCAAAATAAGTTTTATTGGTAAAAAGAAAAAATACATATACTTTATTAACTTAAAATACCATAACATGAACAATAAAAAAATCTCTTTGTAATTATTTTTTTTCTAAATAGAAAAAAAGTCCGTGGTTTCATCAGATAACTACTGGGACAAAAAAACACTTTCCCTTTTCATGGTGTTTAATAATTTAATAACAAATAAATTTACTTTCAACTCAAAATAAATTTTTTCAATGAAAAAAAGTTATCATTCACTTCATTAACTTAAAATATCTTAAAATTAACATTAATTTTTTTTTTACAAAAATAGTATAAAAAAGCGGTGGTTTTAACAGATAACCAATGGCGCACAAGAAACACACTTTGAATATTTTTATACATATTTTTTATAACTTCGAATTTATAGGCAAATCCATAAACAATTTATCACTTGATCATAATTCACTGATAAATTTACTTACCAGCCATTACAATCCACTAGTTGCGTAAAATTTAATATTTTCTTGCAATTTACCACTGTTTGACAAGTCGATTTACACCATGCAAAACATTTAAATGAAATTTTGGTATACGGACCTCTTTTAGTACGAACTTTTGCTTTTTGTCAAGAGATGGTGCTATAAGACATAGAATAGCAATAGTGGTTTTAAAGCTTGGTCACTGGGTATCATGTAATAAATTATTTGAAAGGTGGTTTCTCGGTGAAACCACAAGGAACAAAAGGGTTAATTATAATGATTTCTAAGAAAAGACCAGATATTTGACTAGGAAGAAACGGGCAAAGACTGAAAAATTATCAGGTATCTATTCGAGGCACATTTCTTTTATTTATTGCAAAAATTTCAGGCATGTATCTCCACCGTGGTTGTTTAAAATGATGTATTTTTGGAAAGTCAAAGTAAAATTGTGTTTTTAAAGGTTATAATGACTTAAAATTTTTAAATTATATTAAGGCCAAATACCTGACAGAAGCATATTAACAAAATTCATTTTTAAACATCAACAGTTTAGGGAACTTCTTAATATTGTCAAACACATGTTTTATAACAACCCAGATATTTTGATAGTAGGTTTCTTGTTTAGTGCAAAATCTAATCCAAAGTCAACTATCAAGAAGGTTTGTCACATCATTCTAACTCTTTAGCAGCGAAGTTACAAGTGAACACTAAACCAACTAAAAGACTAAAGAAGCATAAACCTCTAGACTTGCATAATCGTTTTAAGTAAATGTTATCTGTTGCCAATATGAACTTAAATTAAGTAGCTTTAAGCAAGTAGTTGCCACAGGGCAAGCCTTTTCTTCATGTTAAATCAGAGACACAATAATTTGCCTATTGTTCATAGAGAATAGATTGTAAATTAATCATAGATGCCATAAAAAAAAAGATTCTTGCTACACTGTTAAAAATCGACCGGTATTTATAGGCTTGGTGCACTTAGACAAAATATTGGTGACAGTTTTATCTAAAATTTCGGATCATTTGACATTTCTTTGCTTTTTACAAATTGAAAAAAGTTTTGGCGTGCTGATATCTAAAGAATAACACAAAATATTAGATAAATAATTGCAAATGACAGTAAATGCAGACAAATTATACCGATACAATAAGCACAACTTCACTGAATTAATGTCTGTGATATCTAATGACTTGGGCAGTTTATCTAGATTTCTCATGAAAACGTGTTAATTATTAGATACTTCACAACTAAATATGGCAAGTACAACACATTTATTTTAACAGATCCACTAAATCCAGAGCTAATTTTTTTATACGAATAGTTGAATTAGATTAAATATTAATAAACATTTTTATTACAAAATGAATTTAAGTTTGACATACAACCTAACACAAACAATATCTAACATTTACTTGGATAAAATAACACTATTCTTAAGTAACGTGCTGTGTTTTTTTTTTTACAATAATCTATATTTTACAATTTTAAAATGACTTTTACTATTATACTTGTATGTAAGTAGTTTGCTGTATGCTAAGTTAATACTGCTGATGGCTTTTGTAGTCGATGAAACATCCATACAATTTCATGAGTTACTTTACGTTTTTCACTTAGCGTCGCGATTATCAGCAACCTTACCATAACTTACGAACTTGATTTAATCAGGTTTCAATTAATCATCAGATTCGTTTTTTCCTTGGTTTCAAACAATGTACACAATCTTCAAGAGTTTGTCATGATTCACGTGGTATTTAACAAACGATAGTAATAAAACAAAACATTCATAAATAATTAAAGTAATAAACCTTAGTATTAACAAAGTCAATCACGTTGTAAAATATTGAACTTTAAAAAATCTTCGCAAACACAAATTAAAATTCACTTTTACTAATCATGTAAAAGATTTAATTTCATGCAAAGCACAATAAATTAAAATGCTAATTCGCATTTTTACATTCATTTTATTTGTTTTATGTACATTACTGGATGTTGCCACACAGCCGGCATTTCGTTTAATTGAACAACTCAATGTAGTTTATTTCATTAAAAATTTATTAACTGTACTTGATAGTAAATAAAAATCGTAAAACGCTTTAGCTATCTGGTCAGTAGCTAACCTTGCCCCTGGCTAAAGAACCCTAAATGCCACGCTACACCAATCAATATTTTATAATTTTAAAACGCGTGCTACAGCATCATCGCGGATATACTTGATTAATGCTATTTTCAGACATTCACAATTCAATAGCGAAAAAGTTGCACCGAACGGCGCCGATATCGTTAGCAAAGTTGGTTTCTGCTTGTACCTACATCTACTTAAGTCAGGATTAAGTTAATCCAGTGTTTTAAAAACTACACCGACCAAATTACTATCTCCACAGCCCGCTAATATTTTTTAACTCTTCTGACTAAACCATGGTTTACGAGGATTAAACTGATTTTATGGGGTACAAGATGGTTTACCCGGCGTTGCACGGGCGATTACAATTTTAATTACTGTTTTAACTTGAATAAGCCCAATAATTCCAAATCATACACAAATGACATACTCTGATCACAATCATCTTTTCATTTTCTTATAATTCCATAAAAAATAACTATTTATTGCTTAAAAATTGAATAATAACTCAAATTTATTTTCTTTCGTCTTGTTTCAATTAAAAATGTGCTAATAAAAATAATACTTCATGTACATTTATTACTAATTGTATACAAAACAATCTTTACTTGTGAAATACCCGCGCCGTATCGTGTTATGACCAGGTATTTGCCGACGTAAGATCGAATCCCGTCCAAGTAATTTTTTTTTTTTTTTTAAATTGGTAATATGTGCTTGTACTTAAAGTTTGGCGTTAGATCTGCAAGGTCCTAAATAGTAACTGTGCAAAATTTGGTCCCGATCGGTCAACGGACCTAGGATTGTATAGCGAACAAACAAACAAACAAACAAACACACAAACAAGCTCTTTTATATATACATATATAGATAAATATAATAACCAGGTTGACATTTTCTATAAATTTGTTTAAAATATATTCTAAGTAACTCCCTTCAACAATAATAAAGTTCACTATTCTTACTTTCCCCCTTTAGAACCTCTCAAACAATTAAATCGATTGTAATTTATTTTCAACCTCAAATGTCTAAGAATCAAAAAGGAATCAAAGCTCTTTGCTATTTTTACATATTACTTACCCCAGAAATTTGAAGACAATATCTACAGGCAGGAGAACCTTTTCAAAGAGGAGCTCCAAAGCAATTTTTATCTGAAAAAACACACTATAATTATTGTTAAGTACCTATAGTATAACAGTTTCAATACAATTTTAAAACTCTTAGATTTATTATAACCTAATTACAAATACTATCTTAGAAAAACCTTCCGACAAAAACGCTAAGCTTTTTAGCGTCACTCTTTAACGTCTGCCTAAGAATAGCATATTTCCCAAAGGCATGAAAACATGCAATAATAGTCGTCTTTTCCAAATGTCGCTAACCACCGACCTATAAGTCTACTTCCTCTCTTTCTAAGGTTTGTGAACGGATAATCTACACCAGACTCAATGAAAAACTCGAAGAGCTAAACATCCTCCCACTATTCCAATTTGGTTTCAAAAGCCATCACTCAACGTGCCATCAGCTTCAACGAATAGTCGAAACCATCGAGAGGGGATACGAAGACAAACAACACAACGCAGCTATATTTTTGGACATCGAAAAGCCTTCGACAAAATATGGATTGAAGGTCTTAAAAATATAAATTGCTCCAACTACAAATACCTAGTTATATAAAGTCTATACTTTACTCGTTCCTACAAGACAGGACATTTGCAGTGCGAATTAACGCAGTCATATCGCACACTAAATCCATCTACGCTGGCGTATCCCAGGGGAGCGTACTGGGTCCCGTCTTATTTAACAATTACGCGAAAAACTTTTTATTTTTAAAAATTGCGCGAAATAGGTTAAACTGTTAAAGGTACTTGAAGTGAACATAAACTTGTCAATAGTTATTGTTAAATCATAATGATTTTATGTTTTATTAACAAGATCCAAGTTTTCTCTTTAAAAGTAAGGATTCGTAAATAACAATTACTTTTTATTTTTTTTTTTTTGGCGGCTAATTCAAATTTAAGAAAATCTGCTATACCAGGTGTAAATGAACTCTGGCTATTTGAAGTTAAAAAATTAACCAAAATGATGCGATTGTACTCAAAATTGCTTCCTCTTCCCAAAATCTTAAAAATATACAGGGTGATCAATTTAAAATAACAAAGTTAGGGTCATTTCCGGCGAAACCGGAAGTGAAACAATTGTGTGCATGCGCTCAAAAAATCCGATTTTTTTGCACATGTCATGTGTCTAAAATGTTATTTATCCAAAATCAAAACTAAAGGAAAAAGGGGGTGTGCCAGTTGCCAGAGTTCATTTACACCTGGTATTTAACTTATTTCGTGCAATTTTTGAAAATAAAAATTGAGTTTTAACGGTAAGTTTAGAGTTTCCGGGGGCAAAAAAGTTGGTACTCTTCTTAATTCACGATCTTCTTTCGGAAAATCTAAGTCCCATCAACCGACTTTAGTACCACCAAGTGAGGTTCCCTTGTAAGTGTAGAAAAAATCGAAAAAATAGGAGGATTAAAAAGCTATTCAGTAATAAACTTATTCAATAATTTATATTGGTATAATATTAAATATTCTTGGGTGACTTACTACAATACTAGGATCATCCACAAACAATGTAAAAGTGCCGTAAGGAATGTTATAATTGCAGGAGAAGACCGCAGTTTCTGAGAATTGTTATCGATTAAAGGTGTGCCATGCAATATAATAATTAAAGTGTTCCAAGATGAAAAAGTTAAGGAAATACTGGGTAAATCAATTATTATCTCGCTAAAGGTTGGAATATTTAAATCGTATTTACAACCAAAACTATGCACAAAAAACTTTACATCCTTACGGAATTCAAATATACATTAAAATTACTTATTTAAATAACTTAACGTTAACGAAACACAACCAGACACCAGCGCCGTGCCATAATCCACTTTTCATAAGAATGTACTTGACACTATTATTTTAATATCTTAATTTTTTACTAAGTAACATTCTTGTTGCAAGAAATGTTAAGTTTAACAATTTTTTGATAACTATTAAAACCAATTAATTTAAACTTGCCATAAATGTTACGATAATTAGCATTTTTCTATTAAAAATATGCAAGTTATGTAACACGAAACTTGTTTTTGGCATGCTGATATAAATTACAACAAAATTACAACAAAATTTCAACCAATATCAGAACTAAAATAACACTTTTGAAACACTTTAAAAAAATATTGTTTCGAATTTTATTGGGAAAATTTTTCTATAATGACATTTTTGCAAAGAAAAATTTTAGTCCTAAACAAAAAGATAATTTTAAAAAACGGCAGACATTGAAAGTTACCTAAATACATTTTTTGCCCAGCAGTTTATTTAAAGAAATGGTTACTAACCAGGAAAGGTCACGATACATTGTCGCTAGAATTTGATTAAGTTTGTGTTTATTGCATCAAGAACATCAAAACTAGATAATGTTTTCCAGAGTTATACGTGCCACTGGCCATTTTCTTCGGAAAAATAGGGAAAAAACTGAAAAGCTGAATAATGAAAGTAATTTTTACGATCGCGTTGGCCATGAAACCGTCAGAGACAAAATCTAAATTTTTCTATTTACCAATGCGCGCATCTTTTGCAATTAAAATAGTGCAAAGTTTTTGAAAAACTTCCAACTAGTTCCGTAGAAAAACACGAAAAACGAGACCCTTGTAAGAGCAGTTTTCCCTATTTTAAACGCCTATGCAAGTCGCATAGATTTAGTTATGACAGATAAACTACAACCTCAAATCATAGCGCTTATGCAGGGGTTTCGTTTTTGACGTTTTTCTCCGGAAGCTTTCAAGATTTTTTCAAAAACTTTGCACCATTTT
Organism: Elmis aenea; assembly: GCA_947652605.1. Lineage (NCBI taxonomy): Eukaryota > Metazoa > Arthropoda > Insecta > Coleoptera > Elmidae > Elmis > Elmis aenea. Next base: position 23,855,635 of record OX393580.1, read on the forward strand.
ACTTGCAAAGGATGCGCGCATTAGTAAATAAAAAAACTTCGATTATGTCTCTGACGGTTTCATGGCCAACGCGATCGCAAAAATGACCTTTTTATGACAAATTTTCAGTTTTTCCCCTATTTTTCCGTAGAAAATAGTTAGTGGCACTTAGTTTTCATGTCCTTGATGCAATAAACAGCCTTAATCAAATTCCAGCGACAACGTATCGTGACCCTCCCTTGTAAGTATTTATTTCAGTTTAGACATATCCCAGACATTTTTTTATTAGCTTTTTTGTCCCATGCTCTATGAATATAAATTATACATACACAATGAAATACATTCTAAATTGTTTATTTTAAAATCTACTACTGAGGTGGCAAACAATTTAAATTGTCTAATATATCTTTAATTATATAAACTTTTTACGATTTGTCAAACAACCTTCACTTTTTTTAGGTGTTAAAAGTTTAAGATACTGATCTAATGGTATATTAAGCAAGAAGCTGCATAAATTACTTTTTAGCAGCTAAGTTTTGCAAATTTTGCAGTATGCACACTATTAATTAATTTATTATCCGGTAAATTAATTGTGACATATGTGCTTCGACCAATAAAGCATATTTTAAAAAGGATTTAAAAATTTTATGTCTCGTAAAATGTAATCATGTCTTGGTTCGTATAAAGTTATTAATTTCTGTTTTTTTTAACGTTTTATGCAATGATAATATGAAGTAATATCGTGGTCCAAATGAAAACGGTAAACACAATAGCAAATCATGTCACTTTCTAGTTAAATAAATTACTGCACGATAAAAGTGTCAACAAAGTGATACAACTTAGTAAGTAAATTATGTACTATCATACGAGAGTCGTCCAAATTTAATCAGGAATTTATATAAAACATATCCTAGGGTGAATGTGAGTTTTTCGTTTTTTTTTGTATTGCTTTAATACTAATTTCTAAAGTGAATAAAGTTATTGAATTTTTATGTATCATATATCATTTTTTAACTTAGAAATGCTTGTTCATCTTTGTACACAGGCTGACAATAATTTACATGCGTTGCATGTAACTTTGTTAGAGGTATATAGTAGGATAGTCGTTTAAATAAGCCAACAATTTAAAAAGTAATTTAATACAATTTTGACATTTAACGTACACCTTAAACTTTTTTTAATATTTTAAAAAACTAAAAACAGAAAAATTTTTTAACTTGCCTTTTTTTAATGGCACCGATAATTGGCTATGGGTTTATTAAAAAAAAAAAAAAACTCGTTTCATCAAGGTCCGGGTTGTAGCTTTATCTTTAAAAATAAGTATGTAAGTTAAATTTATTCAAAGGAACGATTAAAAAAACAAAAAATCACATTAATAAGCTAGCTGTACTTTATCAAAAAATTGAAAAATTAATTAGATTAAGATATTTTTTGCATTTCATAATAATTTATGATTTTTTACTTACTATTACTGCTAAATATTAATTATAACATGTGATAAAGGTTTAGCACTCTCTCCATGGGCAATACAAATATGAGATCTGCACTTTGTAGATAATAATGTTTTTGTAAGCATATTTCTTTATATTCTATGAACTGTCCTTAAAATAACTAAACTTAATTCATTAATTGTATTCAACTGTCTTTTTAAGATTAGCTGTTCATTAGCAATTCATCAAATAAAAAGAAATTTGCCCAGAAAAACTTTTTTGCAAAGTGCAAATCTCAAATTAGTATTGCCCATGGAGTTATAATTTCGATATAACAGTAATACTTGGTGAAAGATCATAAATTATTATGAAATGTAAAAGATATCTTTAATTATTTAAGTTTTAGATTTGTGTTTAATTAAGTACAGCTAGTTTATAATGTAATGTTTTGTTTTTCTTTTTAATGGTCACTTTGACTAACAACCCATACATCATTGCAACAAGAAAAAAAATCTCTTGAACGCATAGCCAACAATAGTTGTCATTAAAAAAAAGGCAAGTTTGGCTTATATCTCAAAAATCGAGTGTGCTATACTTTTTAAATCTTTTTTTAATTCTACGTAAAAGTATCTACAGGAATCATTTCACTTTTTGGTTTTAGTTTTATCATAGATGACTATGGAATTATATAATTACCATTAAAAAAATGGTCTGTTTTAGATAGGTACTCGAGGAAGACCATGTTGTGTGTGTCTGGTGGAATTTTGATTACATAATCCACTTTGAGTTGCTTCCACATAACCAAGCCATTGTCGCTGACCCAGTGCCGGATTAAGATCGTCGTGGGCCCTTAGGCTAAAAGATAGAATGGCCCCCCTGGTGCAAGGTTGTAAGCTTAAAAAATCTCCTCGCTCTCATAATATCGAGAAAAAGAAAATAGTCGATATCGAAATTATATATCAGGGCCTGCTGGGGCCCTCTAGGTCGTTGGGCCCTAGGCCCGGGCCTGCTCAGCCTATACAGAAATCCGGCACTGCGCTGACCTATCTTTTACACAACTCGAACGAATGTATGCGGAGTTAAACCGAAAATACCCTGTTCAGTCAAAAGAAAACGCATGTTGCTGCAACAGGACAACGTTGTTCCACATACCACCAGGCAGACGAAGGAAAAGACCCGAGAACTCGACGCTATCCTGCATAAAGCCCGGACCTTGCGCCATCCAGTTTTCAACTTTTTCGGCGATGGCACATTTCTTGTTTGACCGCAGCTTCGAAACATTAGAATGTCGGGCGGGGTGCTGCGAGTCATTTGCCTCCAAGAAAAAGGTATGGTACAGCCGTGGAATCGAACAACTCGCCAGCAGAAGAGTTCGAACTGAAGAATGGAATGGTCTTCACTTCGAAGAATAAACTCTATTTTTTTATTTACGTTTGCAGTTTTCATTTAAAAAAAAACGAAAATACTTATGGTTCACCCTAGTATAACACCGAAAATTATATTTGAATATCTCTAGATACGTTAGTACAATCTATCAGATAGCTTTTTCATTCCTTGCTTTTTGGTTGCCTTTTCGCCCAGAGCTTTGTAAACTTTATCATTTAACCTCCTGAAAATTCTTCCACGAATCGAAACAAAACCAAATGTTGGACTTTATTTACCACTTATACAGGGTGACAGTAATTTACATGCGTTGTATGGGTAACTTTGTTATTATAAAGATTACATAATCGGTTAAAGTAGCAAACGTGGGCAGAATTTCAAGACAAATTTAATGCTATTTTGACATTTAACCCACATCTTCAACTTTCTTAAGTATTTTGATAAAACTAAAAATTGTCAATGTTTTTAATCGCATATAATTCCATAGCCAAATATGTTAAAATCAAAATGTAAAATAAGACTTGTAGGTATTTTTACGTAGAATTATAAAAATATATCTAAAAAGTCACTCGATTTTTGATATATCAGCCAAACTTGCCTTTTCTTTGATGGTAACTATAGTAACCATTGGCTATGGGCTTATTAAAAAGATAATTTTTTCGCATTTCATTGATTTATGGATTGTTAGCTTTACCTTTAAAGTATGTAAGTTATTACAATATTATTGTTTTGTTAAGTTTAATCAAAGTGACAATTGAAAAAAAACATAACATAAATAAATTAGCTGTAGGTACTTAATTAATTAAACACATAAAAAAATTAAAACTTAAATAATTTTTACATTTCATCATAATTTATGAGTTTTCACTTACTATTCTAAATTAAAACGTGTGTTAAAGGTGTAGCAATACAAATTTTGAGATCTGCACTTTGTAAATAATAAACTTTTCCTAGGCATATTTCTTTTTACTTGATGAACTGACCTTAAAATATCTAATTTTATTTCATTAGTTATATTAAACTGTCTTTTAATCATAAGCTGTTTTAGGACCGTTCATCAAATAACAGTTTTATCCTTAGAAAAACGTTTTTATGTACAAAATGAAGACCTCAGATTTGTATTGCTCATAGAGGGACATTTTATAATTTAGTTTCAATAGCAATAGTAAGTGAAAAATCATTAATTACTGTTGTACAAAATATTTTAAATTATATGTATGAAATTTTTTATGTATTGAATTAAGTAATTAAGTCAGCTAGCTTATTGTTTTGATCCTTTGTTTTTTTTTTCAATTGCCACTTAGATTTCACTTAATACATTCAATGTTATTGTTATAACTTGCCAATTTAAAAAAAAAGCTAACAACCCATACGTCAACTATGGTTGCCATTTAAGGAAAGTTAGGCTTATCTCTCAAAAATCGAGTGTGTTTTTTAGATTTTTTTTCTGCCTCTACGTAAAAATATCTATAGGTATCATTTCACATTTTGATTTAAAGATAGTTGGCTATGGAATTATTTAACATTGAAAACATCGTCTGTTTGAAGTTTTTCAAAATATTTTTAAAAAGTTGATAGTGTTGGTCAAATGTAAAAATGGCATTTAATTCGTCCTGAAATTCTGCCCAAGTTTGCTACTTTAACCGACTATGTAAATCTCATAATAACAAAGTTACCCATACAACACAAATGTAGATTATTGTTACCCTACCCTACATATATAATTAACGAAATCTCTTTAGTGGTCATATTTAAGTAAAACACCTATTTATTTATTGCAATCAATAAAACAGCAATCTTTTTATTAAATGTTAATTTTTGCAGCTGGTCCTTTAACCAAAATTTCAAAATTACCGAATTTTATTCAACTAAATTTTAGCCAGTCCATCGTTTTTGTATTCTAAAGTTTAGCCCGTGAGATTATTACGTTATTTTCAAGTGAGGACAGTACACATTAGTTCAAATGTTTCTGAAATGTCGTGAAATGTTATTAAAATTTTAAGGTTTACGTAAACCGTACATTCATTCAACGATTTCCACACAATCAAATCACAAATGCTAGTATCCGAGAACCACACAAAGATTCTCAGAAAATATAATAACGCGGTGATTACAACATACCTAATGACTCCTACGCTGTCAATTAAATTACACGTGTTTAACCAATTTTAGATATACGACACGTTATAGCATAACCGTGAAATTTAATTGGAAACAGTATTCCCTCTACTCAAACTAATTCATGAGGTACAAAACATGCGCCGAATATAAACTTTTACTTTTTAAACTGCAGATAAATGGTTTAATTATCGTTCACTTGTTTTTTATTAATTAATCTTGTACTCCTACATAAAAAACGTAAATTTACAGCGTTATCAGATAAAATTGAGTAAGAATGAATTAGTGTGTTTAGACGCGATGAACTTGAAGCGAGTGTTGATTAATTTGTACATATTAATTAGAGGCATTACGGAGAACAGGGAGAAGACATTCCGATTGCATTTCAACGGAGTTTCGTCACAATTTTGTGTCAATCAATTATTTTTAGAGAATACTTTTAGGTTCGAATAGAATTAAATAATTGTCTTTGTTTGTGTTGGCGTATTATGTTCACCCTTATGTAAATAATTTTCAAAATGTGTCTAAAACATTAGAAAATATTTCCCTATTTACGCAAATATCTGCGTACAATTTATATACAAACATTTAGGTGACTTATTAACAGTTATCAAAATAAATAAAAACGTTGTTATCTCACTTTTTTTATAAATGAACTTAACACAGCAGTACTAAGTTAATTTTTGAAACATATATTTCCAACGGAGAGACATTTTATGCCCATGCATATTTTTAGTGAACTTTATACAGGGTGAGTCACGACGGACGCCACAGAGTTTTATGGCGAAACGGTATATATTTTCAAACTTCTGCCGCGGTTAGATTATGTAAGTCAATAAGAGCTACATTTTAAATTTACTAAAATATTATTCAGGGCGTTTTTTACGCTTGTTCAAACTCGTGAAACTTTAAACATCGATAACTCAATTTTCTTAAATACAACGCCCTAAATTTTTTTACACAGACATTATAATTATCTTTCGAAAACATAAAGGCTGTTTTTCACCTAAAATTTATATTTTCCGAGATATCGCGATTTTATTGTTAATTAATAGGGCAAAGTGATATTTTCAAGTAGGCTTCATGAAGGTAGACAGCGGTGATTTGAAAACAAGTGAAAGAAAAGAACAAGAAACTTATAATTTTATCTTTCGTCTACACATTTTTGACATTTTTTTATAAGAAACCCTTTAGGTCTCCTTACTAATCCTGTAGTGTTCAGGAGCTGAATCGCCTCGACATTAACATGTCGTGGAGCCTTTCTTCGTGGCTCTTGACAAACTTCTTAATGGTGTTGGCTACAGTATCCATGTTGAGGTCCCAATGTACGTCACTATTTTTGCAATACCAAGGTGCATTAGCGATATTCGTTAGTGTTTTGTTCTGGAATCTCTGGATGATCTGAATATTACTCTCTTTGGTGCATCCGCATAGCTGTATCCCATATGTCCATGAAGGTTTTAAAATTTGCTTGTAAAGCAAACGTTAATTGTTTAGGGACAGAGAGGAATTCTTCCCGATTAACCAGAATTTTTTTTAAATATTTGATACCTATTTTTTCCTATTTTCTTGACATGAGCCTTCCAGCGTAGCTTAGCGTCTAAAGTATTTAGCTGTTTTGGACTATGGGATTTGTTTATTATTTAAGTTGATTGGTATATGTTCAATTATCTTGTTGGTAAAATTGACATGTGCTGAATTAGTTTCATTTCACTTTATACGCCATGTTTTGCCAAGTTTTTGATTTGATTGGCAGCTGCTTGTAATTTTTCAGATGATTATAAATATTGGTACTTCCTACTGCTAAATAACCGGTTTTTAAGTAGTGTAGGTATTAAAAAGGTGAAATTATTCAAAATTATCGAAAATTTATCACAAAAAGTAAGATGTTCGCTTAAATACATTTTTTTTTCAAGAAAGTACAATTGTACTCAATTTTTTGAAAAACTCGTCTTTAAGATAAAGAGCCCTAAACTGGAGCAAACTAATTACATTCACGAATCTACACAGTTGTTATTATTAATCATCACATCAAATTCAATGACGTGTTTACATAAAATGCATTGTACTTAAACAAAGAAAAAATATAAATATCATTTTCAGATAATTTACGCAACTAATTTATTCAAACGAATATATAAATTAAAAAATTAATATGCCAGCAACAAATTAAACGTTATAAAGTTTCCTGGAGGCCCGATTAATTGCCAAGGACCTGCGTGTGCTGCGATTTGCAAGGAAATTAATCATCAAAATACACACAATAAACAAGAAGGAAAGATGTAAATATTTTTCCAAAACCTCACTTTTGTTAAAAGTGAAAAGGACGCCTCATCGTTGATCGATGTTGAGTTCTTTACAGTTAAGTGCATGTGAAGGTCGGTAGGAGTAAATTGTCCTCCCACACAAGCAATGTTATCCCAAACTTTAAGTCATACAATAATTACTATGCTCTCGGTTAAACAAGGCGTAATACAAAACAACCTTTAAAACTTGTAAAAATATGAAGATGATTGCGTTTATACATTTTTTTAGGTCAGAGGTCCTCAAATCATGCCAGTACCGCTAGCGGTACTTAAACTTTAGCTTACGAAAAGGCACTCAAACTAAAAATGAAACTACATAAGTAACTTAGTAGCTTAATTAATGAAAATGGAGTTTATTCAGAAAATATTATATAAAAGATTTTGGTTGTGTAACGATTTTAAGATGAACGTGTCGCCTCTTTATTTATATGCATACGTTTGCTCAGATATTTATGCCGCACGAAACAATTAGAAACTAACCGAGTAAAACATTACGACAGTTTAGGTAAAAACAGCGCTTTACGTGTATACAAAATAAATTTGAATACGTTATTTTTGTACAGCATTTTTTTATCATAACGATAGTAAAGGTAATTGTTTAAAGGTGATGAATTTCCAAAATTATAACTAAGAATTAAATAGCTACATTGCAAATATGAAAAAAACGCAGAAAATTTTTAACAAAAGTAGTAGAAAAGCGGCACTCAATTAAAACAATGTTATCTAATAACTTAAGCAATTTATTAAGATTTTTCATAAAAATGTGATAAATTGTTAGATATTGAATCACGGCGAAGTTATTTTGATTCACTAAATTAAGAAGTAACTTTTGAATATAAATTATTAAAATTGTCTAAATATTCTTCATAATGTTTGTTCCAAAAATGTTCCAAGTTTAACACACGATCAAAGGAAAGATATTTATTTTTTTGTTTAAATTTAGATTCGTTTTCGAGTGTTAAAACAGCGTCCTCTTTACTGTGTGTTAAAATTTTAAGCAAAAAATGTCAATATTGTCCTCAGTTTGTAAAATATTTGATTAATAATATATCATGAATGAATTATCTAGCGATGAATGATTTAATCTTTAAGAAAAAAGCCTAGTTGTGGTTATATATTCGGAACATGTGGAGACCGCAAAACCTGTTTCATTGCATAATTACAAGTACGTACAATACAATTATTTTCTACAAAAAAATCACTATGAAACATGGCAATTAAAGAGTAGCGTAATATTCCAACGCAAAAAAAACATAAGATTTTTCAAAAACAAAGATATGTTTTATAAAAAAACGAACCATAATACACCCTAAATTAAATTAACATCAGATTGAGTTAATTTTTTATGATCAATTTCTTGCAAAACTATTATTAAAATAATCAATAAGACAAAATAGGTACAAGATCTGTATCTCCGTAGCCTATTAAACTTATGGAATTATGCAGTCCATAATTCTACAGTAGTAATACCATAGCATAATAACGCAATTATGTAGATTAAAACAATTATTCAGGAATTGTTTACGTCAAAAACGTCACGGAAAATGGTAAGTGATTATAGCTATTGAAAAGCTAATGCGATGAAAATGTACTGCTTCAATATGAAATACAAGCTAATCGTTTAAAACACTACAAAAGTTTTATACATTTAAGATTCTCAGCTCCGAACAATCTTGCTATTAATGCGTAAAAATTGCGTAACAAAATCAAATACGATCAAAGAAAAATATTGTAGAATGAAAACCGACACCAAGTTATGAAGTTTTTTAGTAGGGCGAAATTATACCGAAAACATAACGATTTGTATCTTCATTTAGTGTTATTTTATTAGGATAGTTATAAACAAATTTCTATAAAGTTAAAGTTATCGTCTTCGCATGTTACTTGATAATATTTTTAGAATATATGAAACCCAATTTTTTTTAAATCCAGTCATTCGTTTCTGAAATATTTTTAATTAATTAATAAATTGATTTATACATCTTCTTCTAATTTTTTGCTGCTGTTTAACAGCAAATATGTAGTCATTTAAAACAAAGCCCAGACAATACACTAAGCAATCAGATATTTGTGATCAGCATTTTCAACATTCCGAGTAGCTTTTGGTTAAAATCCGTCTCCTTTTAAGTAAAGTTCAAAAACAAACAATAGAAAACGATTGTATTAATCAGTGCATATTTATAAACGTTACTGAACACTTTTGTCAAATAAAAACAAATTTAGCAGATGAGCAAGCATCGTCATAAAGCAGAAACTAGCACAAACACTATAAATTATGTCTGCAAATTCTTTTCACCAAATAGCTATAAATTAGTATAAATATAACATTTTGAAAGAGTTTAATTAAATATACTGCAATGCTGAAATATTAATTCGATTCCAGCTTTATACCTTGCATTACGACAAAAAGTGTTTGCGGAACTAACAATAAATGGTCGGGATTAACTAAAATAACTGGTTATGATGATTGAACGAAATATGTAAATGAGGTTTTTGGACTTTTTTAGTCTTAAAATGGTAAATAAAAACGTCAACGATGAATTAAGTACTTATTTTCGTTTATTTAACAACAATTTGAATAGCCAAAATGTGCTAATATGGCATGCCTACGAAAACTTTAGATTCCTAACATTTTTATTTCTTGTGATAAACAAAAAAAATTATTTTGATTAGTATATGTTTATAACGTTATTCTTATTTCTACTTCTTTATATTAAATATCAAAGACAACAATTAACACCGATATTTAAAGGAAATATATTTTGCTTTAAAAATAGTATCTAATTGTATCTGGTGATTAAAGAAAAACACTTGATTAAAGGATAAGTAAATGTATATAAAAATATACATCATAAATAAAATGACATCTAACGATAGATAATTCCAAATCCAAATAGTTATTATAAACACTGGCTAAACAATTCAACTTTTTCATTTGATTTTGCTTTTCTATTTTTCTAGGAGTTGCAGCATATTAAAACAAAAAACAACTGTTTAATCGCCTATACTATACAATCCTTTTTTTATACAGAGTGTCACGCTAGTTCAGATTGTTTTTATAATTGGTTAATTATTTATTAAACTTAAAAAAAAAATGTGATAAAAAAATGTGTCGAACTTTATTTATAAAATCAAAACTTCTTTATATTGAAATAAGAAAGATGTATAGTAGGAGTTTATTAAGAAATAAACATGGTGGTCCACATAGAAGGACCACTATTGGCATCTCTCTATAAGAGCTACAAAGAAGTTTAAACTAAACAAATTTTTTCCCTTTTTGAGATCTACTTAGTAATGCTTTAATGTTTTTAAAAAGTTCCATAGCACGCTAGATAATAAACAGGAATTAAAATGGACATTTTTTTAAATCATTAATAACTTGGTTATACTTGATGGTACATCATTATTTGGGACTTTTTAAAAACATTAAAGCATTACTAAATCGGTTTCAGAAAGAACAATTTGTCTAAATTAAATTTCTTTGTAGCTCTTACCGTTTACGAAATCCCAATAGCGGCCCTTCTATGTGAAAAACCCTGTATACCCTATAACAGGCATGGCAAATAGGTGGCACGTGTGGCACGCGAGAGATTTTCGACGGCACCCTAAAGAACTTTGTGAATAAATTTGTTTTTAAAATTTTTAACTTTTTCGAAATCTTTTATTTATTTTTAATTATTATGCTAATTATCTACAACTACATGTGATTTAAATATCAAAAAATTAAAAATACCATAAAATGACAACTCTTCTTATATCGATACAATAATTTGATCATTACTATACATATAAAATACCAACCGTAGCGATACACGGAACTTTTGATTGCATATTATGAATTTAGTGATACATAAAATCATGACGTTGGCAATACTGAACCAAATAACTGACGGTTATTTCTGTAAGTTTATACAACACGGATACTCGTTTAGTTTTTTAACTGTTATTTTGTTTATTGTTAGTTATATTTAAGATGCTTTTTGTTGCCCCATCAAAATGTTACCAATAAAAAAAAAACTACACGACAAGATTTTAATAATAAAGAAAAGATCCTTCAAATAATTGAAGAATTACAGCTAAGTAGAAATACTGTTAAAGGTAGGTTGGTTAGGTTAGGTTAGGTTAGGTACTGGCATAGGGAAAATTTTGTAGGAGTATTAAATTTTATCTTATTTTGGCACACTGATCAAATCCAATTTGCCATGCCTGCCCTATAACATAGTAAAACTTAAACGAAGCTTTGAACAAACAATTTTTAAGATCAATAGTATAGCAAAAATCCTAAAAAAATTTAAATATTTTTTATACATGCGCAATTTAAATGTAAACTACATTTCCAGAACAACTGCACATTTTTATCTTTTGATGTTTGACTATCACAAGTCTGATATATTTCTTTGTAAAAACAATTGTAGACATCATTTTATAAAAAATTGCATACGATTTATAAAAATTAAGGTTTGTAAGGGTGCCCTCATAAAAAACAAAGCTATGGGGTGCGACAGTCAATTTCAATCACCCGATATACAATAAAATAAGATTGATACTAAAAGAGAGACAGAAGTAATAGAATTAATCATGCTTCAAAAAAAATTATTTTTAATTAAACTTTTTTATATTCAGAAATTAACCATTTAAATATTTTAAACCTTTATGATATGAGAATTACTAAACATGTATGTGACGTTTTAAATATTGCTAAAAAATCACTAAAATTTAAATAGGAAAGATGAAAATTATTTACTTTTTTTAAAGGGATGTAGAAAAAATAACAGAATAGCAAAATTTTTATGTTTGCCAGAAAAAAAGTATAATAAGTAATTTGTTTAAATATTCTAACTCTACCAAAACAATTAATTTTGGTTTAAAATTTACATGAAAGTGTAAGCTGTATGATCCGTTTTATTTTTCTAAAGGTTTAAAATATTAATTAAAGAGGCTTTGGTATTTAATTAAATAACTCCCTCTTCTGTTTCGCTGCTAGCTTTTTTTTTTTTTTTTTAATTAACAATTTACAGTTATCGACATATTAAAGCATTCATCAATTAAAATGTCAATTTTGGCACAGACAAATATTACTACTTATATCGGCAATTTTTAATATTTTACATTTCAATTCGTAACCCCACTTTAATATCACGGCCATTATTCGACTGTACACGGAAATAATTGTTATTGGCAAATTACAAACCGCAAAACACCACTTAATTCTTTATTAATGACCACCGACTTACGCTTTTTTCCGAGCTAATTATATCACTTAATTACCTGGTCCGGAGTATCGCATTAAAGATGTGTACAAACAAATTTTACAAGCGTAGAATGTGATTAAGTCGATGTACAAATACAAATTACTTAAAACCTTGACCAAACTTACAAAGTGTTAAAAATATTTAGTAATAATCACCGACAATGCGCATCCAAAAAGTCAAATAACGCCCGGGGACAACGTTTAGCTCGAAGCCAATTAATTGTCCCTAATATGCAAATTATCCAAACGCAATGACACCATCCACGATGGCTGCGAATGGGGGTTCAACAAAAAATTCTCCCTCTATGGCCGTATATAAGCGACGCAACTACAAAAAGCTGTATTACTGTGTTATACACATCGAAGTTATCAAATCATCATCATGAAAACGGTGAGTGGTGTTTGCATTAACAATTGTTCTTTAATTGAGCGTTACCTCATCTGACCTACCGTGGCCGTCTGTGTGTTAAGATAGGACACATCGCGCCCAATTGTTGTGAAACTATCGTTTGTTATTGCGATCAATTATTTCGCTTTGACGGAGTAATTACATTTTCGAGTAAATAAAAATTTCATTGCACTTAAGGTCGGTATTCTTACACCTGCATAACTGATTGGAGATATTTGCACGATCGTTTAACTTTTTCAAAACAAAAACTTTGCAAACGGAAAAAAAACATAAGTTTTTAAGGGCAGTTATGAGATATAAAACATTTCATTTACATTAATTTATACTCGATGAAAAGGGACGAATTTAGAAAATTACCTAACACTAAGGGAAATTTCAAATCAGTTTGAAACTTGCCATTTTTAGGCACAAATTTTTGGATTTTTATACAACCCATTGAATATAACCGTTGATTTTTTTAAAGAAAAATTGTCATACAGTAATGACTTACTTAATTCTTACTGAACCAAAAATTTTACAGATTATGAAAATTTTGTTTACTTACTTTTGAAACGCAATATACATTCGCTATTTTTATATCGATATAAATAGTATGAATCCAAATTCCTCATCAGTCAGAAAATATATTACCAAGAAAAGTCAATAATGAAGCAGATCCAAACTTGCTATTTTGGGGCACAAATTTCAGGTGTGCAATACTAAAAAACTTATTTTTATGTAGATGATTAGCGATATTTTTACAAAGATTTATTTGTTTCCAAAAAAATTTTTATTGAAATTTTTCAAAAATGAAATTTTTGTAAAAAAAATCCTTTTCTCTTTAATATTGATAGCAACTATGAAATAAATACCAATATTTTTTTAAATTATTATTTTTAAAAGAACAAATATAAAATTTAACACATAGTTAAATGCTTTTATACTTTTTTTTATTGATTCCTAGTAGGTACATTAATTAAAGCTTAAATATAATTGAATGATTCTTTTAACTCAAATAAGTACTAGATAATATCACAAACTTTAATTCAATTCATTTGAAAGTCGTAAGTTTTTGTGCACTGTATAGGCAATTGTTTATCTAAAAATTTAAAATTTAAAATTACCTTGAATTTTTTAAACGGGTAAACCAATGTGTATTTTACAGTAAAATTATTTGATATATTATCACAAAGATTATTTTTTTAGTGTTTCTTTAAAAATATATTATAAATAGAAACTAAATGGTTCATTGTTATTGTATATTAACCATAACCTAATTTTAAATACTTTTGTACGTTGTCAAAAAATTCAAATTATTTTTATCATAGAATTATATTTCCACTATCAAAAACCAATAATGTATTTAATAAACGTTGGTGTTTAACAATATTTTGTAAAGAAAGCAGCAAATACATTGTTACTTAACCATCAAAACAATTACACACAATGTTTAATGATTTGAGTAAACATTATTTAACTGTTTATTTTATTGTTCTCTGTCCTACTTAGCACACACGGAAATTTTCAAACTTGTGTCAAAATATCCAAAAAGAAATGTGCTAAAGAAAGTAAGCTACAACGTGCACAAGTTACTAAATTTTAATATTGTAATTTATGCATCTATTAGACGCCTTAAAAAAATAACACAAAATTACACAATCAATTAAAAAATTGTCGACCAATAGTTATTCACTGTTTCACCAAATCCAACGCATGAATATTAATTTACAAAAGAATACAATTCCGTGCTTTCTTTATTTATTATTCATTATTATTGATTCATAATTAATTAATAAATGTTTATAATAACTGTAAATATTGTTTGACTTCCAAAGTTCACTCTTTCGCATTATGTTGAAAAAGTCTACAAAATTTAAATAAGGCCACCGCCTTCATCTAATTTTCAGTTTTCACGATTTTTATTTTCTTACTGACTTTTCCAAAATATTTTGAATACTAGTCCTACGCTACGTGAACATATTAAATCAAATTTAAATAAAGCGAATTCATTTAAACCTATTGGTAACCAGCAGTTTTTTATTAACTCGAAATGACTTAGCAAATTTTTGCTCGGCACAATCAGTTCTCTATTTTTCACTACAAGTTTCAATTTGGACGAAGCGAAAATAAATCAAGCACTGATCCCAACTGCCTATATCTGATCTTAAACCTATTTTATATTCACTTTCCTGAACTTCGATCATAAAACAGTTAACTTGTAAAGGAATTTAAGACCTTAATATTTCGAATGGAAATTCGACGCCAAAATTTTTAATCTATGTATTTTATTGTTTTTTAAAAGTGTTTAATGCCAATCGACATACGATGTTTGGTCCCAAATCTTATAACAACGAACATAGTTTTTCTAACCCAACACACTTGAAAAAAAAAACTTAAAACACAAAAATCAAGTAAATAATTAATAGCTTTTAATAAATTTATATCAAATTCCATGACCCTTAAATTATGAAGTAGGAACATCACCATTTATAGGACAAACCTTTTTTGCACTTCAAGTTGTAACTGTTTGGTGTCTTAATCTATTTGACGAAGAAACAAATTAAAATTATTTTTTTCACCCTATTTTTGAAGTAACCTATCCAAGAGCAATAACCTTACGGTATGACAACAATGTGTCGGTCGGTTTCAGCGAACCTCCATCCCAAATTTTAACCCTTGGTATGTCAACTGTATCTTGGAATTAAACATCAAATCAAAATTGAGTCTGTATAAACCAGGGACGAAAACGTTAAACGAAATTAATCGAAATTTGTATAAGAACGAAAATGAAATTATTATTTTTCGTTCAAGAACGAAAACGAAATATATAATTTCTGGAATAGGTTTTAATCAGTTTTATCCCTATTTAATTTTTATTTATCAAACACAAACGCGAATTTACCGTCTATGGTGGGAAGACTTCCACAAGGCAATAAAATATCTCACTTGAAATAAGAGAGCTTCACTTTTCTCCACATACATAATGTATCAACAATTAACACTTGCAATATCGTGCAACACAAGTATCGGTACAGCAATTCCTCTTTCTAATTTGTTGACTGGATCATCAATAAATAATATACACTTGATTGGACGACAACAAAAGGGCGCGTAATAATCACGTCATTTTTAACAGTTTAAAATTTTGACGCTGATGATCTGTAGTTTGACAAACTAGTTGTGTTTTTGCACCTGGCGGGTATTACAGATACTAAACAAAATGCACAAATTTTATGTGGTTATAGGTATTTAAAATGTGTTTTAATGTGGTAAGTCTAATATGGCGATTCGCTAGTCTAAATTATGCCGTGTATAATGATCAAAACCGAACATATTGCCGGCTTGGGTATGTTCTGTGTTTACAATTTAGCGGGGGCCCAACAATTGCTAATAAGAAACAGAAACAAAATGTAATTGGATTTTAAAATTCAACTCAAACATTTTGCTTGTATATCTCACATTAATTAGCTAAAGTACAAAATAATCACGCCAAATTTATTTTTATTTAAAGGCGAACTATGCTGATTTAAATATTAATTCACACGAAATATTTATAATCTGAATGATCGAATATTCGATCAATGGGGTTTCATTGTAATTATACGGTTGCCAACACTGACATTTTGACATTTGATGATCCTTCTTTAGAATCTGCTCTGCATTTTGTAAAAACAGGGCGGTGACTAAGAAAACAGGTCCTCAAATTGGTGGCTAAAAAAAAACGGTCTAACCAGTTTTAACCCTTATTAAATTTCGGTTCACCAAAACAAAAACGAAATTTCATGGGTGGGAACGTAAAGAACGAAAACGAAATATTTCATTTTCGTTCCGATCAAAAACGTACGAAATATTTTTCGTTTTTAGTTCCTGCTGCAAACACATAAACGGTGTGATCATATAAGAAAATGTATAAGGACAATCATGTAAGGAAATCGGCTGTAAGTTATGTCCGATTTATTGGAAATCGGTAGTCGACCAATTTGCTCATCGTTGCATTCCTAATTGATTTTTTTTAAATTCCAGGTACTTGTCTTTGTTGCCCTAGTGGTCATCGCCGTCGCCCGTCCCCAGGACTCAAAGGACGCCACCATCTTGAAATACGAAAACGAAAACATCGGCGTCGACGGATACAAATTCGCTTTCGACACGAGCGACGGCATCTCACGCCAAGAGGAAGGTACCCTGAAAAACGCCGGCAGTGAAAACGAAGCCATCGAAGTGCACGGATCTTACACGTACAAGGATCCCAAGACGGGACAGGAATTCTCCGTCACATTCGTTGCCGACGAGAACGGATACAGACCACAAACTTCCCTCCAAGGTTAACTTTAATGTTAGGTAAAACCTGATGCCTAATCGACTGCACGACCAACAAATAACGCCTTAATTGCTCTCGATGGATGTATGTTTTGTATAAAAAAATGTTAATTTAAATGTGTATATAAGAGGTGTAAATAAACATGCAGATATTTTGTTTTGTAAGCTTGTTTTTTATGTACGAGTGTAACGAGATGATTTGCGGTGATGCAAGTAACTTCTAAGTCATAAAATTCTTATAAATATTCACCGCATTAGAACATCAAGTCTATAAAATTTTCTATTTTGTTTACCGAGGCAGAGCAATGACTAACCCGTGTGTGGGAATAAAATTCTTACATTTTAAAAAGTACGCTTAGTTTACGCAAGATCATAATGCGTGCAAGAAGAGTTAGAGTACATTATAGCTTTTAGAGGCCCTATACAATACTACAGCTTTATCTAAAAAGGATGTTTATTTTATTCGGCATTTTTTCTTGCATCAAAATGTTTCTTTTGTCCCTTTTTTTTTATTTACCAATTGAGTTTGAAGTTTACAACTCAAAAAATTTTATTCATGGTTTATGATGTGTAGTGAAATCTACCTCGCAGAAGTGTTACATAAAACTTTGACAGAAAAAAGTAATGGACATTAACTTATACACGAAAGGAAATCTTGCAACAAATATATTCTTAAATATCTGTGGTCAGCGGGAAAAAGCACCTTAAGTCAAAAAGTGCAATTTTTCAGGAGCGAAACGTTTTTTTATTTTACTGATTATCATGTGATTTTAAATTTTACTTGTATGGTATATTTTACTTAAAATTAAGTATTAAATTATCATAATAGGTACCTATGTCTACATGATGAAATTTTTTAATAAACAGTAAATACTTTACTTAAACTGGCATGAAATAAGAATAACTTAAGTAAACAAATGGATATATTCAGTTTAACTCGCTTATACTTAAAAATTATTTTTTTTGTAGAATTTAAAAAAAATTAATGGAGTAGGCTAAACATAAATACACATTTTTAAACATAGCTTTTATTATCTTTTGATTACACAACATTTCATTGCAATGGAAAAATATTATTAATAAAAATACGTGAAATGGAACTAACATTATAAACAGGAAACACAAGTGCCGAAATTACAAATTACCAATATAAGACCATAACAATATGAATGGTATAAGGTTAATAATAAAAAATTGAATTTTTTTGACTTAAATGCTTTTTCCCGCAGACCACAGATATATTTGGTTGATTTACAAACGATTTAAAAAAAAAAAACAAGAATATGAACGGAGACGACACCAGTGAGTATTTCACTAGCATTTTTCTTCTAAACTATAAGATAAGGATTTAAAAGAGGGCAAACTAAATCTCCTACAGAAAACTTATTAACTACAGTTTTCCTAGATGCGAAAGGACTCTCCTAATTAATGATACGCAGAAGTGTTTTATAATACAATTGAATCGCTGATTGCAAAAACAACCTAAGTCCATTTTACCTAACTTCTGGGAATATTGAAAAAACTATTTAATTTATATTTATATTATGGTTTCACAAAAAATCAAACACCTTGTGCTTTAAAGCTACTAAGGTATGATTAAAATTGATTCATTTCAGTAAACGGTAAATAAATTAACAATAAGGTACACATTTCTATAAGCTATTAGTATCGTAAAAACAATTCTGAATTTTGTGTTTTTTTTATTTCTTGGCCAGTTTAAATTTTTTTTTAAATGTCTCTTGATCACTCCGAACAACCGATCACAGAGTGAAAATGAATTGGGAAGAATTGTGTCTGGAGTAGGTACTCAGAAAAGTTATTTTGTCGTTTTCGACATGTAAACGCAGCCTCACTTTCCTCCATTGTTCACCAACGGCATACTAGTCTTGATTCAGTATACTACGACTTTTATTTATTCCCAAATCTAAAAAAAATAATATCTGAATGGGCTACGGTTTGAAAATGAAGAAGAAAATAAAGCCGCTGTTGAGCAATATTTAACAGACCTGCCCAAAACATTTTTTTTATTATGGGAAAAATTGTCGTAACAACGCAAAAATAAGGGTGCAGTTGTGAAAGGGAGAAGATAAATAACATTTTGATTAGACCCTATGTTTTTTCCTTAGCTAGATAAATGACTTAATAATTTGTTCCACTACAACATAAAGCAAATTAAAAAGATTGATGTTTGATGCCCTGGTTTAAGTCATGTTTTAGGCGTTACTTAATTGATCCATATCAAATAAAGGTAGTATGCAGTGTCACAATATTACTTATTATACCTGTTCCTTAGTCGTTTTGTTGTGTGTCATGGAGTTTATACTTTTGATTATGTGACAAAGTTGACAAGAAAAATGATAATTGCTATAACCCTCATAGACGTAATATAAAATTGTTGCCCGATTTGGACTTATCTTTTAAGAGTTAAGAAAGTCCCAATCAACATTTTTAAAGAGATTTTCGAATTAGAATGATTCAAGAAATAACGCTTTTTTTAAAAAAAACCAATAATGTATACACACCCTTTATAATATTGAATAATCGTTTAAAAAATTAAATCGAACTCTTCTTCAGTGACATAAATCTTTACGCTTAAGTATGATGAACATCAAGTTAGGTAAATGGTAAAGGTCATGTTTGGTGATTAAAAAAGCAACAACCGCTTCTGAACTATTGCTATAAAACAAATTAATGTAAAAACAGCAGGGGTAGAAAAAAGTTCAGATCATTATGCTGCAACCACCATGTTTTACAATTCTTTTTGTGTACTGTGGGTGAAATTCTATACTTGGGCGTCTGCGAACATATTGTAGGCAACTGCTTGAATCAAAGAAAACCACTTTTGACCAGGATTGAGCAGATTTAAATCAATTGATTTAAATCAAGTGAAAAAAAAACATCAATTTAAATCACTTATTATATGAGTAGGTAATAAAACATTTATAACAAAACAAAATTTTATTTTCTCAAATAAAAAAAACCTTAGGTATATGGTATTTATGTATATAAGTATTTAAAAAAAAACAACAGTTCTTATATGTATATACGTATTAAATACATACTTATACGTAACGTAACGAAACGTAATTCATTTAAAATAATATATAATAATATACATTTATAAATTTTTGGTATTGTAATGTTGGAATAAAAATACCAGTTTTGCAGCCTTTTCAGTTCCCAGTTTATTTCTTATTGTCGAATGGACCAATCCAAATGTTGAAAAAATTCTTTCAACTGAGGCCGAAGACGTTACACTGCACATTAGTTGTGTTAATATTGGCAACACTTTATTAATATCGGAAACATCTTTTTGTGATTTCCACCACTGTATTGGAGTAACATTATTAATAATTTCCTCACTAAACATAACAGATTTAAATGGATCAGATTTAGCTTCAAATTTTATTATTATGGGCAATAAACCACTGTGTGGGTAACTTTCTGCTGCTACTTTTAATGCTGCGTCTTTTTCATTATATTTTAAAGGAAATTTTGTTTTTCTAGGGTCTAATAAATAAGCCAAAAAATGGTACGGTGTCAAAGCTTGAGCATATCGTTTTTGAAATGCAGCCATTTGTTTAATATTTAATGTAATAGTATCATCAAAAACAGCCTCAAGTTCTTTCCATGCTTCTACAGCATCAGCTAAAAATGCATCTGTTCTTTGTAATTTGTCTAAAGTTACGGAAATTGGTTTTATTATTTTTAAAAAATCTTCTGCCGATCGTTTCAGTTTAATGTTAGACACCTTTTGGAATATTAAAGAATCAATTTGGTCTTTGTTCTCTTCACAAATTTGTAACAATTTCTGCCATTCTTGTGTAAATATTTCCAAGCAATCTGCAAGAGTATTCCATCTTACGTCTTGAGGCAATATTAACGCCTTACTTCCGGCAGCTTTATATTTAGCACTTGCCAAATGATTATTACGGAAATACTTAACAACATGCACAACATTTTCTTTAATATCGCGTATCTGCAAGTCCTTGGAAAGTAAATTTAGAATGTGTGCTGAACATCCATAGGTTATCACATTTACATCGGTTACTTCATTTTTAATGTTTTCTCTCATTTTGCTCATATTAGCTGCATTATCTGTAACGAAACTTGAAACTGCACAATTATATTGAGTTTTGCACTTATTTATTAAACTGATTGCTATACTTGTTAAATAATCGGCTGTATGTGCATGTCCTGATGTATCTATACTTTCAAGGAGGAAGGTTGATCCATAATCTGTTGTTACAGTAGCGCAAATTATCGGTTCGTTATGTACATTTGACCAACCATCTAAGGAAAGGCAAACCGAACTATTTGTTAATTTTGCAAGACATTTTTCTTTTTCTTCCATGTACACTTCATTTAATAATGTTGAAGATACAGCGAACCTAGAAGGTGGTGAATAACCTGGCCGTAACATTTCGATTGCTTTTATCACTTCTGGTTGTTCGATACATCTGAAACTACTATTTGTCGCATAAATAGCTTTTGCGATTTGTCTATCAAGATTTTTCTTTAACTCGTTAGAAGTACGCACTACAAATGACTTCATTAATAAATTTTCAGTCATTTCTTTTTTTTTAGCAGGTGGTGAGCTTATATTTGTATTTGTATCCATTCTAGACGTACTAGGTTGTGGATCAAAAAACTCTTTCGGTTGACTTGTTTCTATGGTGGTAGGATTAGAATCTGTGTCAGTATCTTCTGTATTACATTCAGTAACTTCATTCATATGCATTTGTTTCTTCTGACATTTTTCACGGTGTGCTTTTAATCTTTGTACCAGACCTTATATTTCTTCTTTGCAATATTTACAAACTGCTCTGCTCCCAGCTTTCCCTTTCAATTTGTTTGATTTTTCTATAAAATGTTGCCAAACACTATCCCTTTTCCTTCCTGACATTATGTTGCGTTTATTTATGTGATGTGTACACGTTTGCTAACTAAAATGAACTGAATAACAGAATCTGGGATACCCTTACATACAAAACTGCATTTGCATGTTTAGACAAGTATTTTCAGGCATAGAATTCGATCACAGGTCACATATAGTTGATGATGAATAGCAAGCATGGTTTTGTAGATCATATACTACACTTTGAAATATAAATATAATCATACTGTTTATTGCTTGTTAAGACAAAGACTTAATTATATATAACATCACTATTTAGCACTGATTTTTTTCGAAATTTTTATTCATTATATTTAATTTTTTATTTTAACAAAAATTCTCCAATGAATTAAATATATTGGTTATTAAATATATTAGCACAAAACAGAAATAGCATGCAAATATGAACATTTGATTTAATTTTTAAAAAATCTGATTTAAATCAAAAAAATCTGATTTAAATCAAATAAATCGATTTTTTTTATTTTTTTTTAAAAATCATGATTTTTATTAACCCTGCTTTTGACTGATCACTCCACAATATATTGTACCATTTGACCAGCCAGAATTTTACCATATTAATTTATTTTTTTGTTCTGGACTAAGAAGTGCAACTTTTCTCTGCCGCCTGGCTCTTAAATTTGCTTTTATAAGTCGCCTCCTTATAGAAGAAGTACTCAGGTTCCATCATCACTTCAGTTTGATGAATTTTAAAGCAGGGACCCGAACCGAGGCGGAACTGGAAGAAAACCGGAACGAACCAGTGCCTTTTTAATGACGGCGAACCAAAACGAAACTTTTTTTTTAAATTACTAAACCGCAAAATCGAACCGAAGCGACTGGTGTGAACCGGTTCAAACCACTTCAACCGGTTCACACAACTGGTCGGATCAATTATTTTTTTTAATGACGTACATTTTATTTTCTTAATTTTGTTTATATTTTACGAAAAATTGAGTTTAATTTATAAATATGCTTTGTCTTTGTCATCATATTTTGCGTTGAACCGGAACCGGAACTGAACCTTTGCAGCCCAACCTGTTACCGAATCATTACAAAATAAAAACCGGTGGTTCGGAATGTAAACTGCAAAATTAAATTTATCGAACCGGTAAACGGAACTAAATCGTTATTTTTTGCGGTTCAGGTCCCTGGTTTAAAGATGTTTACTACATGCAATGGATGGCGTTTACACAGTAAGCGGTATGGTGTGGGTAACTCCCATTTTAATAAGTTACGCACTGCTATTTTTGTGCACACCACTGTACATAATCATGTGTACTTTATCGTTCAAAAAATTAATGAACAAGAAACAAAAAAATTCGAAATACCTGTAAGCTTTCCATTTTAAGGCACAAATTTGTTACTCTTATTATGCTAATAATTTTTTGGTTAAAACTACTGGAACTGCTGCACTAACATTTTTAATACTCAAACGATTTTAATGCAAAAGTACTCTTTAAAAAAACTTTCTTTTTTAAAGACGGATGGAAATATAGCCCAATTACTTTAAAAATTGTTAGCTAAAGAAATAACATACGGCAATATATTTATCATTAATCAAGGAAGAAATATTACACAAAAATTTGCTCATTTATACCCGTATAAGTAAAATCATTAGAGATAAATATTATTGATAGTTTATTACCTGTTGCAAAATACATAATAAAACTTATTAAAATAGTGGGTGTTATTTTATAAGAAATTCGTGGCTTGTTAGTTGCAATACATTATCATGATAAACAAAATTTGAATTAGCCTCGAGCAGTTTTAAATTAAAAATGTTTAATTACCAATTTAAATAAAAAATGCAATCTGAATAAATGACACAATCAATTTGCTATTAATAAAATATTCCATACATTCAACAACGAACAAATGTGTTCGTATAAAGATGAGACAATCCGAAATAAATTTTATAGAAATGTTTCGTGCATACTAGATCAAAGAATGGATTGAAGATAACGAAATCGCAATGCCATATGTGATGTTACTGCAATAACTTAAGTTTTATTTGCGTTGCATTAAAATGGCAATGATTCTTGGGATGCTTTTATGTCACTTCAAAGTTATTTAATATTAAATCATTGTATTCGTGAATAATACATGTGCGGATAGTCGTTGCAGCGGTAAAAAAGTAAAGGTGAAATGCACAACTGAATTCCTGAGACTCAAATTATAAAGTGAGATATTTTCATTTACATAATTATTATGTCTTTTGAACGAACAAAAAGCGTAACTTTACCAGCGTAATATTTTAAGGAGAGTTTAAGGTAAACAGAAATTTAAGAATGATTAATAAATTACGAGAAATAGTTGGACTAGGTCATTTCTAATAAACAAAAGCAAATGTAATTACTATTACCAAATAAGGTATAAACTTTGACGAGAACAAATGCGGTAGAGAAGATTTTTAAGACGAACAGAAGACAGAAAGACCGATTTCTACGCAACTTCGGAAAACATCGATACTCAATATTAAGACTTTATACAGGGTGTTTCTTAAATATTGCAAAACAATTCAAGATGTGATTCCTTATCGAAAATTAAGGGGGTCTTTCATATATATTTTTTTCCTTAAACGTCTATTTTCGGATTTACACCCCCCTAAAGGAGAGCGATAAAATTAGGTTTTTATTTTATTTCTCCAAGTTGGATAAATGTAGAAGAATGATATTTGGTAGATGTTTTGTACTTATTAAAAAGTTCCCCGTAGTAATATTTTTAATCATCTCCAACCTTCACAGGGGGCTAAAAAGTTCGATCTCCGTTGGTTTTTTTATCAGACATTTTGTTGGCTTATAATTTTGCAATTTAAAATGTTTGTTTTGAAAGCTCGGTTTGTTTAGAATTTTTTTTATTTTTTAGTTTTTCTCGTTACACCTACCGTTTCTGAGTAAAAAATAAAATAACAAACATGCACCATTCAATATAAAACAATTCATTTTGATGGTTACCATGGTTTGTTTATGTTCATATTGGATAGAATTGACAGATGTTATTCATTTTGACGTTTACGCGACGAAAACGCGATAACGCCCGTTAATTCTACCCAATATAAACATAAACAAAACAAACCATAGTAACCACCAAAATGAATCGTTTTATATTGGAATATTTTATTTTATTTTTTACCCAAAAACGGTAGGTTTAACGAGAAAAACTAAACAATAAAAAAACCTAAATAAATAAGCTTGAAAAAAAGAAAATTTTAAATTGCAAAATTTCAACCCATCAAAAAGTCTCATAAAAAAAAATAACAGAGGTCGCGCTTTTCAGCCCCCTGTGGAGGTGGGAGATGATTGTAAGTATGACTATGAAAAAGGATGTCTAAGGAAAAATTTGTATATAAAAGTCTCCCCATAATCTTCGATAGGGAATCGCCTGCAACATTTAAGAAACACCCTGTATAAGAGTAGTAGAAATTAAGTGCGAACTCACAACAGTAGTTCTCAAGAATTTAAAACAACAGGGGGCACTTGGTCCTTTGCTTTTGATAATACCAATAGATAAAATAATTAAGAAGCGCAAAAAAAATACAAAGAAAGCCTACTGGGAATGAAATAAACTGAAACCAATAACTTTGACAGAACTAGCCTTTGCAGATGATAAGGTGCTATAGCTGAAAACGAAAAGGTCTTGCAAGATAATCAGGGGCATGAGCAAATCCATTAAGAAGGTATTTGAGCATCAATATAAACAAGACGAAGACTATAGTTATAACGTGGAATCACGCTGCGGCACTCGTTTCTACAAGTCGTGTCCGCTGTGCGGCGTTCGACAGGTAGTGCGTATTATTACGGTTCCCGCAGTCAGATCCCTGCACCATGCGTATTAATACGGTTCCCGCAGTCAGAGTGTAGGTTCGACGTAAAAAAAAATAGATAACAATTTTTTAAATTTATTTTTAAATTATTGTTTGCACACAAAGAATTACATTAATTAAATATACAAATTAAGTTGGGGCAAACCAAAAAATAATAATAAATAAAATAAAATTATGCATAACGCAAATATTTGTAAAAAATTAGTTTTTAAGAACTAAAATCGTTTTTGAGAATGGTATTTCTCAAAACAAGGCACCACGCAAAGTGAAACATTACAATTTTTGCAGATGAATCGCGTTTCTTTTCTAACGCTTCGCTTAGTGCATAATATAATGCACTTTTAAGATTTTTTTTTTTTCATTTGTTGGATATATTGATGGAAAATGCCTTTTAATAAGTTGAAAAGATAAAGTGGCATTTACGTTCAGGTATTTACGCATACTTTGATACAAATGCAAACAGATTCTAAGTGTAAACATCCGACCTGGTTTATGTGGATTAACCCTCATTAACTTTTTCAAGAGTTTACCCAGTTTAGATTACAAAATTTAACTGGTATTGTTCGTCACCACATCCAAATATTCAGGTATTTATTCACAATTTTATGAAATGCAAACAGATTTGTCCAATGAACAAGTAACATGTACGTACTACGTTTACTTGGCGTGCGCTCTGAAAAATCCAGTCTAAATAAACAGCGAGGAATTTTACGGTTTCCGCAGTCTGCAGCAAAAAAGTGTCATACACATATAGCCAGGTTAGGTCATGTTAGGTTAGGTTAGGTTAGGTTAGGTCAGGTCAGGTTCACGTTATACAGGGTGTCCCCGTTATCACCGCAAATATTTTAAGTGGTGATAGAGGACCTTTTTCTAAGAAAAAAATTCAATTACAATTTTTTTCTAAAATCAAATGCTAAGCAGTTATCAACACTTACTTGATTTTTTTACACTTCTGCATTTAAAAGACACTGTCGCCGAAAATATTAATTTTATCGTAAAATACCTTACAGCTTTTTAATAGAGCAAATAATTCTCTACAAAATTAATAATAATTATTTTTTGTCTACAGGCAATGGTTTAAAAGTTATAAGGCAGTTTGTACAAAAAAATGGGAAAAATTTTAAAACTTTAATTGTTTTTTAGACTTTGCAACCGCTGTATCTTTAAAACGAAAGGTCGTACAAAAAAACCGACGGCCCATTCCAGATAGCAAATTTTATGGGCTACAACTTTGGTTAAGTGAAATTTTTGGAAAATCAAACCGATTTTCCGGAAAAGCTAAAAATAAGGAACAGAGTGTAAAAAAAATGTCGAGAAATTATGTTTTGTATTTAAAATAATGCTTTTAAAGAGAGTGCGATTATGAACTGAAAATGATGGAGATCATTTTGAACATTTATTGAAGTAATTTTGTGGTTACATATTAATTTTATTGCCTCCAGATAGATTTGCATTGTTTTGCATTTTATCGTTTTTTTCCCACCTTTTTCACTATTAAAAACATATGTTTAGTTTTATTGAACAACATATTTACCGAAGTTGTAGTCCGTTAAATGCCTTATGCGCAATAGACATCCGTTTTGCTCTACGACGTTTCGTTAAAAGATGCGGCGTTTTTATAAATTTAAATAACTTATTTACATGCAATTTTACAATTTTTTGTTAAATTTGTTCGTTAGCTCCTTAAAAAATAAGGGGTGGTTTTCTGAATAATTTCAAACTTCATAAAAAGCTTTAAAACTGATGAGATACATAATTTTATGAATGGTGCCGATGCTATGGCATTTTTAAATACAAAATATTATAATTTCCCGTTTTTTTTTGTTTTGAAAACGATAAAATGCAAAACAATGCAAATCCATCTTAACTCAATAAAATTTACATGTAACCACAAAATTACGTCAATAAGTGTTCAAAATGACTTCCATCATTTATCATTTTCAATTACGTAATCGTTCTCTGTTTAAAAGCATTTTTAAATACAAAACAATATTTGTAGGAAATTTTGTTTTTGCACTCTGTTCCTTATTGTTAGCTTTTCCGGAAAATTGGTTTGATTTTCCAAAAATTTCACTTGATTAAAGTTGTAGCCCATAAAATTTGCTATCCGAAATGGGCCGTCGGTTTTTTTGTACAACCTTTCGTTTTAAAGATACAGCGGTTGCAAAGTCTAAAAAACAATTAAAGTTTTAAAATTTTTCCCATTTCTTTGTACAAACTGCCTTATAACTTTTAAACCATTGCCTGTAGACAAAAAATAATTATTATTAATTTTGTAGAGAATTTCTTGTTCTATTAAAAAGCTAAAAGGTATTTTACGATAAAATTGATATTTTCGGCGACAGAGCCTTTTAAATGCAGAAGTGTAAAAAAATCAAGTAAGTGTTGATAACTGCTTAGCATTTGATTTTAGAAAAAAATTGTACTTGAAATTTTTTCTTAGAAAAAGGTCCTCTATCACCACTTAAAATATTCGCGGTGATAACGGGGACACCCTGTATATGTATAACACGTAGGATGCTATAGTATGCTAAAAAATATATTGAAAGGGGTCTGTCGCTTCAAAAAGTGCTAAAAACACGTCGGCGTAATATTCCGGTTCCCGCACATTAGCCACGAAAATTAAATGCGGAATAATACGGTTCCTGCAGTGAAAGGGCTAAACATCATGTATGCATCTTAAGATTTAAAAAAAAATCTAAAATAATAAGCACTAAATAACTTTAGACCAAGTGGGGTACGTTACGATACAGATCCTGGAGATGAGATTTGTGAGAAGATTGGAAGGATGCAGACTAATTGATAAGATTAGCAACTATAAAATCAGAAGAAGCCTAGAAGTTAAACACCAAAAGAAAGAGATGGATATAATCTAATTGGGATAGTTGAAACATCTATTACGCAGTTTGAGGGATAGAAGTGGAGAAAGACCAAGAAGTAAATGGGAAAACAAAGTGAGACATGGAATACAAGAAAAAGGAATTGTAAAGATGTGCCACAGTTAGCCAACGATAGACAGAGATAAAAAAAAAACATTTTCAGGAACTAGGAAAATATACCTCGAAACCGAAAGGTACGAGAGGACGCGATTAAGAAGAAGAAATGCTTTTTTATATAGTTCATAATAAATTAGGAATGAAAATAGATACCCAAATCATTTGGGTATCTATTTTCATTTGAGCCAAATGCCTAAATACTCACCTAAAGCGTGTGAGGGTGACAGCATCCAAATTAATCTGCATGCAATATCAAGATGATAAGTCAAAGTTTTTGGCTATCACCCATTAATTTAATAATCTGCAACTTCCACACCGTCGCGTCCTTTGAACCCAAACAAAACTTCTTATAAAATGGTTGCCATCTAAAAAAAAAACGCAAGTTTGGCTTACATCTCAAAAATCGAGTATGCTATGACTTTTCAGATATTTTTTTCTAATTCTACATAAAAATATCTATATGAATAATTTTACATTTTGGTTTTAACATAGATGACTATGAAATTATTTACGATAGAAAAAGTCGTCCATGTTTGCTTTTTTCAAAATTTTTAAAAAGTTGAAGGTGTAGGTCAAATGTCGCAATTGCATTAAAATAGTCATAAAATTCTGCCCAATTTTGCTAATTTAACCGACTATGTAACTCCAATAATAACATAGTTACCCCTACAACGCATGTAGATTATTGTCCTTGTGTACTTCGAAATATAGCTTTTTATTTCTCTATATGTTATTAAACAGTCAAAGTTCAACAAACTGCGAATGGCAGCACTAATTACACTCACATTCAACAACTAATTATGTCAAGCCTTACACTACGAGTAACTCCTAAGAACAAGCTGCTTTATTTGGAATATAATAAAAATAAATTATGACACGGAATCCAATTTAAAGTGCAACATAAAGATGAAGCTGTCGAAATGAACAGCGCCAAGAAATTGCTGGCATTTTCCACCACAGAAACTAAAAGTAATCGTGATACCGGAGCAATAAAATTGCAAGTATTACACCAACCATCCATCATTAAAAAAACATTTGTTAAATTTAATTAATATTATTAATTAACTTTTTACATCAGATTAATTAAATGACGCCTAACTTTTTCGTGTAACATTTTTGTTCGTTCCAAGTAAAATTTGTTAACAGCATAAATCTTAAGTGTATGTTACTTGCAGCACAATCAGTACCAACCTCTAAAAATCCGGTCAAAGTAGTCACGAGTTTCATTGCCATTATACACTGAACATACCAATAAACTTAGAATAACACCTCAAGACATCATTTGGAAAGGTAGAATCATTATATACAAAGGTAGTCATGTATTTTGTAAACTTTTACCATCAAAACGGAAGTATTATGAATGATGATTAAAAAATAGTTAACATAATAGATTTACCTCAAAATAGTGTACAATTGGTAAAGTATATTGTCTTTGTCAACATAGGCTTTTTAAAATTAATGTCTCGTAGGAAAACAAAAATATATTTCAATTATTCAATTATTTAAATGGGACATCAATTTTTTGATCAATAAACAAATTCTTAAAGTCGTCTAGATAAGTATGTACATATAGAATTTTGTAAAATTAACGCACCCCAAAAACGTCTTTATATTTTGCGTATTAAAAACTTTTGCCAGTCTTTTAAATTGCTTTACGATGTTATATCTTTAACGAGAAAAAAATCGATTAACAAAAGTATATATTAAACAATGAGTATTTAAGATTTGTAAAGGTTTAAACAATGTTGTACTAATAACAAAACAACAACAAATAATTCAACAATTTTACAAACTTAAGACAGTATAAAATCATTCTGTCATTGCGCTAGAATTTTTGTTAAAACAGAAAATATCCTTAGAATCTAAATCAGTCAGTTTTAATACATATAACAGTTACGCGTTAGAATAAACATTTTTCTCTGAGAATGTCTCCTCTTATTTAATTAATATAGATTCATTTAAAATTAAATATTGTAATACCCAGAATGAGAGCAATACTAGGACCTAACGTAACAAGAGATGGAGAAATAAGACTGAGAAGGAACAAAGAAATAGAGGAGGAACTCGGAGGAGAAAATATCATTCGACACATTAAAGCACAACGACTACGATGGGCAGGATACATGATGAGAAGGAAACCAACCGAAATGATCAGAAATCAGAAGGGTAACACAATGGATCCCTATTTGGCCCAGGAACAAGGGAAGACCAAGGAAACGATGGATAGACGCCCTGGAGGAAGACACAAAGGCATTGGAAATAAATGACTGGAAATCGAAATACAAAGATAGAAAAGAATGAAAGAAAATAACGGAGGCAGCCAGGACCAACAACAAGCTTTGAAAATCAAAATAAAGGGATTTTAAAAAACGCCTCGGCGTTAGCCATTATCTTTAAGGATTATACGGCTCAATGAATAGGTACCCAGTGACGTGTATCCTTTATATCTAGCTCAATTTGATCCAAAACTCATGACAAAAATATATGTCTTAAAAACCGCTAAGTTGTGAAATCGTTTAAGAATTTAGATTACAAAAAAAAAACAGAAATAGACAAGTGATTTAAATTAAAATACATAAACTAATAAACCACGTGTCATTATAATGTTAGTTATTAATAACAATATTTGTGGAATAATCATATACATATATAAGAACAACGCATTAATGAGGTTACTATAGAGTTTCGATTTTACAATAAGAAACAGTAACTTAATAAAAATAATTACGACCAGTCGATGATAATATAAAAGAATGACGGGATAATGGTCAAGAGGTCTCTAAAGAATATTTTTTACATTAGCTAAATATTTGGGGTTTTTATTAACTCTTCCTCAACAGCCTAAAATATAAGTTACATAGGTATAAGTAAATAGGTATAAAAAAAAAAGTAAATTTGACAGTAATACCACCTTAATTTTGTTACATTGGTGTACATCGAATTGTCAGTGAATAAATTATTGTTAAATTCAGCAACATTTAGGAATAGAGATAATAGTTGACCCATCAGCTAAATGTTACTTCGATCT
This sequence comes from Elmis aenea, assembly GCA_947652605.1. Classification (NCBI taxonomy): domain Eukaryota; kingdom Metazoa; phylum Arthropoda; class Insecta; order Coleoptera; family Elmidae; genus Elmis; species Elmis aenea. The sequence goes on from OX393580.1 coordinate 23,887,554, forward strand.
TACATAAGCTGTGTTGTTTGCGTTAAAGATCACATATTGTGGATGTCGACAATGCAACCATCAAATAATAATCAAAGAAAGTTGACATTTGCTCAAAGATATTTAATCCTAATAATCAAACTTCTCCATGTTGATCGACATGTGATACTATTTCGTCACTAGGAGCTGGCGTTAATCAAACAATGTTTGTTTAATTAAAAAAGGTCACAACTTTTAATTAACGTAGTTGTTACGTAAGCCAATTTTTGCAAAAGTGTTCTAAACATAATTAATTTTTAAATTAAAACTTGAATAATCAACAATTAACAAATCGCTTCTTAGTTTGAGGGAGAATGCTTTAACAAGAAATAATCATATTTCACGATTTTAAATTCATTTAATATCTTGGAGTATACAGTGTAATTATTTAATCATTTACCCATTAATGCCCACCATACTGAAACGAGGACTTGTATTTTTTAGACTGCATGCTGTATGAATTTGAATTATTGCTTTATTTTCAATTTTAACTAACATTACAACACATGTCTTACTTGGAAATATTTACAAGTGCAGCAACATATCAGTGATTTGTAAACGGGATCAATATTGTTAAAATAATTGTTGTAAGTACGTGAATGGATTATTTTAATTGTCATTGTATTGCTTTTGCTAATAATTCTCAATTTGATGAGAATATTTACTAAATCCATATGCGGCGATGAAACAAACTTTTTTCAATTGTTAGAATTAAGGGTGAAACAAAATTCTTTGTTGAATTAGGGTCAATTTAGATAAATACAATAGGCATAAAAACAAGTGCTTTAAGTTCATTTTATTAATTTTGTAAAAATGTGAGGTAACTTGTAAAAATAAGCTGTAAATAGCAGTAACTTTGCTTTGAGCTTAACTGTTTTCAGAAATATTAAAAAAACATTTAGGAACTCCATAAAAACTACCAATTCATTCAGAAACCGATTAAATATATTTTTATAGCTCTTTAAAACTTTTAAAATTTGCCAAGATTGTATGTTAAATTTTATTGTTTTCAGAATACCAAAAGCTTTGCTATGGATCTTATTAAACCACATTTATGCAATGCTTTAAGACTATAAATTCGTTTATATGCCAATTTATAATATTTTTTATTGCTCTTTTAAACTTTAAAATGTTTTTGAGGTATACCCTTGCATTTTATTTTTTTCAGAAATTTTACTGTGGACCTAATTGTTTGTAGAAATGTTGTACATATTTATTCAATGCATAACGACTACTGATTTGTTCAGAATTCAATTAAAAATATTATCTATGCCTCTTTGGGATATTAAAAATTAGCTAAGTGTGTAAACTTTAGAATTCTCTTAAAAATTTTTACAAATATGTCAAGGGTATACTCTTGGTTTTTTGACCAAAATTGTAACATTTTTGTTTGGGCTTAATTGTTTTCAAAAATTTTATACTATACTAATGTAACGCACTACGAGTACTAATTTGTTCTTCAACCAAATAAAAACGTTTTTTAGTTCTTTTAACTTTAAACATTTACCTTAGTGTATTCCGTTGTTTTTCTTTGCCAATAAAACCATAATATCGCTACGGACTTGTTACATCAAGTAATGTATGTTATATGGTTGTAATAATTCTGTAAATTGCATAGAAAATATTTGCTTGATTTTTATTTATTAGTCCTTTATACTCGCAATGTCTAGAAAGGTGGTCGAGCATATCTTTTGATCTTCATGTTTTTTTCGATAATAACCGTAATTCTGTGTACCTGTTTAATGATAGTATATTTTTCCCTAAATCCAAATTTTTAGCGTTTAGTAGGTTGGATAATTTTACTACTCCTTTCTTTGGCAATCTCTTAATCAACGCACCAGTGATCAAGTCATATCCTAGAGCAGTGGTGCCCAACCCGTAGCTCGCGAGCAACGTGTTGCTCGCGACACCTTTTGATGTGGCTCGCGACAAATTTTGATGTACCTTATTTTTTTAACATATTACAAATTTTTATTGTTTGTGCATTAAAACGTTTAAAATTAAATTATTAAAATCAAAATATATTATATGTGGCTCGTCTAAAATTTTTAAATTCTAAGTTGGCTCGAGCCCAGTTAAAAGTTGGGCACCACTGTTCAAATTTTCTTTAATTTCTTTCGCTACCTCTCTTCGGGTAACTAACGGTATTTCTTTCATTACTTGGGCTGTTGAGGTTGTAAAATTGTAAGTACATAAAAACAAAGATTAGTTTCTGCAACATAAATTAACAAAAGTTAATTTCATTTACCACCCACTGCTTGTGTCATTTTACAGTTAAACACACATAAAATAAAGCAATTTTACTACTTCAGTAACAACGGCAGAACGGCACATCAATGTGCTCAACTAATATACCTACCATTTAATTGTTGTTGCACAATTTGTTAAAGCATTTTCCTATAATAATTTTGCTGTTCGCCTTACATTCTCATTGTGCAATCAGATTTTGAGTATGAAGGCATTAGCGACTTGTTTAAACTGATGAATTAATAAAAATGTTAAACAGCATTATAATGCTGAAACTATTTACTCAATTTGTAATTGCTTGATTATTATAGTGTCATAAATTTAATCCTAACTGCAAAAAAGGTAAGGTTTATAATGTGGATAGTAACTTACGCAATATAATATCGTAGTTGTACTAGAGACATTATTCTTTACAAACATTTATATCCAATAATGCGTTTTTAAGATATTCAGCAATAAATAAGATTTAATGAAATTATATAACTGTCTATAAATAACTCATTTACCTTACGTTTAGCAAAATTTATTTTTATTTTGCATAATTAATAGCATAATGCGTGCGTTTTTTTGTGTACGAAAGTTTTTGCTGGTATATCATTAGCATGTCATATAATATACAAAAAAAGGTGACTTTTTAACCCTCGCAATATAAATTATGCACTCTCGCCAAAAAGAAATTTTCAATGAAAGTTACTTAGGCAGTCTTGGAGAAATTTATCATAATACATCTAAAGTTTGAATGAGATCAAATAGTTTGTGACCACCTACAGGGTGGGCCTTCGTATGAAGCTTTTTAACCTTATCCGGACCAGAAGTCATACATCGTCCGACATTCTTCATTAATACATCGTGTGACCCACTAATAAGCAATTAATAACGACTTAAGTTAATGAACACATTCATCTTGAGTTAATTAAACGCAATAAGCAATTATTAATTAAGAGGTAATTCTTAGAAATCATCGTATACTTTATAAGCGAACTATCTTAATTTATTTTCAATAAAAACCATCGATCAAAATCGAAAAATTATGTTACATTATCGCAGTATTATGAATAAATGTTATAAGGCCACATCGAAACTAACAGAAGGTTGTACATTTTCAGTTGCACTTAAAAACACTTACGCAAAATTAATCTTAAATACAAACAACAAGGTAATGCATTATCGAAATGTTCTGTTGCATTAAGAAAGGGCAACGACTAATTAAATATATATTTTAAAGAATTTATGACAAAAATATCAGGATAACTGGTTTAATAATGCCGCATTCATTACAAGAAGATTGTAAAAATTGCTGTAGGCTTTAAAAACTAAATTTGGAAATTAAATACCATATAAATATGAGAAGTATTTAATATAACAGGGTTTGGTGTAGCAAGTTGTTCCACTTTAGTTGTAATAAACAATATTAATAAAAAAATGAACTTTAAATATTCACCGAAGGCATTATTACACAAATTAATATAAAAGTTTCGTAAACGTTTAATAAAGAAAAACCGTCCTCAGTCTGGTGGTTGAATAAAACATCCCTTGAACTGTTTACCAATCCACATCAATTGTTTGATTTTATTTTTTATGCAAAACAATCAAATCTGTGGGATTACACACATACAAACGCCCTTCAAAAATTTATATATCATATCCCACGTACACAACTTCTACTTTTTCTATTGCATTTTACCTCAAAGAGTTAGACATTTTCTTTGCAGTGAAATAAGTTACAACTGGTCTAAAACCTGAAAGATAAAGCTTGCTATTGTAACTACAAACATTGTGACCTGCAACTCGAACCATTAATATTTTTAACCATTCCTGCTAGAAAGAATAACCTAAAGGGGTGAGATCCAGAGACTTTGGCGACCTAATCATTGACCAGAAAATTCATTGTGCAGATAATATCTATAGAGCTATATTGAAAGGTGATAAAGAAAATAAATATTTTGGGTGCTCTACATCAATTTTAAGACGCGTATAATTTTGAAACACTCTGTATAACTGATTAGTAGTGATTTATTAAATAAATTTATCGTCTACGCGAGCGCCATTTTTTACCTTGCCCCAGGCGCCGCAAGGTCGCGATTAGACCTTGGAAAAAAATAATTTTTAAGCCATTGTTTCCTAAAAAATTTTATGGCACAATTTAAAACACAACTGTTCATAATTTTTATAGCATAATTATTATTTAACTAACTATGTGTTACCCCCAATTATAAAGATTAGGAATCTGCAACAGCACATAAATAGAAAAAGAACTTTAGAATACGTGTCCCCATCTGTGTAAGGATCTTAAAGCAAAACCTTCACTTTTACTGCTCATAAGCGACACGCATAAGATATCTTTGCAAGTTTATTATCCAAATACGTCGTTAATTTTTGTCTTTCAATACGCTAACTCTTTAAAAATATCATATTTTTTAACAGTCCAGTTTTAAAGACACTTTATTGCTGTATAAAAGCTTTAATCTCGTTATGCAACACTTCTTAAAACCTACTTTATAAGCAAAATAAATAACGTTAAATACACAAAATAAGTGTGCCACACACATTTAACTCTTCAATCCGAAAAATGTCGACATGACAATCAAAAACACACATGTCTTTTAGTTTCACATTTGCGCATAGAACATGTAATTACATGTAGAAGTCAAACTAATAAATTTTTTTCTCTAGTAATACCGATTTATTAACCAATAGTTTTAAATAAACGCCTGGCATTTATGCCCATATATCAAAAGAGAAACCAAAGATTGTTTCTTAAGATATGTGCACATCAATAATAACAAGCACAAAATTAACAGTAACAAAATCAGTCAAAAATGAAGTCATTACAATCAATAACTGCTAATACGTCTGGCTTGTGCTGTATATGGAAATACAGGCGTTGCCTAAGAACGTAATGTTCGCTAATCGAGTTACTATTATGTTATATTAATAATATCAATGTTTAAAGTATTTCGCAAAGCTTCGAACGTAATCTAGTATGAAAGTTCTCGGAAACTTTCACGATTATCGTCTTCATGTAGATTTTAATCAACTGCTTACACCGTGATGGTATTAAATAATACTGAAGTTTTCACAACAATGATTGGTACGATCTGAAATATTGGAGTTTTGTCGATGTTTATCTAGAATTAGCGGTGGTTAGTGGTTCAAAGGTCCGGAACTTTTAGGTAAATATTGTAATGTAATTGGTGTCCAAATAGTTCTGGTCTAAATTCGTGAATGCAAAGAATAGTTAAAGCAAGGTTGTTAAAACTTTCAATATTGTGGCTTCTCGAGTTCAATGATTTTTAAAAACTCCTAGTGTTAATCCAGCTTGAACAAAACTATTTTAATAATTATTTAAATTATTTTTTCTACTACCACTAATGAAAATGGCTCTTACCGTCCAGCCTGCATGCATAGTAAGCGAGTCCTAACGCACGGTAAGCAAAACGCACACTCGGCTAGAAAGATCGAAGTAGCCTTACGTCGAACACTGCCTGCATGCATATAATAGTATATTATATACCAAGGTAGAGAAGTCAACTATTATAGCCTGAGGGCTCAGATTAGATCGCGAGGCGCGAAGCGCCGAGGGATCTAAGGGCCCGAAGGCTATAAGACTTCTCTACCGTGGTGTATATACTATTTTTTTCACTACTAGTAAGACAAACCCATTTATGTTATGCACGCACTTTCTAACCTAAAATATAAAAAGTTAAGTACCTATCTATTCTATAGAAATATTGAATCTGCGTGTTACTCATCTTGCTAAATCACTATTGTTATTAAAAAACATTGTTTTTAAGCGATGGTTTCATCTAAAATACTGACATTATTAAAACTTTTCTTTTTTACGTTGTGTCAATCGACCGTGTGGATATTGACAACCGTCATTTATTTCGGCGCGAAAGTCGTGTTATTTAAATACACCAAAGTTTTTAAAATTAAATTAATTTATTTAAACAACGTTTTAAATGCTAAAATACCAATAAAGAGAATTTCTCCATCATACTAAATCGTCCTATAATTTTTTTTTTCTTTAAAACTACAACAGCATTATCAAAAAATATAAATTTGTTCATTATTCACCAGTGGTTAATAATGAAAAATTGTTTACCTGTAACCATGCATAGGTAGAGAAATTGAATTTCACGGCATTCTAATATACGTCATAATGCTACGCTATATTACTAGTAGTGAAAAAACTGTGTTATAACGCACGGTAAGCAAAACGCACACTTGTCTAGAAATTTCAAAGTAGGCTTGCGTCAAAATTGACAAGACAACGTAATTACATGTGTATATTAGCCAAAAAGCCGTTAAAATCGTAGGTATTATGTGATCGTAGAAAAAGTAAGCTACATAATACGAGCTGTAAAGCAATTACGCACTCGTGACTTTTCCACTCGTGCGTAATAAGCTTCTTACAAATCCTGTTATGTAATATACTATAACATACTATTTAAAAGCTGCAGACCAATCTTCTTTTGGAATACTCGCAAAATAATGGCAACGGCAGTATCAATCTGCTGCTCGGACAAGAAATTTTTACCTCCAAAATTTCTATCACTTCCAAAAAGTAACCAAAAACTGCAATTAGCCAAGTCAGGTAAATACGATGTATGGTCTATTACTTTTATCTTTTTTACCGCCAAAAACTAGAAAGTTTAGGCTTACGGATAAAGAGATGTGTTATCGTGATGGAGTATAAGTACGGTGACCATACATTCTTTATTATAAAGAACAGTCCTTTATTTAAAAGCGATGTCCTTTAGATTCATTTATTTTTTGAAAACTCAATGTTGTACTTTATTTAAAAGACATTTGAGCAATAAATTAATTGGTGTTTATTGTGCCGGCCACATATGAAACAATTGTATTAGTAATGGTGTAAAATTCCTTCCCGTCCAGTTGATATCGAAGTTGTAACAGTAAAAAAGTTTCATACTTTTATCTATTCGATGCGAGTTAAAAATTTTTAAGAAATTTGTGATTACTAAGATGTCCAGCAACAAAAACTACTTGGGTACAGTAAAACTAGTTGGTTGACTATTACCGGCTTTGAAAATGATTTTAAAACTGCTCCTTAAATATACTTTTTAGAGCAGGAAAAATGTCCTACAATAATTCTCAAAACTTTTTGTTAATATTTCTTCGCTGAAGCGTGGTTTCTTCACAATTGTCAAGCTTTAACCTTTCATAAACACATTCTAAAAACTGTATCTCACATTTCAGTATGCGAAACTTTCATTACTTTAAAACAATTGAAACTACAATTATCTGAAAGTAAAAAACAAAAGGTTTTACGCATGAATGTAGAAAAATTATTTCACAATTTTGAAAGGATCACTATCAGAATACAAAATCATTTAAGGAATTTGTGCAATCATTTTATTAAACTTGTATTGATTGCAATTTATTTAAAACAGAGGGATATGGCTTTTCAAGAAATAATTGAAATTGACGTAATTCTTTTATTTGCATTACCATTTTGTCCAAAGTAAACAAAATTTTAACTTTCGTTTCCAATAGAAAAAAAACAAATAAAAGGGGGTGATCAATTGGATGAAATTTGTTTTGTCAAAAATTTAGTAACTACAGAGAAATCACACCAATGGCAATAAAATTCAATAACTGTTGAATAAAAATGGGTTTCAATATTTCCAAACTTCTTTGAAAATTTAGTACCTTTTAAAAACTTTTTAAACGCTTCTACTAAAAAGAATTTTTTCTATCATTAATATTTTTGGACCAATCAACAAAACAAATATCAACTGCAACACTAGAAGCTTGCATTTATACCAAATTTAATTATTATATGAACTGTGTAAAAGTTTTTGATGGTGTAAAATATGAAAATAATATAAAAAATACATCTCTATCAAAAATATCATTGAAGTTAAAATAGAAATGTAAATAATTGTTATAATATATTAAAATATTTAAAATTATTAGTATTGTGTATTAAAAAAAAAACATTACTCTTTTGTTGCTGACCTGAAAATAGATTTTGAATTGGATTTTTGTCCTTAAAGTCACTTTTTTTGATCGGAGGTATACGACGTGGTTTAGTAAAGGATTTTGTTCAGTGGCTGTATTTGTCCCTTTTTTTTTTTAAGAAAATATGGTCACCATAAGTATAATACCCTTCTCTAGAACTTTACTTAATACTTTAAGCAAACATTTTTCTGTGTACAATTTTGCTGGGTCTAGTTAAATCGCACCAACCAGGCCCATATTTCTGAATAAAACTGCATAAATTTTCACCATACTTACTGCTTTATGGTCATTTTTGAAGTTTGTTCATCTTCGTGAATCTGCATGACTCTATTGGCGGCTAGATCCATAAAAAAGGGAATATAAGTTTCGTCGCCTGTATCATAATTACACAAACCTAAATTGTAGAATATAAATGCTACTCCTATAAAATAGTGCAATTGCAAGCAATTGCATTTACATCTATTATCTGGAATAAATCAAATATATTTTGAGATCCAAAATAAACTATACAGTCAGTACCTACTTAATTTTAAGTTACGACCTAGAACTATGTCCTTCAACTAAGAGATTCTCAAAAAGTATGAAAAACTGCTGGAAAACCTATAGGTGACGAACAAAAATGTGTCGCCAAAGTGTCGTGTATATGTTACGGTCAATTCGATTATTCAGGGCAGTTACCATAATGCTTGGTCATAATAAATAATGACCGATAAAATCAGGCAATTTAATAATTTTGTATTTGCCTACGACAATCTAGGATAATTTATTACATTGCCCGGTCATTATAAATACTGCTATTATTTCTCTGGTCACTTTAATTAAAAAATAAATAGAAACTCTAGGATTTCATTTTTTTGTGTGTATATTGTGTCGTAGGCATAATGTGAAATCCGGCTTTTTACAAAACGCCTAGGCATTTTATAAAAAGCCCGCAAAAGGAGCAAATTATGACTTTTCTTAAACCCATACATTTGTTTTCATACAAAAAAAAGCTTTAACCAACCTTTAACCTGACCCTCATTCATTTGGTCAGTAGTAGAGGGTTAGGTTAAGGGTTGGTTAAAGAGTTTTTTTAAAATAAATAATAAAAATGAAGCTAATAGGTTTGTTTTTCTTAAAAACAATTGGGCCGGAATTTTATTATTAGCCTAGTCAAAACACGAGATGCTCGTTTTGCAGGATTTTTATAAAATGCCTAGGCGTTTTATAAAATGCCGGTATTCACATTATGCCTACGACATATGTATTTGCAAGTACATACCTAATATGTTTTTTTTAGTTAGGCATACTTATATTTTATACTTATTTTATCACCACCAGTTTGTTTCTTTATTTGTTTGGTAGTTATTTAAAAATTTGTTTTAATATAATATCTTCTTATTTTGGTATGTAGAGAAATATGAATAAAAATTTTCTTAAATTGCCCACTCGATTTCCAGCATTATTCATAATACCCGGGCAATGTAATATTTTCTATATAATTTATTATTATGTCACATCCCAATGGGCACTTTTTAAATTGCTCGGGCATCATAGATAATGCCCAATTACTTACATTGACCGTAACATATACATTGGTTGGCGATATATTAGTGGTTTAACCTCAACATAATGCTGAAATGTATCCTTATCTCCCAATGATGTAATCAATAAAGTAATTTCATACTTAAATATTATTAAATATTTAATTATGTTGTCGTCATTACATGAAAGTATTTTATTGATATTTTAGGGTAATATATCTTTGAAATATCTTAAAGAGCCAGGTAAGGTTTTGTCAATGAATATTTAATCTGTGATTAAGATTAAGAAAATTTTCCTCTGTCCCTAAAACGCTTCTTTTATTCTCAAACAAGAAGTTCACTTTGATCTTCTACGTACCTATAGCTCTTTACTAGAAACTAGAGTTATCGTATTTTTATCTTCGTGCCTACTTTACTTTTTAGCAAATGCTTACTCTTTAATCTAATAATCTCTTGATATACCCTTGCCTTCGTAATCTTTGTGTTTTTGGAGCGGTTTTTATTTTGTGTTCTATGACTCCTGGACTCGTCGTTTTTCTCCATAAGTCTTTTTGTTTTATGCCTCCATATTTTTTCTTAAATTTCCTTTTTTCCCATACGTCAGGTTCCATCTCTAGGTCCTTGTTTATCACCCAAGTTTAGCATGCATAAAGAATGAGTGTATAATAGAAATATTTATTACTTTTGAGTTTTTAAGTAACTAAAATTTAAAAGACCCTACATTTACTTCAAAAATCCAGACGTGGCCTGGAGCATGCTACGGTCACTTTCTATAAAAATGCTCATTACAATTACGATAAATCTGGGTTTACTTAGAAGTTTCTTTAATAATACTGCACAAACAAATGAAAATAAATTACACAAATTTAACAGCAATTTTCGCATTACTTTTACACTTTTATAATCGTAAAAATGCACTCAACCTATCGCAATAACTTGTTTTTTTAGCCGTTGATTAATGAAACTCTACTTTACTCGCAAGTTGGTTGTCCGTACCTAAATTACATAGAAATTCTCAAAGAGGTTGTCTGACAATATTAAGCTGTTAATTCACAATTATGTTGTCGCTTAATTGAATCTTCAACTACATATCAAGATCGCTCCGAAATAAATTTTATTACACCTCCATAATCATTTATTTCTCAACGCGCACCTATTAGACAAAAATATTATCTGATCAAAATGTTACTTTCTCTACCCTGGCCTTGTTTTACGATATTGTGAACATCTTCAAGCACAGTGAACATTTATTGACGGCCTTGAGACTTTCAGATTCCGGATACATGGGAATATTATCAACCGTTCTTTAAGGATATTTAATTTAGACCTACTCCGCTGCTTGTGGTCAATTAAAAATGCGAAACGGTTACCTACGCTGATTGATGTACGAGTTATTCTGCATTAAGATTTTATTACCGTCCGCTTTGTTATGGTTGCCATTTAGATGGATACTTGGGAATAATATTTACGTAAATGTTAATGACATCGAAACTTTTTGTAATCGCTCTGAAGTACTATAATTAATCTATGGATTAAACTTAACGATACAGCCTACATTCTCAACAGCGAAATTCAATTACATATGTGGCTCTAAAAGAAAAAATTTTATTAATGACAGCAGGTAGTATTAAGACACTAATAAGTTCATTTTTTTATGTAATTTATGCAACACATCGATTAGATAGTGGGGGTGTGAGAAAAGTGAATTATTTAATATTAGGTACAGTTTGAAAACACGCCCTAATTTTTGATTATGGTGAAGTACATTTTAATGTTCGTGTTAATTCAATGATAGGCATTGATAAGACAAAATCATTAAAAAAAAGACAATAAATCACAAGCCCAATTAAAAATTATGGACGTAATAGTTTCTACAAAGATCTTGCAAAAAGCGTAAACAGTCATTGTGATTAAAATTCCAAACTTTCGGCGAAATTTTACTTAATTTAACAATCATTATGGTTATACAAATATTAAAAGTGAATTGGCATAAAATCAACAATAACAAATATACGATTATCATTGGCAGTAGTTTTTGCAGGAATTTCGAATTTTGATCGTACTTTCTAGATAAAGGATTTTGAGACAGGGATTTGGAGCACTCCGCTCCAGCTTCGCTCCGACATCAATCTGTCTGCTCCAGCTCCACCTTCACCTACGCTTCATGCTCCAAATATTGATAAAACGTTTAAATCAGGGACTAAAAACGAAAAAAATTCCGTTCGTTTCTGTTCGGAACGAAAACGAAATATACCGTTTTCGTTCTTTTCGTTCTAACCAAAAAAAATCTTTTTTCGTTTTCGTGAACCGAAATAATAACGGCTAAAACCGGTTTTACAATATTTTTTTGTCGTCAAAAAATCAATTTTTTTTCTAGTCACCACAACCCTCTATAAATACGATAACAATATTTGCGTCTCAACTAAAATATAAACGATGACGATGGGGTTTGATGCTCACGGACAGCATATTTTAGACTCTGGCGAACCATCGCCATATTAAATTTACCAAATCGTTAAACACATTCACATTTAACCATTTTATTAAGTTTAACACCCGTAAGGTGCAAAAACATAACGTGATTAGGTTAAATTAGACATCCGATCTTTATCTAAAAATATGAAAGTATAGCAAGTGCTGTTTTAAATTTGTTTAATACTAAAAATCTATGCATTTGAATTAAATAAGATCCTGCCGTAATTATTTAAAAAGACAAAAGAATGAATTCAAGTGGATAATTTACTAAATGTTATAAATAAAAAAGATATATAAAAAAAACTTATATTAACTTGAAATATACTTCAACTTTATAGTTCTTACTTAACTGCTGTAATTATTTGCACGCTGATATATTAGAAACAGCTCAATAATTAATTGATGCAACTTAAGTAAGTAGCAAAAACATATAAATCGTGTCTGAATTGCACTACGAGGAAGTAAAAAATGCATTAACACAATCTAGAAACACTTCACCACCGAAATGATAACCTACTAATACATAAAATAGTGATTATGCAAGCTGATGTTAGGTGTAGCATCATTCGTTTTAAGGTGTCCACAATTTCTGTTAATTAGATCGAACGATAGCTTGAAAGTTGTTTAGAGACTAATCGACCAGATTTTTGACATGACATTAATGTAAAATTGGATGGTTATAATGTTATAATTCGTAGCTAAACATAATTATCTAGCTTATCTTAAGAGCTACAAAGTCGGTGTAACTTACGTAATTTGATGCTAAAGAAGTAAAATCAACAAAGAAAAATTTAATTACATTCCTAGATCAAGTGTTATTTACTAAAAACTTGAAAAAAAAAGTAATGTGTACGTTTTATATTTTATTGTTCAGTTTGAGAACCACTTTACTGCCGTCTTCAGTGTTTAATTGAAATTAGATTTGCACGAGATAAACTTCATGGTGTATATCAATTCATTTTCTATTCAGTTCTGTTCCTAATAATAGGAACAAAGTATAGAATTTTCTGTGCATATTAAGTTTTCCGAAATTTTACTATTAAAATCAAAGCAACATTTAAAAAATGTAAAAGTACACATTGCATAAAATAAAACAGATGTGCCCAAACAAATTTATTTTCCATAAAATCTAATACCTACTTCTGAGGTCAATGTCCCAAGAAAGTTGTCGATATTTCAAATATTGAACGCAATTTTTTGTTGAATTCATGTCACGGTTGCGGATCACAGAAGTACGTATTGTTCACTAATTTTGATCAAGATTGCCTAATCAGGACCAACCTACTGGAAAGGAGTGTATTATTGGTTTTTCGGTATTTATTGAAGCCTGGTTTATTTACAAATATGTGTGCAAATTATTGCTAACCAATAAAATACTACCACGAAAGGCATCACTTCATTTTGTGTAATTTTTTATTGCAAAAATGTTGGATGGAGAAAAGTTAGCCATTGGGAGATCATTAAGTGTAAAGTTATCAAAAATAAATATGATTTTGCCAATTACTAGTTCATTATTAATAAATGGCAGTCATGTTAACAAAAAAATGTACAGAAACTTTTATTTATAATTCAAAAACCAATAAAGGTACATTGTTTTTCTCGAAAAGGTTTTTAAGCCAAGCTTTCATTTTTGCAAAAATATTTTCGCTCAGAATTATCCAAAGAACAACGCCATGTTAAAATTATTTACAAATTTATATACACCCTGCATCTTTGTTTCAAAGCAGTTGATTAAAATATGTTTATTCGTAATAAATAATAAAAAATCCATGAACTTTGACGCTAATTCCAATATTCTATAACAATAACAATTTAATTAGCCATTGCCGAAAACGGATAAAGCTACTAATCACAAGTATAATGTTGCCGAACAAAAATAGCACACGTTTTTTATGTCAATACCCACTTATTATCCTGTTATTGATACGGTATCCTTGGATGAGTATCTGCTCACATTTTAAAGCAATTTATTTAAACACATCTGCTAGACGTGAACGGGAGATTAATAAGATGCAATGATCTGATAGTGGTCGCCTGGAATTACAATTTTTTGTCTTTGTGTTGTCTCCTTTCTAAAAACGAATGAAGAACATATTCCGTTCTTTTATTGCAAATGTGTAGAACGCCTGTGAAGGTGACCTTCTTGTGGACTTGGTTAAGATAATGTTTGACAAAGTTCTTGACACGGTGTCTTAAAACTTAATTTAAAGGATAATTTACAGAATGAAAACATTGCACAACCTTCTTTTTTCAGGAATATTTGCATCTTTATTGTATGATTTGTTCCTTACGGTATAAGTGGGCCATAAAAACAATGCAAACCATCTTTTATAGGTACATATTTCAGCTTTTTAACCATCAACATAAATCTTCTTTTAGTCCTACTGTAAACTTAAGTTTCGGTAGTACTATGAGTCCTTTTTCGACATCATTAACTGCACATTCCAGCAAAGATCATAAGGACCATCTAACACTGTACTGGCAAATGGCAATCTCTAAGCTTAGGAGTGTATGTATCTCCGTTATTCTTCAGGGGATTAATACGATTGTATTGACATTTTTTGCTAAACTTTAGACACAACGATAGTATGTATTGTATGGTGAAGAGTACTTTAATGAAAGAAGATATTTCGCTTTTATAGATTTTAACAAAGAATAACAGTCTACATTACTAAAAAAAATGGCGAAACAACTTAAGGTCTTAAAGCAACATGCCTGAAATTGTGGTGGAGAATTACAGTTTCTTGCCTCCATTTACAATTTTTCCAAATAGGTTAAAGCTAAATTATTATTTATTTAAAACTTCACCCCAAGTAAGTGATTTTTTTGTTAAAATTTCTTTCTAAATATTTATTTATTTTATTCATTTATCATTCAGTATGGATAAAAAATTACTCAAAAATACAATGCATAATTATTCCAATAACTAAGAAGTTTTATGATGCAACAGCTATAAATGTCGTTAAAAATAAAAGTGAACCATACATCAAAAATCAAGAGATATTTTTACTATAAGTCATAGGTGAAAATTTTAATATTTATAGGTAAAACCAGTTACTTCGTGCAATTAGTATTTTCACATTCCTAACTGCAAAATTAAAATATCAGATTTTAACTTTTAGATGAAAAGTGTAAACGTTTTATTTTTTAAAAATTAACCGCATTATCTTAAGTTTACGACCTAATGCACTTTAATTTTTTCTTTGTGTTTTTTGTTTAATACATATTATTTTAAAGGCCTATCAAAAGATTTTTTAATCTAATGAAATGAATTCTAATAAAAAAGGAAATAATTGTAAAGATGTCGAAGGAACTTAAGTCAAAAAATAAAGTTCTGATTTAACCTTTTATCTCTTCTTTATAACTGCACAGTTTACCTTTAATAATTTGCTCTTGTCTATATAATTACAGAATATCCTGTGCAATAAGTTCAGCTATGCACTCTTACACTTCGAATAGGTTCCTGCATACTTCCAATCGCTTATTAATGGATTATTTTACGACCTGCAAACGATCGATCCAAGAAAATATGTAGAATCGCATCACTGCTGGATGATTTGGCGACCTTAAAGGTTACATCTGCGTTGGAATGCCGTAACAGGATGCGTGACAAATACATGAAAGTGAAATTTTTGTTGTACCTTCGTTACTTCAGATTCCATATCGGCCACCTACGATGTTGCTGAATGGACGCGCACTGACAACTGTGGTTGTTTCAATTATTACTTGAGAAAAAAGCACAAACTAAAGAGATTGTAATATTTTATAAGGATGCAGTCGATTTATTGTTATATCATAGACTATAAATTAATTTCTAATAATATTTATAGGTTGGTACGAGTATAAACAATATTACATGAACGAAATTTAAGGCAGAAGATGCTAAAACCCGGAAGTAGGAAGCCCAGGACAAAATATGATTGTTCGGGTCATGATCCCTATGCCCCAATTGAACTCATGTCGCTGATATATTATGTCAACTTACCGGGACATAATTGACTAGTTTAAAACTTAATATGCAAGTCATCATTGTTTATTTTGTTTTAACTATGTCTATAATTATGTTGCGTAACATAAATATTTGTGCAAATTAGCATTTGTTTAATAATTGTTATGTAATTTGAGAAAATTAAATTGTCGCATACGGAGACAATAATCGGACGAGAAAGGTGCTAATGGTGGTATACTATGTATATTAAAAATATTTCGAATATTGGATATATCATACAAACGAACTGTGGTTTAGTATTTGCTTTATAAAACTAACAAAAACAACCAAATTTAACCAAAACTAGAAAGTAACATAATTCTCTTCATTTGTGCGACGATTTTCTTGTTAAACTTGTCTTTCTTGCTACAACTTCATCGCTCAATAACACTAAGGACATTTCGACAGAGCACGAAGGAAACTAATTACTTTGATAGTAATTTTAATGACAACATGTACCTATGTTTGACATTCTGAAATAAACTGGTTTTGTATTAAATTGTTATCGGTTACTATGGCAAGCAATTTAGAAGCTTTCCAGGAGATGTAATTAAATTGTATTGACAAATTCATGTCTCCATTTTTACAGACAAATACCAAACAATCTTGAAAATAATCGATGAGGTTTAAGAAATTTTTATTCTAAGTACTTTTAATTATAGCAATTGAATGTTTTGAAGCAAACAAAGAATCTTTTATTACAAGTTACAACGACCTAAACAGAACACCCAGTTTACCTTCTATGTACCAAATTACCTGACAGAAAACTCGTTTCATTTTTTGTAATTACAAATTTATTCACATAATAATAACAATACTCTTGTTATTCTTACGAATTTATAAGTAATATATAATTAGTACCTTGTCAGACACAAATACTAATTCAAGTAAAACGCAAAAAATAATCGATAATTGTTTGACGTAAGTACGCAATTACCATAATTATCATTGTTAAAAGAATCGCACAATTTTCATTTCGACGTTTTTTGTGTGCAAAACGAACAAATTGTTACATAAGCAATTATTAAATTAATTATACATATAAGCAATCTGTCCGATATAGCTTGATTGCCAGGAGGTTCATCAAATTAAATCAAAATGATGTATGATTTACAATTACAGGTAAAAAATTAATAAATTTTTGATTGTAGTTTGATGTGTCTGTAGGACAAAGGATTCTTATTAAAAAATTATATGCAGAAGGCAAAACTGTGAAAGACAACTGAAATAATGGATTGTTAATTAATAACGTAAGTAATGCAATTGAGAAAAAAATTTAAACTGTAACTCATTGTTAAAGGGAAAAAAACACAAAAAAATGATAACATTAAAAAATGTGTTAAAAAATTCTGTTCGCAACATAATATATGGACATTGAAAAAGATTTGTCTAGCGATCACTCTTCAACAGTTAGTACAAGATTAATTCAACATAAATAATTAGGAGTAACTCTTTCAAGAAATATGTACGGAAGATCCCAAAAATTAATTAATTCGATCACTTTAAGATTTAGATCAGTAACTAATATGAAATTTACAACGAAATATTGAAATTACCAATAAGTAACTTTTTGAAACTATTTATATATTGTGACACCCCGCCTGAGATCAATTATTTTATTTTACTTCAATGTTATTTCACATTGCAACAAATGCTGATGCATCAGTTACTAAAACACTTAACACTGCAAAAGGGCCAAGTTATGAGGATTTCAACTTTAGTAAAACACCTTAACGTTCAAATATTACGGTCAACGATTTGTTGACAAAGTTGTACATCATAAGTAGAACAAACTACTCGTACAAATATGTATTTACGGGAAAGAATGACAAAGATGCAACTACAATAAAAAAAGGGATAGCAACAGGGAACCTAAAATCTTGGGACGGTCGCACAGGGGAAGTTAAAAACCAACCACAGAGAAATGTACAGCCAGTCGAAAAATAAGGGAGTTTGTTGTTAAAATTTTATGCTTAGAACATGAAAATTATATTTGTGACGTTTGTAATTCCAAAAAAGACCAAGTTGCTAGATTAAAATTTTCCTATTTACAGCATTTATCTTTTATTGTTAATTTGATTTTTGTATTTGTTTTCTTAATTTTTATAAACTAATCATGTTAAGAAGTTAATATTTTTAATATTTTGCCCAAATTAAGCAGTAATAATTTTATATGAATTAATAATTAACACTATATTTACTGGAGTCTTCTAGACGCCACGCGACTAGCAATTTTACTAAAAGACTCGCGAGTAACGGAGGGTTAAAAAGTCGATTTACTCAAAACTAACTAAATGTGATATGGAACAAAACAACTCCATGCAACGAATTGTTGTTTTATTTGTTTCTTACTGTGTAGGTACTTATTGCTCTCTCTAGACCTTTGTATTACGTAAAACAACGTTTGAGGGTTCAGCCATCATACAAATACGATCACAAGCCATAATTAACAACAGTAAATAAAAGAGTAATAAGTACTCTTCCCAAAGAGTGCGGCCTATGTACCAGGGGTTTGGAGCAGTCCAATTTTTTAGTTGCTCCGCTCCAGCTCCGCTCCGGCAGCAAGATGCCTGCTCCAGCTCCGCTCCCGCTCCGCTCCGCGCTCCAAATATTAATAAAATAAGTTTTTTTATTTAAAAATTTGTTTTTAAAACAAAGCTAAAATTTTATGAGATATGTGGAAACGGACCAAAAATTACAATATTTGACCCTAAGAAACAAGTGAACTGAAATAAATGAACAAATTATTGATCTTCAAAAGTTAAAAAAAGAAAAAAAAGTTCTTTGATATTTTTCAAAATTCAAATACAAAATAATGAAAATTAATATTCAGAAAAGTTATATTACAATAATTTTACTTCAAAAAAATCAAATTTAGTTTATTTATAATTTTATTAAATACTATACCCATGAGAATAATTAATTTAAAAAAAATGTAGTTTATAATAGTAGAGTGGAGCAGTGGAGCAATCAAAATTCTTTGCTCCGGGCTCCGCTCCCGCTCCGGGCAAAAACCCAATGCTCCTGCTCCGCGCTCCAGCTCCGCGCTCCGCTCCAAACCCCTGCTATGTACAAAACGGTCGGTCACAATATATTACTCCTATTAAAGGTAAATACTTTTATTTTTAACTGTAATGTTTAAAATACAATACTATAAAATATTATAATATATTACGGTTTGTATTTTTATTTATTTGTTTATAAATTATAACACACAAAAGAACTTATTATTTCTTTTGCTTTTATTATTAAAAACTGTATCTCCTACAACTGTCCAAGTATATGCACCCGACTGTAAATATATTTCTATCTTAGATTGCATTTTCTGCCTATCACCAACTGTTTAAAAGAGAAACGTTGCTGTATAATGCCAAATCTCCTAAAAGTTTAAGGATTTTTTCATCTACTTCAAATTTCTTTTTTTTAACTGTTTTTATAATCAAAGGCGTTCCGTTCATTTTCTTGAAATTCTTATTCCTGTTCACTAATGTAAGTGTAGAACTAAGCCATGTGTAAAGACGCATAATAGAAAATAAACCCAGGAAAATAATATTTTATTCGAAATTACCACAAACCATTAAACCACATAAACCACAACAATTTGCAAGATAATGGTTTAGATATATGACAAAAATATTCTTTTCTCTACTATCTTCCTTATTAAAAGCTGACTAAAGATATAAATCATCCAAAGGTATTTGTTACAAGAGATGGGGCGGTGGCATGTGAGTAAGTTCTTGAAAACTTAGCTTTCCTAAAAAGGTGGAGAGGAAAATACAATATTCAACAAGTTTTTGCATAGAAAAAACTGTAAGAAACCAAACTGTTTTATTTACGTTATATTTTACTGAGAATTAACCTTTAAAATATTTCGTGATTCCTTTTTATCACTCAAATGCTATTCCTCACTTTTTACGACACATAATTTACAAACATTTATTTCGTTTATTATCATCTAACGGTATTTATTCACGACCTTATGAATATCCGGTTCGACTATTTAATATAAAATTCGAACGTTACTTAAAATAATTATTCGTGATAACTCACACCGTTCGAGCATTATAGTAACAACTATTTGTTTTAAACATTTAAAGAAATGCTGTAACAATTATATCATTTAAATTTTTCCGAGATGACTTCGGTCGCATCATCGTCCATAAATTTCAATTCATTATAAGTTAAGTGATATTAAAGAGTAGGCGTTGCACTTTCATTTCTCATAAGGCAAGCACCGGGCAGTATATGTGTTAAATCATAAGGCTACCGCAGACAGATTTATATTCGTTCATTACGTACACAATTTTTTTATCCGTCCCACACTTGCGTTGCTACTTACTTTAATTGCGGTATCAATTTTAGCGTTAAATTGGAAAGTTCAAGTGTCAGAAACCTTTATTGCGATATCCTGTAATACTAGAACTGGGATTTGTCTAATTGCTGTTATTAACTCGTTAGTAAAATGATGCCTATTTTTGTTTCAAGTGAATATCGCAAGATTAATGAATTAAATTTAAACGAAGTAAATATTCTGTACCTACGCCCAAAATATCTGCTAGTGAAATCATAACGTAAATAAGTAAGGCTCAAAGACAGAAAACGCTCACTGGGTTAAAAATCCGACCACAAAGAGCTGGCACAAGTAATATGGCCACAAAGCGAAATTCGTGTCAATATTTATTTGAAAAAATGCTTTAACCAACCTTTAACCTGGCCCTGTAATAGTGACCAAATGAATAAGGGTCAAGTTAAAGTTTGGTCAAAGATTTTTTTAAATGAATAATAAAAATGAAGCTATAGTACCTAGTAAGTTGCATGTAGAAGCTGTGTGCCAGAACGCGTTATGGTCGGATATATTTTTCAGTCAGCGAGCATTTTCGGTTTTTAGGCCTAAGAAATACACTAAAATCATTATTTTTATTTTAACCTCGTTCGAAATACAATAAAATAAAAAAAGCAACAACACACGTAGATAATTGAAAGTTTTATGTCACAAATTAACACGTCTGGCCCATTCAGTTTTTTTTTTTTTATTAGAAATGTATAAAAATGGTTAAATTTTCTTTATTATTATAGATTTCTCAATTATCTTGAAAAATTTTAGGTTTGTGTATGAGAAATACTATAATCAAATCAAATTAAACTTCTAAATAGCCAAGTTTTACACTGTGATTCATAACTATTAACTATTTTCATTAAAAATTAAAAATTTGGAAGAGGCGCAATGTGGCTTTAGACCGGGTAGAAGCACGCAGGATCTAATTTTTACGTTAAGATAGTTAAGTGAAAAATTAATGTAAAATTCAAAGATCGTGTACTTGTGCTTTATCGATCTGTCTAAAGCCTTCGATAGAGTGCCAAGGAAAAAGATCTGGATGATATTGAAAAAAAGTAGAGTGGGAGAAGGATTATTAAACGCCATCAAGAGTTTATATAAGAGTAGTAGAAAATTATGTGCGAACTCATAACAGCAGTTCCCAGGAATTTATAACAGTGGGTGTAAGACAAGGAGGCACATTAAGTCCACTGCTCTTTATAATTCTTATGAATAAAATAATTAAAGGATGTAAGCAAAACACGAAGAAAGCCTACTGGGATTGGAATAAACTAAAACTAATATCCCTAACAGAACTAGCCTTTGCAGATGATGTGGTGCTATTAGCTTAAAGCGAAAAGGACTTGCAATTCAATCTAGACGTAGGGGCAGATACATTAAGTAGATATAATCAGAATATTAATGTTACAAAGACAAAGATTATGGTTATAGCGAAAAACCTTGAACCAGTTATACAACTATGCTAGACCAAAAAAAGATAGAGCAGGTAACGAGTTTTAAATATTTGGTAACAATAACTGCAGAGAATGATAAATTGGAGGAAGATCTGAATAACGAAATAGCGGCAGCGACGAAATTTTACTAAGCCACTAATAAATGTTTGATAAGTAAGAAGGAAATACGTATATGCAGTGTACGTACCCATTCTCAGGTACAGTTCAGAAAGTTGGTCACTAACTCAAAAACAATGAATACAGGTACAGGAAATGAGATTTCTGAGAAGAATAGAGAGATGTAGACTGATCAATAAAATTAGTAACATAAAAGTTCGAAATAACCTAGGAGTAACAAACATTAAGAAAAAATTGGAGACGAATCAATTACGATGGCTTGGACATCTACTACGCATGCCAGAAAGTAGATACGCGAAAATAAGATGAAAAATGCAGATGGAGGGAAAAAGAAATAGAGGAAGACTAAGAACAAAATGGGAAAAAGAAGTGAGGTAGAGACTAGAAGAAAAAGGAGTCAGCTGGAGAGATGTGCCACAATGGGCGTTTACACTAATTTTTAATTTCTTCAGAATTTGATAGATTTGGTGTTCAGAATATCGTATGTGAAGTTAAAATTGTTTAAATCAACTTCGTTTATTTATTATTAACGATTAAAGTTTTCCCGCGGCAAGTTGCGCCGTAAACGGCTTGGACGATGCGCACGAGAAATGACGTCACACTCCGTACGTACTCGGTGAGGCAAATCACGCGTGTGCTTGTGTAAATATAACGCAACCATGTCGTTGTACAGAAAGTGGTGTTTTGTGCCTGAATGTAAGACCACTTCTACAAAAAACCCAGAAAAATTGTTTTTTGCTGTTCCGGAAAATTCCACCAAAAGAAAAAAATGGTTTGATGCAGCAAGACGTTGTATTTCCGACGTAAGCGAAAAAACTAAATTATATTGTTGCGAAGACCATTTAAAATGTGAATAAACTAAAAAATATATTAAATAGTATTTATGCAAAAAAAAATACACTAAAGTGAAAAACATTATCATTAAGCATTATCATTAGCATTAAGCATTAATCATATGGCAATAATATGTAATATGAAGCAGCCTATTACTTTCCAACAAAAAAATCTGCAGTTTTAAACAATACTTATTTGTAGTATGCTATTTGGTGCATGTTTATATGTTTGATTAAAAATGTTGATTAGTGTTAAAGCACTGTTGCTTCGTTTATGAAATTTGTATTATATTTATACTGAACTAACAGTGCTTGTTTTACAAAAAGCCATATACCTTTTTTTATATGATCTAAGCATAAAACTGATAACATTCAAAACTTATAAGTGTAAATTAATATAGTAGAATCATTGAATTGAACATTATCTACTACTAAATAAACGAAAAGTTATAAGTTATAATAAGTTATAAGTATATATAATATAATTTTTAGCCCTGAGGATGACGATAAAATAACATTGGCGAAACATGTCGGATCTTTTTTAAAAAATGAATTTGCAACGAATAAACCTGTTTGAGAACCAGCAACTTTTCGTTTATTTAACCTATAATCAAACAACAGGAGAAACCAACTTTATCAATTATCTACTATTATATATAGGCCATATTTTATTTACCTCGAATTTAAGATTAATTTTCTAAGTTTTTTAGATATAGCTATGACTAAAAGAGTAGTAGGTACATTTTTTTAATGTTTACAATCACCTATTATTAAACAATAAACTGAAACATACTTTTTGTTCATATTTTCACCTGTTAAATGACCTTAGTATAATATCGAATTATTTCTACAAAATAATTAATTTACTTAGACATTTGCTTTGTTTTATAATGAAATATACACTAAACTAACAACTAGTTAAAATCTCTCGCAATACTGTATACGTAAAGAATATTTGAACACAAATATGCCTGGTCCAGGAATGTCATATTTGTTTATGTTAAAAACACTTAAGATATGTTGTGAAGCCACCCTAATGGGTCTCGGGGTTGGCTTGAGATCATTCTTTTGCTAATACTGTTAAAAGGCAATACTGTTTGTATTTTATTCATTATCATAAAATGTAATTGTTGTTCGATTACGTTTATTATTTACAATCGACGGCCAAAGTACGCCCCTGCGGCGTCTTCGTCGCGCGCTTCGCGCCTAACATAACAATAATAATAATCTTTATTTGTTCTGAATATCCCAAAAAAAAAGGTGTAGAACTTGTCACAATAATAATTTACGTACATTGCAATAATATACATAGTTAATAAAAGAAAAAACATTTTATATTAAAATATTATAACAACTTGTCATTATGCGATGCATAGGAACTAGTCCGCTGCACATGGACTGTGCGGAGAGTGACGTCACGGCCAATCACAGCGCGTTTCAGAATTTGAAATATAAAGGGCATTTTAAAAATTTATTTCTCGGAACTGGATGATTTTTTTTAAATTTTTGGTGGTTGAGAATAAACTTTATAGCTCAGATTATCATTTAAAAAATATTTTATCAAGTTTTATTTTTTTGTGTAAACGCCCATTAGCTAACGATAGGCGGGAGCGGAGAAACAACACAGAAATAGAAAAGCACACCCCGACACCGGTACTAAGGAACCGATTAAGAAGAAGAAGAATTAATTTAACCATCTTAAATTCTTAAAAGATTTCAATTCTTGGAAAAGTAGCCAATACTGAACAAATAATTACTAACAAACTTTGCCTAAAAATGTGTACATATTTTAAGTTACAGGAAAAGTTTCTAAAAAATGAAGCTTTAAGATAAATAATCGTGCTAAAAATAATTAAACACCCACAAGTATGTTAACTAGTAAAATTTACTTGAATTTACTGCTTTATTTGCATATTTCATGATAAAAGATGTTAAAATATTTGAATAAACCGCCTTGTATATGCTTGATTATGAAAAATCGCATAAAAAACATTATCAGATTCTTGTCCATATAGTAGGTACTTTGAGTATCTTAACAAAAATCACAACTCTACACAGAATTTTAATAAAATAGTCAATTAAAATGGCTTTTTATTTTTCATAGAACCGACGGTAATATCATTCTAAAACTACTAAACAATAAACTATATATTTTATTACAATTACTTAAAATAGGCTGTATAAAAATAATGTCCATTAAAAGTGTACAATAAAAATTCATGTTTTTTATAGCTAATAAAAAATACATTAGCACTTCTTGCAGCCATTGTAGTTAGGCTTACATAGAAAAAATTGTTGAGAACAATGCAAGCAAAAGTCAACATGTTTTTAATTAATCAAACTGAAATTTTACACTCCTTATGTTTTATCTTCCTTAAAAAAAGTTCAGGGTCTTTAAAAGTCTAACTTTTGTAGTACGCTGTGTTTGTAGCATTATAATTATTTAATGTTATTTCATTGACAACTTTGTCAGTAAATGATTACAATAATTTCCACAGAATTTTTTTTATACCCTATAAAAAATAATACAATTTAATAAAGTCATATTAAAGTGATCTTACTAAAATTACAATATGCATGGCAAAGAAAATACACCAAAACAAAATTGATGTAGTATACTAATTCAGAAAGAAAGTTTAGCAGAATTGTGCTAATGTGCTAACAATAAGTAGATAATCATAAACTCGACATTCAATAAAATTATTGAAATAAACGTAATGGGTGTGAATCTTTAATGCAACAGACACCAGGAATACGATTAAAGAATTTTTATTATTCAATTAACACGGTAATCCTACAAACACCTTAACCAAATCTTTTATCGTTGTATGTCATGATATCCTGTCGCTATTTCATTCTTTTACAATCATAATAATCATGAATTCGTTTATTTTACCAGCATACTGTATAACGAACTGAAAGCGAAAGTGAAAATATCGTTTGTATAAAACAATTTTTATTTCGTTGCTATAATTGTGGAATATTTACTAAGATCTATTTTTACATAATAATTAAACATATTTACTAACCAACGATGATATTCATGGCGTTATACAACTACAATTACGTATATTATATGGCTTTAGGAAAATTACTAACTGTCACATACAAATAATAGCGTTGAGATGGATAAAAAAACAGTTCACACATTCCAAACGATATTTATATGATTTGCAAGATTATAGCTTTCGTTTATTGTTATATTTATTTTAATTAAAATTACTTTTTAAAATTTTTTTTTTCACTTTGCAAATTTAAACATTTTTGTACTCTTAATTTTCAGAAAATTTTATGGCAGCTACGACTTCACAATATAATTTAAACTGATTTATCTTACATGTTATTTATTGCAAGCCTAATTTTGTGGCTTAACAAAAAACAGTTGCATATAAATAAACAAAAATGTACTAATGAAAGTAGAGCTATAACTTGAAGAATAAACTTTGAATACACGCTATATTTAACAGCATTGCAGAATATCAAATATTTAAAGTTTAATTTTTTTTAGTTTATAAAATGATTGGTACAATTAACACTTCTTACTTTAAAATAAGGAGTTTAATAACACATATAAAACGCTTGAATAAGACAAAGATCCAGAATGTGCTTTTAAAGTTCATTTACTTTTAAGTGGTAACTGGTACGGTGATGTTTTTGAAGGCCTATGAAAATTAGGAATTGCTTCTCAAGATAAACGGATTGAAATAGAGATCTTCCTTTTATCTTCACTTTATTTCTTAATGGTAAAATTTTTCCCTACAGTAATAATTTCGAGGTACCTAATTGATGTTTTTCTTTAATTGAGGGTTAACCACACCGCACCTCACTTGACAGTATTTTACATAACTCTCCTTTATATTAACTTTTTTTTATTTTGAGGTCAGTTCATTGTTCAATTATTTAATTTAAAAAAATAAAAAAAAAAATTGCGCCTAATTTAAGTTCAATAAATTTATTATTTACAACAAATTATCGCATTTAAAAACTGGATGTTGCCTTTACAAAAAATAATACTGCACCAACACACAATATTTCAATTTTTTTGTCCCTAATACTTATCGTTGTTTTACAAATTAAAATTATTTTAGAGATGGTTAGAAAAATGTTCTTCATTACCAGTGCTCGCCAAAATTTGCATTCTAAGTTGGGGTGCGTCCAACCCCCCCCCCCCTCACCAGTCATGCGACAATTCATTTTTTACATATTTATCAATTAAACAACATTGCAACTGATTAGGAGACAAAAGTATTGAATAAAGTTTAAAAAAGAAATACACGTAATCAACAATTGTTTACCATGATAAGGTATTTGATTGACACATGCATACATTCTTAGTTTTATTTAGCGATAAATATGTATATCTTCGTTTAAAATCTAAGCTGAGTTGCTTTTTTTCAACTAATAACTTTCTCTGCGTTATCTTTTTAAATAAAATACGTGTTTAAGATTACATTCAATATAATTGTCAATCATTAGTAAATATGAATCGTTAAACACATCACATTTTTAAATCCGAATCCTTGACAATTGAGAATTTTTTACCGTGTTTAATTCAACGCGTGTTGTTTATCTGGACATTAACATTATTAACAATATTTAACTACCAATAAAACATCAAAAAAGAGATTGGGATTATCTAACGGGAAAACGATTTAATCGCACCAAATAACAGCCCGATTGCACGACCATTTCACAATAACAGACTCAAGATAGAATTAATCATTCTCAAATATTTCGTTCTGACCTACAATTTGCGCTGTCCTTGCTGCAGGCGAATTAATTATTCACGAAGCGTTTTTTTTTTCTGAGATCGCAACGCAAACGGCTTAAGACCATTAGACGCGGGTTGTACGGCACGGATAATTAACTGATTAACATTCACCCTCGTTTTTTTAACGGCCGATATTTGATTTGTCACGGTTATCAGATATAGAGCGACCGACACGCCGGTATTGTAGCGTTGTTACATGATCGTGTAGATTACAATACCAAAACAAAGATGCGCTTGGTGGTGGTAAATGTCAGCGAAGACACGCGGCGATGGTGAGCATCACCCGGGCCGTATAGGGGCGACCTCATATATAAGGATGAACCTCCACTATTTCTCCAGTTTACACTTGTGGACCGTGAAAATAAACAGCAAACACCATGAAGATGGTAAGATGTGCACTGGATTAATTGGATATAACACACTAGTGGATTACTTTTTGAGTATTTTAAGATTGTTATAACACACACGCGCTGGCGTCTTGTGCTCTTGTGATTTTAACGACTCAAAAACGGTTTAATACTGTTTTAGATCATCGTCCTTGCCGCCCTCGTGGCCGTCGCCGTAGCAGCCCCCCAGGGAGGCCCAGACAAAGACGCCGTCATCGTTAAATACGAAAGCGACAACATTGGAGTCGATGGTTACAACTTCGCGTAAGTTATTACCAATTTTTTTTTCATACATAATTTCCCTTTTAATTGCTTTGCTAAATAACATTTCTATTTTCAGTTACGAAACCAGCAACGGAATTTCCCAACAAGAAACCGGTCAGCTCCAGAACGCTGGTAGCGAAAACGAATCAATCGCCGTCCGTGGACAATTCTCCTTCGTAGGTGCCGATGGTGTTACGTACACAGTCACCTACATCGCCGATGAGAACGGTTTCCAACCCCAAGGCGCCCACATCCCCCACTAAACTACTCAAATAAAAAAATAAATAGATAATGGCATCGCCTAATTCGTCGCGTCGATGACGAGTTGGACAGTGGAATGAATATTTTACAATTTCGTGCGAAATTGAAAAATATTGATTCTTATTTATGTTGTAAATATGTACAATTGTTTTTAAATTTGTAATAAAAAAAAATTTAAAAATTATCTTACGTCTATTTTTTTACCATTAAAAATAGTAAACGATAGAATAAAAACAGTCGAATCCAAGCAAACAAAACAGAATCAAACCCGGATTATATGTATACCTACGTGTGGCATTTAGATGTGAACAAAGAGTTACTATCACCTTTATTTGATGAGATTCACTACTTACTAGTAAAGTTGTACAAAAAAAAAACAGCGTATTAAAACTGTAATTCAAGGACGCGTCAAAGTTTTGTGCAAATAAAAAATACATTTCCTGTTTATTCGTTTACAAGAGAGAAAAAAAAACGTGGAAGATATCTATATCGGCCAGACACTTTTGTTACTTTAATTATTCTCACGCCAATTTATTGAAAAGATTGGGAAAGAGATAAAAATTAAATAGTCTTAAAAAGTGTAAGAAAATAAAAATGTAATAGAAATGTTAATTGTAACAATATTGTTACAAATGGTGATAAAAATAGATTTACACAAAATTGAAAACAATTGAAATGAACCTAAATGTATCTTAATACCATTCTTTTGTTGTTTTGGTGTTCTAGATAACATCAGTCTGCCATGCTTAAATAGTTTTGTATCATAGTTTTAATGAGTCAAGCCGAAAACTTAAGTATTTAAAGTTCACAAAGTGTAAACGTTATCACAAAATTAATAAAGTAGAACAATAAAATTCGGCAGTATCTCAATATAATAAAAAGTTTTTTTAAAACGACATACTTGATTAAAAATATTAATCAAAAAATTAATTACCGTCCAACTGTTGTTTTAATTATTATCAATACCCCTAAAAAAAAGCTTATTTTTTATGCCAGTATTTTCAAGAAACGTCCTTAAAATATCATAGAATAAAATTAAAATATAAAGGCGTTTAAATTTGGATAACGAAAGTAATAACTAAGGATAGTCAACTACAGAATAAATTAAGAGCAAAATAATTTAGTACTACAAATTCACACGCATAAAATTTTGTTATGGTTTTTCAAATCACATCTTTACTGATATTATTTTGATAGTAAAACATCTAATCAAAAGTGGATTTCAAAATTATTGTCCATTAATTTTAATTGTCCTAGCAAACATTATAATCTTGGATATTTCACAAAAATATTACTTTTAAAATAACATGTTAAATCTTACAAATTCGCGAGTTAAAATAAACGAAATCTCTTTACGCGTTATGAACTTTACATCTGTAGCTTCCGGTACGTCATGACA
This sequence comes from Elmis aenea, assembly GCA_947652605.1. Taxonomy (NCBI): domain Eukaryota; kingdom Metazoa; phylum Arthropoda; class Insecta; order Coleoptera; family Elmidae; genus Elmis; species Elmis aenea. The sequence goes on from OX393580.1 coordinate 23,917,614, forward strand.
ATAGCATTATCGTCCGAATATGATGTTATACTTTATATCTCCTAGAAGGCGTGAAATAGAAAATAGATCATGGAAGAGACAGCGGCCCTCGCAGAAACAAGAACAATAAATATTATAATAATGGACGCATAAATAAATGAAAGTATTACAACAGCTATTGTAATACATCTTTTTTTACTGATAATATAAGCACACCAGGAATCAATGGCGTATGATAGAGGGGCGAGAAAACGCCTAGCAAATGTCTGAAGCACTGTATTGTATCAAAATTCGTTTGTAAAAAGAAATTATGGTACATACGATTTTAAAATGGGGACAAAATACATAACATATCACTAAAAGGACCAGTTTAAGTGTTTAGGATAGATCATTAAAATAATTAAAGAGATGGGCAAAGAAATAAATGTAAGAACAGGAAAAGTTAGAATGATTCAACAGCTTGAAACAAACATCTTTAGAAAAAAGAGAAATCCCAAAATTAATAAAAGATGAAGTGGGTAAAAAGGTAGTAACCCCAACACTTACATAAAGAAGTGATCCTTGGACACCCACAAATATAAACAGAAACCGTACAATATTAATGCTGCAGTTTAAATTCAAAACGAACACATAATATTTTGTTTTTGTTCTAGGACATTATTACTTTCATTGACAATCCTTACCACCTAATGCTTATTAAAGATATAAGACGAGACAAGGTTTCAAGTCTTAGCAGGGAAAGCAGCTTAAGTGTGAAATCTTAAGCTTAAAGTTAATCTATATAACAAGATCTTCGCTGATAAATATATTCGTAAACGCTGAATGACATTGAAAAGTGATGTTTTTAACACAACGCATTAAGGTATTTATAATGTGCAGAGCGTTTTACATAAAATTACCTTGCTTCCGCGTTCTCTGTGGTAAAACATTTTTTTTATGTAATCTTCATTTAAAACTTATGAAAATAAGTGAATATTTGAGTATGCTGCATTTTTTTGGTGTTTCAGAACCAGTTTTTGAGAGACATGCACTTTTAATCAATCAATTGCCTTTAAATTACCTGAACATGGTATTTGTGTGTCTGGATTTTGGATGGTATTTTTTTACACCGAAAATGCAACAACCTTGAAATCCTTCTACTGTACCTAAGTATTTTTATTTGCGATTAAAAATTACTAATTTAGTACAAACATCACCATAAAATAATCAGACTAATTGGGTATTGCGAAATGAATGCAAAAACATTATTTATTCTTGTTTTCAATCAAAACGTGAATAATGTTATTATATTTTTGTTATCAGCTCTTATTTTCCTCCAAAAATTAAAAATAGTAAGGAATTGAAAACCCTTTGCTTTACTTTAACCAAAGATTTGTTAAATTATAACACTACTAATAAAATTAACCAAGGAAAACGATCTATTAGAACTATAAACTCATTACTCACCACCAAAACCATATTACTTGAAAATATAGCTACGGCTCAAAGACCTGGGATATATGACTCAAAAGAACGGGAACAAGCTAATGGCAATGTAAATGAATTTTCTTAGAAGGATCTACGGGAACCCCCGTTTAAACCAATGAAGAAATTATTCACAGAATGACGGTAAAGGAGACGATAATTGATACAACTAAACACAAACGACTCATGTGGTATTGTATTATGCAAAAGATGACCAAAAAAATATAAAATTGGACACTATAATAAAGAAACAAAGAGGAAGGCCTAAATTAATATAGAGAGGTAGTAAAGAGTCATGGATACAACAAAACTTAAAGATAAATATACAGGGTGGGGCACGGGAACCGACTGTTTTTAAATTGATTAGTATTCGGCCATTAAGAAAGGTAGTGTCGTGTGACAGGTGTCATTTAATTCCTTAGCTCAAAGCATTTTATTATCAACTAACATGGAGCCGTGGACACTAGAGCACCGCGGTTCAGCGCGAGTTTCGCCGCAGATTCAATATTCATAGAAATGACTATGTTCCCGCTCATGACACAATTTTACGTTGGGTAAACAATCTTCGAACAAGAGGCCCAATGATGAAAAAGAATCCGCCCGGCCCCCAACGTACTATGCGTACTCCAGAAAACGTGGAAAGAGTCAGACAAGCGGAACTGCGAAGCCCAGGTCGCTCTGCTCGAAGACATTCAGCTGCACTCACATCAGCAACCGTACTGTAAGACGGATTTTGTATGGTGAACTACGTTTCCATTCATAGAGACAAGCGGTTGTGCAGAAACTGAAGGGATTACCCTCAACGATTGCTTTTGCACAGGAAATGCTTGCACTCTTCGAGCAAAATGAAGACATGAGCGATGGTCCATTTCCACTTTAATGGGGCCGTCAACAGACAAAATTGTCGGTATGGGGCTGCTGAAAATCCGCGACAATTACACGAAAAACCGCTGCATAGCCCGAAAGTGGCAAAGTTTACCCAACGTAAAATTGTGTCATGAGCGGGAACAGAATCATTTCTATGAATATTGAATCTGCGGCGAAACTCGCGCTGAACCGCGGTGCTCTAGTGTCCACGGCTCCATGTTAGTTGATAATAAAATGCTTTGAGCAAAGAAATTAAATGACACCTGTCACACGACACTACCTTTCTTAATGGCCGTGTACTAATCAATTAAAAAACAGTCGGTTCCCGTGCCCCACCCTGTATTAAAGATAGAATAGCTTGGTGTAGAGAAACCGAATAAACGTCGACACATGTAGAAATCAAAATGAATATGAGAAAGGTCCTTCCTGATAAGTCATTTAATGCAATTTAATTGATCTCAAATTTACAACCACATGTCCTATATTTACTCTTGGAGAGGATTGCATTGATTTTAAAAACCGTTGCTTTTTATCATTTATACAAATACTCAATTAAACATCCCACTCAGCAACTCGTTGGTCAAAGCTTTTTAATTTTGTCATCCTGAAATTACCAGTTGCACAAATACTCCTACATCCATCTTATAACTTTATTTAAATGCCCTTAATTAAAATCATTTACTCTGACCTCTTTGAAGAATCTTCGCAATCTTGTCTCTCTAAAATTGCATACAATTTAATTATCTTAATCAGTTATTTTAACAATCATGTAATTCGAAATGCATTTTTAGTAACCGTTTTGCTTATAATCGGTGCAACCTCGTATACATTATTGATTGTAAAATATTTAATCTCGTATTTCACTTTCGTAACGTTAAGTATCTCGTTAGACGACCGCACGTCACAAAGAAAATCGAAAGTAAAGCTATAATCAACATAATCATTGCTCATTTTAATACCGGTGGCGCTTATCTCGGCATAACCTTGAACTTAAGAGTATCTTCACTCTCTATAACTGCTTCGGGCGATACGCTAAGTAGATCATGTGATGGCTAGCACAGTAGCCTCACACCTCGATTCACTTTCGACAAGTCTTGCGTAAAAAGCGGTTGAATTGAGCATCACAAAGTGTGTCAGATGTACCAAAAAAATCCGACACGGTGTCTTTAAATAGATATAATTGGACAGGTATGACAGTAATGCACATTACTGGAGAACTTGTTCTGACCGCGACCTAGTAATACAGACGCATCTTCAGTGGTAGCGCATTTCCACATAACATGTATTTTGAAAAATTATAAGAGCTACAAGAGGCAGTGGCGTAACCGGTGCCGTTTCTGTCGCCAAAGCAGAAATGTAATGTCGAACGTCCACCGAAGTGATATGACAGTAATGTGACGTGACGTCGTATTAAAGTGGGTAAACTCAAACGAAACCGAAGTATTTGGTGTTGAACAGCATCGTTTTCGTTTGGAAAGGGCCGTGTGCAGTGCCGGCCTGAGTACTTGGCCGCCCTTGCGCAAACACACTTCTCGCCGCCTTGTTATTCTATAAAAATTTAATTTTAAGAAAATACAAAAATAATTGTACCTCGTGTAAAATAGGATATACAAACAACTTCACTTGTAAAATACCTTATGAGTATTTTACTTTAATAATAATTATATAAAAAATAAAAAGTACCAAAGGTTTCTTTTGTAGTAATTTTATAAGTAAAAGCTATTTATTTGCTTCCAATCTTTTGTTTTGTAAATTACTAGTTGTGATAACATTGACAAATCGACCATGATTTTATTTTATGGAGAATGTCAAGAAAATGGTCCTTCGGATAAAATGTTTTCAAAACTCAAGAGAAAGTTACGAGAGCACGGCACTTTTAAAAAAAAAATGACAGTTTTTAAACAGAAAACCGATATTTATTTGCGAAATAAATTAAATAAAAAGTTTAAGTTTCTAGGGGCTTACTTAATCTACTTTTTAAATACTAAAAATTTTTCGGTGTTTTTAAAAGTTTCCCTTTGTAACAACAATAAAAGTTTAATATCAAATAAATGGCCATTTTTAACTATGGAATCGTCTAATGACATTTGGCAGTTTTTTTAACTTTTCCTTTGTAAAACATTTAACAGTTTTGCACTGCTGTATTACGAATGACATTTTCTTTTAAATTATGCCCCATGCTGCTTTTCGAAAAAATTAAAGATTGCGGCACAACAGAAAAACAAATGAACAAATATATGTCGCAGTAGTGTAAAAAGATGTTAAATTGTTTATAGTTTAATCCAGGGCTGTGGAGTTGGAGTCGGAGTTTAGCAAAAATTTCTGATCAGTGGAGTCGGAGTCGGAGTCGGAAAAAATGTACCGACTCCGACTCCGAGTACAACAAAAAATTGCGAGGTGGTCCTTTGCCGCAAAATTTAAACAAATTTTAAATTATGTTTTTATATATTTTTGTTTCTTATATTACACACCATAAAATGTCTTACTATTTAATTTTGTCGGAGTCGGAGTCGACTATTTTTTACCGACTCTGCAGCCCTGGTTTAATCTACCAATTTTCATTATCCTAAATTAAGGGCCGATTGCACAAAGTTAACACTCGTGCTAAAATACGAGTTAATCCCCAAAACGAAGCAACATCAGCGCCAACTATGCTGCGTTTTTGCCAAGTTCTAGGGTTAACGTGATTTAACTCCGGGATTAATCCTAAGTTCAACGTTTATGCAATCGGGCCTAAATGGTTTAGTACTTACAGTGGTGCGAATACCAAACTAGGACACCCGGTATAGCAAAATAAATCTACCTACGTTCACAAATCAACCGTCCTAGCTTTTACAGAAGTATATAGGTCTCCCCTGGGACATCGTAGACCGGAGATAATTTTTAGTTATTTTAAGTTTGGAAAAACTTTTCTCGTCAGACGGAACGAAAACCAGCATTGGAAAAAAATCGCAAGGTTTAAGTAAAATTTGAAGAATGACTTCAAGCCATTTTTATTTTATTTTTATTTCAAAAAGTTATAAATTAATGTTTGAGATTAAATTCCTTTTTCCTTGATTATTCTTCTAATTATTTTGACAGACTTATACCGTTTCCAATTTTTTTTAAATAATTATAAAACATTTGAACACCGCGAGAGACGCCTTTTGGCTGCATTCGCCAGGACCGACCCTGGCTTTAGGAAATAAGCGCTTAAAATATAAACCCATACTGTAAGATGAACCTATTTTACATTCAACTATCGGATTTAAACGCAAGCATATAGATTTTACCTCTCAATTATACTTAAAACACAGATCAAGCAGTTCATTTCATTTTCGTTGGGCGAATTTAAAATTTCTATCTATACATTTTTCGGTTGCCTAATAGTATGACGCAACTAATTTCTTTATAGCAAATACTCTTTACTGCTACCGTTTTAATAGCTCTCAGTACAATAAATTGTTAATAAAACTTTATTATTTAATATGCAATACAAAGTCGTCCATGACATGAATAAATACCGTTTGCATTTGGCATAACATAAAAAATATAACTTTATAATAAAAGCGATTATTCATTCTGCCAAAAAACAACAAAGTTTAAAATGTTTTCTGAAAGCTGTTTGAATAAGCAACGCTAAGAAGTATTATTATCTACATGTTTTAAGCCGTACTAAAATTAAAGTAAACCACAATGCAAAAACGTTCGATATGTTATAATCCCATCCGAAATTATGTTATTACGTATTTAGTGTGTGCAGAACAAGAGTATAATGTTACAAAATCATCAAACCTAGGACACGTTTCTCTGACACTTGATACACCACACGTACAACCAATTACGGCCACACATCATATATAATATTTGATTTTTATTACGTAAAAATTCGGCAAAAAATGTAACCGTATATCACGGAAGAACGCCAAACGTTAGCTTTTCGTAACATATTGTTATGTTGTAAGCTATATTTAGTTCATTAGGTGAAATTCATCCACAAAATTACGGGTTAGTTTGATAGACAATGAGATATTTTGACGATGTGTACGTAATAAATTCGTAATACCGTGAACTGGCTTAGTCTAACACCGTCTGGTGCGGTATATATCTGACCTTTATACCATTATTAAGATTCCCATAACCTCGTCATACTTATATTAATGCAATGAATTCCTTATTGCCTTTTAGCTTATGGCAAATACTTTGATTTCATAAGAAATAACTACCAGAAGATGGGCGTGTGTTTGGCTAGTTATCATTTTTTCATTAAGCCCGGTACAAATTTCTTTACGCGCACAAAACATAATTTTCATCCTAATTTTCACTATTGGTTTAAAAAATTTAATTGCCATTAAAATGCGTAAAAAAGCTAAAAATTACAATTTAAACATGTGCAGTTACTCAACTTTGTGATTTATTTAAATACGTTTTTCGCTTAATTTGTATAATTTGTACCGTGATAATCCAGTTTATTTATTGTAAAAATAATTTATTTCTTTTATGTAATTTTAATAAGTGGAACGTGTTAAGAAAATAGCAGTGTCTAACTTTAGAAATTGTGTACAAAGCTATCGATAAATCAACAAAAGATCACAAAATGCGAGTCAATTCCTATCTGTTTTAACTCTAAACTATAAAACCTTTTGTGTAGAAATGTTTAAGTGATTAAATATGCAATAAAAAATGCATATTTGGTAAGGTCTCCCTGCCTTTTGCGATATATCTGCAAGATTTTCACCTTTAAAAATATCGCAATTACATCAGAGACAAAGTAAAAAAGAAATGAAATGCTAAATAAATACAACGAACAACAATTTAGCTTAAAAAAGACTATTAAAAACCAAAACTCTAAAACAAATCAAAGTTGCATTTAAGTTACTTAATATAAGTCATTAAAGTGATTAAGCTAATGCATTTAACTGAAGCCAATATAAACAGATAATGTAGTAATTACAGAACACTTAAATCACGAGCATAAAGCTTTTGCAAAATTGTACAATAAACTTTAAAAAAATTATTATGCAGGGAGGATTATTCGATGCTCTATTATTAATGACAACACAAAAGTTAGTGGTAGTTATTCATTTCACAATCTAAGATTATTTATCCCACTATTAACAGTAAATGGGTGTTTGTTCTAAAAAATAATTGCTATAGGCATTTTTTTATCTTCAATTTATATTTCTGGAGTTATTGCAGTGTTGCCGATAATAATTATGCACATGGGCGTCCGCAGAAAATTATCCAGCGGGGTGCAAAGCATAGAGACAAATAATAATACATATAAATTTTAATTAAATTTTTTAATTTTTATGATTTGTTTTTAGAAGTACTATTTTTACTCGATTCCAGGGTGGGGGGCGTTTGACCCCCCGCGGACGCCCATGATTATGCACATGTAGGTAATGTTTAACAAAATTACACTTTTAAGAAACTATTTAAACTTTATTTATGCAATGTTTATTAATTTTTTTAAAAATGCGAGCTTTAATTCTCTTAAAATTAGAATTTTGAACTAATTACACTTTAATTTTTTTTTTACTGTTTTACACTTGAATCAAAGGTGCAGACAATTAAAATATTTGTCTGTTACACAATACTTTTCAATTATATTTTAACGTATAATTTCAGCTCTTCGTCAACTTCAGTATTTAATTAATAAATCAACGTTATCCTGTTGAATTATAATATATGTTAAGAAAGACTTTAACCCATATTTCACGCCAAAAGGTTAGAAATCCGTCAAATCGTAAAAAGCAATTAACTTCTAGTATGCCCTGTACTTGGGCAACAATCTTAATCGTTTTATACGACTTACTGTGCTTGGAGCAGAGTTTGTAACAATATTAATTACTAAAATGGCATTATAACTAACTTTAAGTGGAAGCCGTCAGTGCAAATAGAATACGTTATGCAACTAACATGCCTACAGCGTTTCAAATCATCCTGGAAAGCTTTTCTTTAATACCTAATATGCATAATTTATTACAAAAACAGTAGGCGTTGAGTTCGCCACAATAGCGGATAAATCATTTTTTCGGTAATAAAATTTTTATTGTCAACGTAAAGGTATTCGTTCTGTTGTTTCATTGAGACATCGAAATGTCAGACTTGAAGTATTGAAATATCATTGTTTTGTTGTAAAAGTATTTTGATCTTTAGCATTTATTATTACGGCAAAATCGTATTACTTGGCATTATAGTTCATAAAAAAACAGTGACCCATATTCAAAGAAAACAATATTAGTGTTATCTATGGTACTATTGCATCCATTTTAACCAAATACGTTTTAAACTAGGTCAAAATGTTATCAAATCAACCCTTAATAGGAGAGAATTTAAATCCGTAATTGACACCGGTCGTTTTACTGTAAACAAATAATAAACACAGTTTAGAATAATTCCTTTTTCGCTGTTCTATCACATCGTTTAAAGCAAATTAATAAAAGTTATCCATAAAACAGTACAGAATTCGTTTAATTATAAACGCAATAGCATACCCAGGCATAGAAAAAATTATTGAATTACCCGGATGCAATCCCCACATATAATAATTAAAACGAAAAAGTTAAAATGTTAACGCAACCATTTACAGATTTAGCTCTAAACTATAAAATAAAACCTAAGGTTGATCTTTAAGCGTGGTACAGACACAGATCGTATTTCGAAATGTGTGTAATACAGTAAGGCTGTACTTTGTTCCGGAAGGAGTCTTCACTCATGCGGCACGAGAAGAAGTTAATGTTAACTTATAGATAGATCATCAATATCTTCGACTACACTTGTTAAAAAATTATATTTGTTACTTACCAACTGTGTAAATGAACTACAGGGGGTTTCTAAAATATCGCAAAGGGAGTTGATTCCTTATCAAAAATTAAGGAAGGTATTTCATATAAAAATTTTTTCTTATGCACCTCCTTTCAGAGTTACACCCCCCTAAAGGGAAGCGCTAAAATTAGGTTTTTATTTATTTCTCAAATTTGGATATATTTAAGGAAATGCAGAAAATAAAACGTTGGAACTTTTAAATATGAAATGTTCAAATCTGGAAAATGCACCGATAGAATCATTCAAATCTTGAATCGTTCAACGCTGGACACTCAACCCATGAAACATGCATCGATGGAATCGTTCATCGCTGGAAAGCTCAAATCTGGAATACACAAATTAAAAATTTTTGCTGCCCTCTATATTACTTACAACAGCCAAAGTATAATATAATTACAGAACACTTAGTTTCATATTTTATCAGTTCGCTCAAAAGTTATTAAGTACTAATTTGATTACTTCTTTTAAAAAATTCCATGCGGATTTATAAAACAAAACAAAATTACTGTAATCATCACCTGTCGTCTCTAATCTTGTCCCAATAAAAAATGAAACTAATGTTACATACCGTCAATAAAACATTATTGCAACATATTCCTAAAAGCATTTAATTACGTTGTTTACTAGAAAAAAATATTAGTCTATACAGCACATATTAAATTAAAACCGATTTCTTCCACGTAACCTTTACGTCAAACACATGCCAACTTAACAATGTGGCTCATGTTTCGTAAGAGAGGAAACAGCCTAAAAAATCTATTCAATTTAAATGATTGCTTTTGCAAAGAGGATAATTTTTTACACGCTATAAATAATGCGGTGATTTATTAATTTCATTTTTCAATTTGTTACTAAATTGCATGTGCAAAGATTCTTATCATACGTGATATTTCTCAATATAACGATGTTTATTCATCAAGACAGTTTAACAGCGACCTTAGAGGATGTGTTCTGTAGTATATTGAGCAAACCTTTAAAAGTTGAAATGTAAATTAGTTGACATTTACATTGAACTAAACCTGATTTGAAGATGCTTCATGAAGAAAACAGTCGCAGGATACTTACTGCAACCGATGTTTTTATTACCGTTTTTTATTTTTACACCGGCCGGCGTCTGCCACCATAACTCTTGTATCAATCTAATAATACTTTAAATAATACCACACGTCTATGTGCATCCAATGGTTTAATTTTAATTAAAGACAACTTGAAATAATTCACAATGTTTTGCAAATGTAACTGTATTTTACAAACTCCATAGGAGTAATGGACCCAATAACTAAATAATAGCGATGATTTTATTAAAAACTGGATGGAGACGTCATTAAATTAATAAAAATATAGTCTATCATTTACGCATATTAAAAAGTATATATGAAAGGACAACGTATTTAAAACACATCAACTCCTACTTATTTGAGTTACAAAATAATTTAACTCATAAAGAAACCGCAGCAAAATTATAAAAATTTGCAAGTGTTACGGTTAACTTCAAACTTTTTCAAAAACATATTAAAAAGGTAAATCAAAATTTAATTTTTATCCCGAAAATCTTGCTTATTTAAAAAGGTAGAGTATTGGGAGTATTGGGAAAGTGGCTAAGTTTAATGCTAGTTAACATTCCAAAGGAAAGTTTGATTTATGGAACAGTATTTATTTTTAATTTTTAAAAGCGGAGTTTACAAAACTATTTTTTTATCAATTTTATTACATCAATTATTATTAAAAATGTAAGTTGACAAAATTTGAAAATCCTCCAAGAGGTACATATTAATAGTAGGTCATGACCTTAAGATAGACGCGACACCTCTTAATAAAAGTCGTGTAATTATTTAAATTAATAAATAACTTGGAAAATATTTTACTGTTAACGTCAGATGTAGTTTTTTTTTTGTATTATTCGACCTCAAGCTTAAATATTGATTTGATCTTTAAGTAAATGCAAACAGGTGGGCAACATCAAGATGAGGGCAACGGCATTAAATTCTTTCAAGAAAAAATTTGGCTTAAATTGGTTTCTTTTTAATTCAGTGCTTTCATTTAAATTCGTAAGTACGGTTTTGCAAAGTTCGATCGATATTTAACTGATAAATAATCCTCGGAGCTTTTTAGAGGAATTTTATGCAACTAATGGAGTTTTACTTTATTCATAATATTTTATCAGTAGACTTAATATAATACAGCTATTAAATAGCATGGCAGTTTAAAAAAAAAAGTTTTTAAAATAAGTTTTGTTTTAAAAAAGCTTTTAAATAATTATTGCAAAGGACTTTTTGCTTTTTAACTTGATATATTAATTTTTTAGTAAGGGAGTAACACTTAATATAAAATGTTTTGGTAGATCACTTTGTTGAAAAACATACCTATTCGAATATACAGGGTGTTTCTTAAACATTGCAAAAAAAATCGGAAGGTGATTTCTTATCGAAATTTAAGGGGAGTCTTTCATATATAATTTTTTCCTTAGACATTTTCTTTCGGAGTTACACCCGCCTAAAGGGGAGCGGTAAAATTAGGTTTTCATTTTATTTCTCAATTGTGGATAAATGTAGGAGAATGATGTTTGGTAGATGTTCTATACTTATTAAAAAAATTCCCCTACTAATATTTATTATCATCTCCCAACTCCCACCTTTACAGGAGCTGAAAAGTGCGATTCCTGTTGATTTTTTATCAGAATTTTGTTGATGGGTTAAAATTAATTAAGAGCTTGGTTTATTTAAAAACTTTTTTTATTCTTTAGTTTTTTTCGTAAAACCTACCGTTTTTGAGTAAAAAATAAAATAATTAAACGTGCACCATTAAATATTCCAATATAAACAATTCATTTTGGTGGTTACCATGGTTTGTTTATGTTCACATTGGGTAAAATTGAAGGGCGTTTTAGCATTGTCGCCCCGTAAACGTCAAAATGAATTACACCCGTCAATTCTACCCAATAATAACTTAAACAAACGATGGTAACGACCAAGATGAATCGTTTTATATTGGAATATTTGATGGTTCATGTTTACTTATTTTATTTTTTACTCAAAAACTGTAGGTTTTACGAGAAAAGCTAAAAAGTAAAAAATAATCTAAATAAATCAAACTCCCAAAAAAAATATTTTAAATTTCTAAATTTTAAGCCACCAAAAAGTTCTGATAAAAAAAAAACAACAGGGGTCGCACTTTTCAGCCCCCTGTGAAGGTGGGATATGATGGAAAGTATTACTATGGGAAACCTATTAATAAGTATAAAACATTTACCAAATATCATTCTGCTACATTAATCCAAATTTGAGAAATAAAATAAAAACCTAATTTTACCGCTCCCCTTTAGGGGGGTGTAACTCCGAAAGAAGACGCCTAAGGAAAAAAAATTATATGAAAAACCCCCTTAATTTTTGATAATGAATCACCTCCTGAATGTCTTTTGCAATACTTAAGAAACACTCTGTATATTAGTTAAAAGAAAATAAACTCTTTAGAATATTTATTTCTAAAGTAAAACAAAAGATCTTAAAAAATATACTTGTTCTTTAATTAAATTTATCGTTAATATCAAACGAATCACTTAAATTACTCAAGCAAATATTATCTGATAACAAATTGCTTTTAATATGGAGGTTTTGGTGAAATTTTGTTAACAAACCAATACGTTAAAAAGTATATTGTATATTAGTAAAAAAAATAATAATTTCAAACATAAATTTATTATTATTAGTTGTTTAATTATATGTTTCAATAATTTTTATACCTTATATAATCATTCAAAAAAAAAACATTCGCTTATGAACGTTCAAGCACTGTACATACATAATTTCACTACAGTACAAATATTTGTCGTGTGCCAAAATAAATCATTAAAAATTATAATTGAGTATTAAGTCACAAGACCTAACAAAAGTTTCAATATAAAAAATATTTATCTAACGCTAATCTGAAGATACGATTGGCTTCAAATGAGTAAAAGTAATTAAATTACAGCAGTTTTTTATTACTGTTGTTCTTCTTTCCCAAACACAAAACAGAAACCCAATAAATAATTCGTGGGATAAAAAAGCAACTGCCTTAAAATTAAAATATACCCATGGTTACATACTTAGTTATAAAAAGCGACTTACACGTTTTGAAAGACAATTATCATAGCCGTGTCTTTTGTAACATTGTTTTTAAGACACACTTTTTTTTGTATATCGCGTTATAAGCTTCAGAAACAATTATTTTGGAACAAATATATTCGTAAAATAGCTACAAATGTTAATAAGTTTGGATACATTTTGTGCAATAAATAATACAATTTTTATAAAATACTTTTAAAGAATTTATGTATTAGAGCGTTTTTTTTTATTTATTTATTTTTTATATTATAAAATATAATTATGCAACAATTTTTATTAATAATTATTTGGTTATTACATTATTCTTTTTGAAGGTCCTTTTATTAAAAAGAATGTTTTTTGTTTAGGTTACTTATACAATGTAGTAAGTTATGGTTAGTTTTATCTTATTAATAATTATTTATAAAATATTTAATCAGCAGTCACTTTAACTTACATTAATTGCTAAACAAAATTAGATATTTTAATTGCTAATAACTTTTAATAATTTATTTAATTTATATTAACTTTAATTTTGCATTTAAGCCAAATTTAATTAATTAATTTAGTCACCTAACAACTTTTAAGCCATAAATCAGTAACATTAAATATTTTGCTAAATTGAGTCCCATTACTTCATTTATGCGTTTGATCCCTAAAACAATAAATTTGTCGCGCGTGATTTATTAAGCACACGATCCATCTTCTTTGACATAAATAAACTTATTATAGTATTATCCAACGAATACATTACAATTATTCCAAAAAAAAAAAAACAGGTTCACGAAAGGTTAACAGGCGATACATATTTCTAAATTCATAAAATATGCGAAGGATGCGCTGTCGAACACCTGTAAAGGAATGCATCTTAGTGGGGGAGATTTCGCAGCTGGCAAAAGTATAAAAACCCAATTTAATAGGTTATTAAACAGATTAGTATATCCACAGTTCATCAACATGAAAGTGGTGAGTGCATTGGGATGCTTCTTGCTTCGATTCAAGCATCAAGTCTTGTGTAACAGTGAATTTGTGTTCGAAACTGGATTTACCTACACATAAGCCCCGTTGCACAAAGCTTCGTTGAAAATTAACGGCTGGTTAACTTTCTGTAACGAAGCAACTTCATTGTTTGTACAGTGAAAACGATATTTGACGGCTTTGTTAATTTTAACGAAGCGTTATGCAACCGAACTTGTGTTAAGGCAATGTTCGCCAAGACTAATTTAAGTTGTTTATTTAGATCATTGTTCTTGCTGCCCTCGTGGCCGTGGCTCTTGCAGGACCCGCTGGCGCTGATAGGGACGCCGTCATTCTTAAATACGACAGTGATAACATTGGTGTTGATGGCTACAACTTCGGGTAAGTCCGGCCATGATAACGTGGACGCCCAGACTTAAGGTATATTTTGTATTACAGTTTCGAAACTAGCAACGGAATTGCCCAACAAGAATCTGGAGTACTCCAAAATGCCGGTACCGACAACGAAGCCATCGCCGTCCGTGGACAATACTCCTTCGTTGGTGATGATGGACAGACTTACACCGTCACCTACATCGCCGACGAAAATGGATTCCAACCCCAGGGCGCTCATCTCCCACACTAAACCAATTTCTTCGCGTGGAACTACATAGAGTGAAACCCCGTAACATCTTTACATTTCATTGTACAGCAAACTTATTTATAAGATCACAGAATACCAACATTATTACTGTAAAATATAAAGAAAATCAATAAAAAATTAAAAAACTGTATGCACTTTATTGGCTCCCTTGGCACTTGATGTAAAAAAAACTTGGAGAGGGTCAAATATCGTCAGTTCTAAAAGGGATAAAATTTTTAATTTAAACAAAAGCGTTCTCCAGAGCAATCTGTTTACACAAATCTTAAAAATACCTAAGTAGTTCGTTTAATATATTAGAAATATAGCCTTTTGTGAGGAATTTACGTCTTAAACAAAAACAGATTGAAGAGCTTCATCACTACACAGCAGTAGAAACATTTACTGGAACAAGAAATCTACTAACGAAGAGAAGAGAGTCCCGGAACTAGATTAGAAATTTATTAAAGTAAGATTTTTTGACTTTCAAATAAACTTAAATATTTTTTAATAAATTCTCAATAGTTTAGAATAATTGCTTTACTAGTTAATGATATCGACACTCACTGGTTTATTTTATAAATCGCTTACAAGGACTTTATTGCCGTTAAAAGTTTTCTGAAGCAACGAAGATTTACGGCTAATTGACATTCATATCAAATGAGCTGTTGTAGGCGTTTAGAGTTTGCCGTGATATTACGATATCTTTAATAGACAGTAAAACAAACTACATTTTCTTAAATATGCAGCAAAACTAAGCAACAGGTTGATTGTTGCAATATTTAGCATTTATTGTGAAGCTTATATTATAAAGACACATTTAATTTGGAATAAAAATATTTAAAAAACTAATTGACGTTGGCCACCAAACGACGTCTGCCATACTTGTTTGTGTGGGCGTAGTAAAACTTTTGTAAAAACAGCATTTTTTAAATTTTAACTCATTTGCAGTAATCACTTTAAAATAAATAAATGGACAATATTAAAAAGACTACACTTTGCGTAAAGAGAAAATTGAGCATTCTAGGGGAGATGAGAGAGTCACGTGAACTAAATGAATGTAAATCGACTACTGAAAATGACGCTGAAATGTAATGCACCTGGAAGGAAAGATATTGACAGACCTCGAAAACGGTAGAACGCCAAGTCAAAATAGGCTTTACGGGGCCTAATCCACGACGATAGTACCTAATGTATAAAACACGGTGGAGCACGGAAATAACATAAAATTGGATTTGTTCCAATTCAAAAATGTGGTATATCGAACAAATATCAATAAATCACCTAATCCAGATGGGGTTTATCCGGAAAAAGTAAAAAAACATTCCCAAAAATAAATATTATGATGGCAACCCTGTACAAACGATGTCTCAACGAAGAAAAAATTCCCAGGGTATGGAAAACATCCTATATAACCCACATACAAGGCCCCAAAAATGATCCTGCAAGTTATCGGGGTATAGCAGTGATCAGCACCATAAGTAGAATATATTTTCGAATACTGAAAAGCCTAACAGAAAAAGAAATTGAAACAAAACAAGCAGAAAAACAAGCTGGATTTCAAGCAGCAGATCTACAATTGATAATTTGTTCACGTTAAAGATTACACTGCATAAGAGAGTTCAAAGGAACAGAAAAACTCGCATAGCCCTTATGGATCTGGATAAAGCATAGTACAGCGTACCAACTCCTAAAATATGTAAGGAGGTGCAACAACTAGGTATAGAAACCACTCTTATTCGAGCTACCATGCAATTGTTCGAAGAAAAAATAGAAAAACTTTTACTGAAGCTCTTAATGTCTTAATACAACAAAAAGTCTCAGACAGGGATATTGTCTGTCTCTTGCGCATTTTAAAATATATATAAAAATACGGGACTGAGAGTGAGAGACGACACACTTTTTAGTTTATATTTTGCCGACGTTCAAGTGGTGACTTCTAAAGACGAAGAAGACTTGAGTTACATGGTGAGGAAATTAAAGGAAGAGTATAATCGGACAGGATTAATAAGTAATATGAACAAATCCGAGTATTTAATGAATTAAAGAAATAAACGACTTACCTTATGATACTGAATACATAAAAGGAGTGGAAATATGCATATACAATATACATATTTAGGAGTCATTTTAAACAAATTAGGAAATAGCGACGAGGAAATAAACAATCGTGTAAATAAGAGCAGCAATCTAATAAAATCGCTAAATTTGATAATTTGAGGAAAAATATTAGAAAAGAAACAAAAAAAAGGATGTACAAAAGTTTGTACAACCTGTAACAATATACGGCGCAGTCGTGTGAGATTCAAATAATACAAATAAAAAGAAATTTTTAGCTACTGAAATGAACTGCATAAGGAAAAGCTGTGGAAAATGGAGACTGAGCCCAGTTAGGAATAAGACAGTAAAAACGAGACAGCTAACATGGTTTGGGCACACTAAAAGGATGGACGAAAATAGACTGGATTTCGACCTAGAAGAGGAATAGAGGACGACCAAGAAGAAACTGGAGAGTAGATATAGAAGAAACAATGAGAGATAGAGGTTTAGAGGAGGACATACATTACGGCAAAAAGAAATAGAAACTATAGACGAGGACGCGGTATATCGCCGCAAAAATTCGTGCATCAATGTATAATATTTGATTAAAAATGTTCTGTTTAATTAACGTCATGCATATACCATTTCCCATAAATCTCCTGAACAAATAAAATATGCAAGACTTATATTTGTCGAGATACAAACTGCGACACTTTCGCAATTCAAACTATAGATTTAAATACAAAAAGCCATTCGCCTTTTGCTGGCTTAACACAAAAACAATGGCAGTTTCTTTCAGCATTGTTTTTTACTAAACTTATACATTTATGTTTGTCTAAGTGCCTAAGAAAGGTATAAATCTACATAAATATATTAACTTAATTTTCTGATCAACCAATAAATCAAATCTTTCATAAAATCACAAATATGCATGAATAATTAAATAAAACTCATTTAAAAAACAACATTGGTTGCTGAACTTGGTCTTCCTTGTAACAGGCAGCAAAAGGATTCACACGAACCATTTCTGAAACGGAGATTGGCGATCTGAAATGGCAAAGTATATTAAACTAACAAAATTATTAAAAGAATTCGTTATAGCCTGTTATTTATCGACAAAGCATTTATATTATTCACAAAAAAAAACCTGAAGGATGATCCAAACGCTTAACAAGGAATTCAGATGAGTGGGGGAACGAAATAGCTCACAAAAGTATATATAAAGTCAAATTATTGTTTCGCAATATAGATTAGTTCATCAAGCATAATCAGCATGAAAGTGGTAAGTGATCGAAATCTACTAATAATTAAGTTGCGGCAAACAGTGATGTAATAAGTAGTGTCAGTGCAACAAAAACTACTGATAAATTTTCACATTAGATAAATATCTATACAATATCAATTTATTTTACTGCGAAAAAAATTAGACAAGATACGTAATATACCGGGTGACTCAGTTTAACTGTCGCACCCCTATAACTTTTTAATTATTGAAAATAACCCCAACAAACCCCATATTATTGGAAACGGCGACAAATTTTCTATTAAGTGATGTGCATTTGTTATCTCTACGATGACGTATGTCAAATCCGCGATAGGCAACTGTTGTTTTTTTAAATAGCATAGCATAGTTTACATTTTTGTTGTTGATCCGGATAGAGAATTTAATTCCGAATCCGACAACGTATGCATACATAAGAAAATTTTCAAGAAAAATCAGTTCAAAGTCGATTTCTTTTACACACTCTGTGAATTAAAATCATTTCCAACCTTTCTTAATCAGAATACAATTTTATTTTTACTTAACAATTAACAACTAACAATATTGACAACATAAGTTATAAACTTTAAACTGTCATTTACTGAGGCGATCGATTTTTCTTATATTAAATAGACTGGTTGCTATAATTTGCTAAATAAACTTTGAACTGATTTTTCTCGTAAATTTTCTTATGTATGCATACTTTTTTAATACATAGTCGGATTCAGAATTAAATTCTCTATCCGAATCAACAACAAAATTTATATTATGTAATTTTTAAAAAAAAACAGTTGTCTATCGCGGATTTGACATGCGTCATCGTAGAGATAACAAATGCACATCACTTAATAAAGAATTTGTCGCTATTTTCAAAAATATGAGGTTTGTTGGCGTTATTTTCAATAATTAAAAAGTTATAGGGGTGCGACAGTCAAACTGAATCACCCGGTATAGCATCTATACAAAGTTTCTACATTTTTTGCTAAAATGTGATGGATAGTAGTAGTAGTCTTTATTTGTTCTGAAAAATCCTAAAACGCATAGAACATGTCACAATAATGATAATAATAATAATACACATATATACGAATATATACACAACACAAAAAAGAGTTTTTAAAGTAAGCGTCATTAAGATATTCACTAACTCCATAGTAAGCTTTAGACTAGAGATTAGGACATTTCTTAATCTTTTCTTTAAGTCGAGGGTGGGTAAATTAAACAATATTAAACAAATTGCTGCTAAACATGATTGAAGGTACCTTTTTGTACTCATTGCAAAGTTTATGATTTTTTTAACCAGCTATGAATCTGTATATTTATTGTAACATGTCACATTGAAGGAAATAATACAAAGTTGTTAGTAAAGGCTTTTTAAGGATATCCATAAATTATAAAACAAATAAAAACAAATGAAGATATATAAAATTTATTTATAAATTTCAAATCTACACAAAAAAGTGTCCTTATAATATCGAAAACATATTTTGAGTTTGATTTAAAATAAGCAAGTTAAAAGCAAAAATCGAAAATGTATTTTTTTTTGTTTTTTATCAATAGCGGAAAAACTATAAATGTTTTCACGATTTTTTTTCATAGAATAGTTGCTTTTAAATCATAGATCATTTTGACTCATTTAACCTACTCTATATTATAAATCTTACCATTCACGAGATCCCCATGCTGTTAACGATAACCGGGACACCCTGTATATGTTAAGGCGTATACGCGCGGGCGCATGCAGACCCAAGGTTTACTAACAAATGTTCATACCTTATTTTAGCAGAGAATGTCAAATATACCCGTTTTTGATATTAAGGTTTTTTCTACGAAGATGGCATTCATTACCATAAATTACCATAAGTTTTTTCGGTAATGATAGGTCCGAAAACTATCGTATCCTGTTGTCGACACTTCTTCATAATTTAACAAAAAATAAATCGGGTAACGTTTAAATTACATATTACGTAGGACAATAAGGAAATCAATTAAATTAGCTCAAAACAAACAAAGAGTATTAAACGATGCCTTTAGAAAACTTTTGTTGAAAACTACATTTTCAACTGAATATGTTGTATCTAGACTAGAATATATTATATTAAATGTCGTTGCATAGATAATTTTTAATGACTTCCAAGTTTTGTAGCAAATAAAAATTTTATTTTATAGATCCTAGCTCTTGCCGCCCTTGTGGCTGTAGCCCTTGCAAGTCCTGTCGACAGAGAGGCATACATTGTCCGTTACGACAGCGACAATATCGGTCTTGATGGATACAACTTTGCGTAAGTATGAATTACACACCCTGTACATATTAACTTCTGGCTAAGAAATAATGTGGAGCAACGTTAAATCTTCAAGACTTTTAAAAGTTTTTTTGATTTTGATTCCTATTGATTCTAATCTAAAATCAATGCTCCAAAAAATATCTGAGCACAAATAAAGTTTAACAAAATTTACTTGACGAAAAAACTAAAAAAAAATCTATTTCTTTTCTTAAAAACTGAGCCCGTTTAAAACATAACACTAAAACAATATATAAACAAAATATAGCTCAATCCAATAGCGTACTTTCTTTTTTGTGCGTCCGTCAAGAAAATCAGTTGTATCCGATCAATTTTTAGGCTGGAAAATACATCTTTACTGGACGAGTAGACAGTTTTGGGACGAGCCGTAGGCGAGTCCTGAAAGCATGCTAAAGTACCACTTTCCGGTTTTATTACGTAAATTACTATTAATTTGCCTATTATAGATATAACTATTACATTCAGTTAATTACTATTCAAATTACCCATTAAAACACGCAAATATGCATAATCGTATTTTATTAATTTTTCCAAAAGATTGACAATGTCCTACTAAAAATGTCTTCAGCGCTTAAGTTAAAAACCGCATTTTGAATTAAAATTTACATAAGTTCAACAAAAACAAGAATTAAAACAATTAAATTCACAATGTTACAAAACTTCGAAGAAGGTCAGTTCCTTTCTGTTAGAATCATCTCATTCCAGATTTTTTTAAATGCTTAAATTCTTCGAATTTTATTTATGTATATAATTCTTTCCAATAACCTTGCCTTCGATTCGCTCATGCATTTAATGCCTGTTCTCACTTCACAATTTAATTACAGATACGAAACGAGCAACCAGATCTCACAGCAAGAAACTGGACAACTCCAGAACGCCGGAACCGACCATGAAGCTATCGCCGTCCGCGGATCATACTCTTTCGTTGGTGATGATGGTGTCACATACACCGTCACTTACATAGCCGACGAAAACGGATTCAGAGCCGAAGGTGCCCATATTCCTAAATAATTCAAAATATCAATAAGCAATAGGTCCATCAAAATCTACATTTCGAGATTCTGCTAATTTATAATAAAATACACAAAATGAGAATGTGCCGTTGATTTATTTCTGTAAACGTTAATAAAAGGATTACCAACAACTGTTGTGAAAATATTTTTTAATCATCATAACCAAATATAGATTTAATCTCATAGGAATAACATGTCGTTTCCAGTAAATTAAATAGTCAGAAAATATAGGTTTAAATGTCGGTTAACTTTGGATTTTTCCCTACTTTAAAACACATTGTAGGTACAATCAAGAATTCGTTTAGTAATAGAGATATACACTATTATGCTTTTACGACAAAATAATTTAAAGACTTTTTTTATGTGGCAGAGTTTTTAAATTTAAGAAGGTCAAGATGTCGGCCGATTCTGTGTCTAACTTAACTCTTTTTATAAAATTTTCAATTCTAAAATCACTTTGTTTTGTGCATTTAAGAGAAAGTTTGTTGGTCACTATTATTTTAGTTATAGCCATTAATTGTTTTTATTGCACTATATTAAATAATAAATAATAAGTGAAAGAAATTAACTTAAAAGTTTTCCTTGAGCCTAATTATTCGTTTAAGAGTGAGTATGTGTATTAATAAAATCTGATCAAAGGGTTAATGATTTAATTTATTTTCTCTACCCTAACAATTATCAAGAATCCAAATAATGGATTTATACCGGTTAAGGGTGACAAAAAGAATAAATGTAAAAATTTAATGCTTTAATGTCTTAGTAAAACTAGCAAAAATCGTTAACTCTACACGAGTTTCAATTAACGTCTGGTTAGGTTAAATAGTACGAAGACTTTTTAGTATCAAACTAAAAATTTTAAATTATTTTTTTAATTAGTTTTTGTTTTAATAATAACATTTTTATATATTTTACGATAGTACACACTTCGTATGGAAAAACAAAAGTGTAGGCGTCGAATAAAGCAACATTACTTGATTCATTGGTGGAAGTTGCAAGAATGTAAGAGATTGATTTATCATATTAATTATCGGTAATAGTAGTGTCGCTACTTCAGTACTGATGTCGCGATTAGCTTAAGTAAAGTTATTTAGTTGGTTACTAATTAATGCAGTTTCCTTTCTCTTTACATTGTTCTGTGCAGCTAATTGTTGACTTTAAATACAACACACACACAAGCGATAAGACACGAAGTTCTATTTAAATGCTTTAAAAATAAAAGCTTTTCAGAAAACTAACGTTTAATATATACAGGAAATTTTGATTTTTTTTGCTTAAAGACGATTTAACACTTTTAAAAGAAAAGATTAAATAAAAGCAACGAAAAAATAAGGAAACCTATGAAAATGGAAACAGAAGAAAAATAAAGAGCGGATAAACGAGATATGTACAACAAAATTAAAAGATTAGGAGAAAGGTTGGAAGCACAAGTAAAGGAAAAGAGAAATAACAATGGTTAAAGGCATGAGTATCACACAAAAACAACTTGCTGAAGGAGTGCAACAATTTATTTGAAAAGATTGGAGTTAAAGTTGATATTATAGGATCACACAAGGTTGGTAAATCAAAAAAGTCAAGTACGTTGAAATGTCTTCGCAAAGAAATACATTAATTTCGTGAACGGCCTTAATTTTTGAAAATCTCCAACTACTAATAATTTTACCATTATGTGCATCTATTGGGTACTTTTTGAGTATTCATTTGTTATTTTTGGAAAATTTCAGTAGGCAAAGATCAGCAAACATCCACTAGAGAGTTGCAAACAGCCAGTAACGTAATGCTCAACTGGACCAAACAATGGAAAATTAAGCTTAACGAGTCCATCCATGTCAATTTTACAAACAAAAGGATATCGGATCCACTGCTACTTAATATAAATGGGACTATAGTACCTACCATATGAAAATCAAGCGAAATATCTTGGCATGACCCTTGACGCAAAATTGCGATGGAAAGAACATGTTAAAAAGAAAAAAAATGAACTTAATCTAAAATACAGACAGTACTTCTGTCTTCTTGGTAGATATTCCAAATTATCAATTTACAATAAGATCCTAATATACAAACAGGTCCTGAAACCGGTGTGGCTTTATGGTATTTAACTTGGGGTTGCACCAAAGACAGCAATATTACATGTATCCTGACTTTCCAAAACAAAGTGCTACGTAATATGGTAAACGCTCCATGGTACGTCCGCAACAGTGATCTTCATCGAAATCTTGGAATACCAATGGTTAAAGAAAAAACTAAAAGGTTTGCTGGTAAACACGAAGCCAGACTCCACCATCAAGAGAATGCAGAAGCTCTTCAACTGCTGGACAACCAACATCTTGTCCGAACATTGAAGAGGACAAAGCCCTTTGAACTCGTGTAGTGTGTTTTGTGTAAAAGCAGAGCATAGTGCGCGAGGGAGAGTGAATAGAATATAGTCAGAACAATCTAGAAGACATCAATGGATAGACGCTAGCCCTTAAGTATTTAGTTTTAAGATTTATTAGAAAAAAATTATGGTTGCCTATTAGACCAGTATTAATAAATCAAACAACGTAGGTGTTTAAAATTTAAAAAAAAAATGGAAAATATTAACATTCAAATTAAGAGCCAAAAACATTACATTCTACAAACAAACGCTAAGGTTGGTGAGCACGCAAAAATTTAAAAAAAAAAACTAAAAATCCTCACAAAAACATCCTATTTGCATAATGTATACGTGCTCAGCAATTTTATTTGCTTGTTACCTGTAGTAGTACAAATTATACCGTAACCTATTAGTTTATTGGGCGCCAATTCCGATGTTACCTAGATAGAACTTGTTTTGAAAATATTATCTTTAAATGGCAAATTATTTAAATGTGCATGTTGACTGAAGCTCATCACATTATGACTTTGCACACAGTATGCATGTCATAATGCAACCATAATAACATGAGCAAACATTATAATTATATAACTAATTGTCACTTCAACAACAATTTTAAAATAATTTTATATCATGGGCAATGAACCTTTAACAATTACACTTAAGTAATATTAGCTGATTAGTTTCAACTTGTCTATTAATTTAATAAAATGTGTTTGTTTACATTTCTGTTCATTTTAGTATTGCCAGTCATCGTTTATTTCTTAAAGTGTCGTTCTTCTCTTTTGTGTATTATATAAAGTCTGCTTCCATATTATTAAAGACGAATGTAATAAATGTTTCAAATTAATTTTGTACAAGTTTTTTATCTAGATTGTGGATTATCTAGAGACAACGAAGAACCTAATGTAGTAGATTACCAGACATTGGTCGAAAATAAAAGAAATGTTACTACTACGACAGATCCCACACCATAATCTTACTCGAGAGAAGTTTACAAAAGACACACAAGCTTTTTTGCAACATTCGCCAATCACTCTTGATTTTACAGACAATAGACAAAAGTAAGTTTTTAAGCTTAACCGACGCGACGCCACGTTGAGAATTGCAGTTCACAAAATAAAGTGTCACCGAGTCTGCAAGTGAAATCTGATAACTTCAATCGAATATCAGTGAGTATAACGATACGATGGCATCGCCGATTATTAGTATATTTTCAGCAACCTTGAGTCTATTTTTACAAAGTTAATTTCTCTACCTAATTCATGCTAAGGACGTTCAGATTCTTGGCGCGTTACTTGAAATACACTTTTTACAGTTTATAAATATTAATAAGACATTAATTTAATGAAGACACTATTAATTGATGCGTAATGTTGACCTAAAACGAAATAGCTATTTACATGAAACACCGCACAGAACTTTAATGCTTCTAATTTAAAGTTCAATGAGGCAAGACGGGTCCAAAAATTTATCAGATGATTGGTGAACTTCAAAGTGTAAGTAGCTTCCTAAATGATTAATTTAAGGCACGTTAATACCAAAAAAAAGTTATAAAGGTCAAGGATAGGCATGACCTTTCGCTACAGGGATATTCTTTAGTGTTTCGTTAAATTTATGTACATGAATAGATATAAGTAAAGATGATTTTAAACAAGAATATATACTTCATAAAAAAACAAAACTATACTGCCTGAAGTTGATCGTTTTTTAATCTAAATAAGGTCGAATGAAGATTGACGTGTGACATAAAAATAATTGGCAAATAAACGTTAAAAAAAATACTACTTTGGGCCTAATTTTATATTCTTAATAGGCTTACCAGGCTTAACACGAAAAAATAAAAGAAAGAAGAAGATAAAAAATTATTACATCACAAATACGTAAAATTTGCTTATGGTTGTTTATTTTTAGATTTAAGAGATCACATGGGTTTAACCAGACTCTTTGTCGACTAGGAGATGATAGTCTTAAAACTGGTCTAGCATTTCGAGATCTTTGGAAGAAAAAGACCAGTGATTGAAATTATATTAATAAATGAAGCATTAATCTTGTACACAGTTTATGTTAAGTTAAAATCCTTAACTTTAAATAATTTATGTTATATTTAAGTTGAGGTAGATACGAGGGATGTTTTTTATATTCGCGGAATGGGGTAAAAAGAGACTCAAACTTTAAAGTTTTGTACTTCTAGTTTTTAATATATTTTTCTCGAACATATCTTTATTTGTTAAATCTTTTAATTTAATCGATTTTTCTAGACCGTTATAAAAATAGTTTTCCGATTTGCCTTCATAATGTTCATTTGTTGCTGCTTTCAATGACTCATTATCGGTGAAATTCTTTTCACGAAGTTTCTTTTTCAAATAAGGAAACTGATACAAATCTCCGGTAACGTGTACTGGAATAGATCCACACAGCTCCATACAGCTTCAATAACTGCTTGCAACACTAGGCTCGGTGTTCTTTTTGATGCGGTATAAGATTTCTCGGCACACGCCTTGCGCTGACTTTTGTCTGCCGTTGTTTCGAATATTTTGAACCTTGTAATCGGCCATTTACCATAAGGGTGTCCTCAACCTCCTCAACCATTTCATGTGTTACCACGTCATTTGGTCTATCCCTGCGATCATCGCCTTCTAATGATTCTCTACCTTATTTAAACAAACGTGATCACTTCTACACCATAGTTTTATCAGGATCAGCATCTCTATAAACAGCTTTCATTTCATTTAGAACATTTTCCACACTTTTTCGTTGTTTTGTGAAGAATTTAAATACTGCACGACTCTCTGTATTCGACATTTTTAGAAATAACTCCCACATTAGCTTATTCTTTTGAAGATTTTAAAGGTACTAATTAGCCAATCAGCAGAAAATTTTGTTTTTATGTCTAAAAATGATTATCTGATACAACAAAAATATTCTTAGCACGACCGTTTTTTATCTTCTGTCTTACTCCGTAAATATAAAAAACTGCATTATTATGACTATAACATCTAAATAGTAATTTAAAGTCGAAAGAAAAGTTCAAAGACAGCAGTGGCACGCGAGCTACTTCTTGAAGAATAAACTATCTGAAAATAACATACTTTTTGCCATGTTAGTAAATATTTGCGTCATAAAAAAAGCACAAAGTTTTTAAGGTATATTATTTAATCGTTTTTCAGCGACCTTTGCACCAAGTAACTTTTTTATCGTCGGCGCCTGCACGCTACTTAATCTAAGTAATAAATAAACAATAAATCACGAACGTACGATACACCCATATGAACAAACAAAAAAAGCGACCATTGTTCGTTTATGTACATCAATAAAACGCTACCTACCATCAATGCATACCTAATTTACGAGTCCTGTCTAACTTTGCCATCGCACGAGAATTATGAATGCAGTGGGTGAACTGGAAATTAGATTTATTCATTCATTCGCAACGTTTCTAGATCAGTTCGTGCCTTGATCTTGAACTGAGCGGTTCAGATATGCACTTAGAAACTGGTTCTTTTGAAATGGATTAATTAAATGAACTTAAAGCAAGGTGAAGCCTAATACGAACCCATTCTGACCTCTACAGTTTATTTATATTATGTGCAAACTATACAAAAATTTAATATTTTGTCGGTTACATCAAATTTAACATTGTTATGAAGACAAATACTTCAATAAATAAAATGTACTGTTTTAAGTTTAAAATTTACAAGAACAATATCTATTGAATGTATCAATTCAAAGGATTACACTTTTAATTTTCAAAGCTGCGTAAATATATAATGAATATTAAAACTGTAGTTACTACCGCATTTTTAAAGCTAAATTACATGTTAACAATGCAAAAATAAATTAAAATATTTAATTTTGACCATAGTTAGCCTGGATTGAAAGGTTATATATTACAGTCAAAATAACAGAAGTTAGTATCTCATTATTTATATGGATAAAGTTCAAGAAAACCTCTGTGTTATAAATTATAATTACATAACAGCCTGTAATTATTAAATTAAATCTGAACTTTAGCCCTGCACATTTTATGGCGAATTTAATTATAAAATCAATGTTCTACCTCGACGACGTTCAATAGTTTTGCATTTTTAATATAACAAGCCGGCAATAAATTATCGTTTCGTGTGTAATACATTTGCACACCTTAAAAATGCCGTCGAAATAGTATTTGGTTTAATAATTCACAAAACATTTAATGAAAACGACAATTCAAAGGTAATGAGTAAATATATAAAACGCATCGGTCGAAATTGATGTGGTAATCTGGTAATATCGAAACACAAACATGTTTTAGCACACAGACATAAAAATATAAAAATTAAAAGCCCTTTAAGCTAAAATAAGTACTTCAGAAGTACATAGTCTGAAAATAAAGTTTACAGACTAGTACTGCAAAATGAAAATAAAATAACTTTTTTCAGATTTTTTATTTATTCGAAATAATTTTCTTTTAATTAAATGCACTTGTTACGTAGATCTAATAGTGATTCGCAAGAATTTCTAGCTAGTTTTGTGGTATAGCCTCCAATAAACCAGTAGATTATGTTTGAATGCTCTCAGTGTCATCAAAATACTTCCCTTTCAAGGGAATTTTGAGTTTTGGTAATAGAAAGTAATCGCACGGTGCTAAATCTGGCGAATACGGTGGATGATTTTACACACAGACTTATTTTTTTGTAAAAAACTGTCGAATAATTAATGAATATGTGACTCAGTGCATTATCGTAAAGCAAACACTTACTACTGATTGTTAGACCTTGTGAAATCAGTTCTTTTTGGATAATGTCTTTGTAAAATAAAAAACAATGAACTATATTTTAATCTTCAATGGCGTTTTGCGTGGCGTTTTTCGTAAATTTTTGCCTTCTGGTTAACTTTTCGACTTTCATTCAGTACTTTGACGCTTTGTGGCACGATCATATTGAAAACACCATGTCCCATCACCCATTATAATCAATTCCAGGAAGTTTGGATCATATCTTTTGGATCAAACGATTTCTTTAGAACGTTAAGTTCTCATCAGTTTTTTATCTACTGATAACCTGTGTCGAACGAATTTTGCAAAAACCTAGTTTTTTCTTAAATCTTCTTTTCACAATAATCGAATTGTTTCACAATTGATGCCGAGAGCCTATTCCACGATTCTAACAGTTGCATGCCAATCATTTTTCGGGTGTTCGACTTGTTGATGGTGAGCCTCCACGATCATTAATTTTTTAATTTCTCTCTACCTTTCAAAAATTCTTTATGCCACTTAAAGACTGTTACATGTTTCAAACAATCACCCCTACAAACTTTTTGCATTATTTCATTTTTTGTGGCATCTGTGACAAGTTCCGCATGTAATTTTATCACTGCTCTTGTTTGTTTTTCATTTTTCCACACGATCGAGTTTACTAATGATATTAGGCCACTATTCACGAATGCGACGCGCTATCTAGTTTGTTGTTGTTGTTTATTATAAATTTAGAGTTTAAAATAACATCTAAACACTTAAATGATGACATCCGTTCTTCACTTATTAAGCCAGTATCCAAACTTTATTGTCAGACTGTGTTTGATTAAAGATTTTGAATATTATTTCAGATGTTATTTACATGGAAACAAACGAATGTTTGTTTCCATAAAAAATTCATGAAGTTTTGAGTAATTTTTTTCATGTAATACTAGATACTTATAAGAAACAACAATCAATAAATGAAACCTAAATTACCTGCTTTATTTTAATTTATTTTAAACCATTCAGTAATGTTTAAAAACTAAAATAGATTACCTTGGACATAATCCTGTTATATATTTTTGATTATTAGCCCTTTAAGCACTCAATATATAGACAATAAAAAGTGTATTTACACAAAACATTGCTGCATCTTTTGCAATAACATTACATAAAAACATACAAAACTAAAAATTTATGTAAGAAGGGAACAGCTATTTGTTTATTAAAAAAATTATTAAGTGAAGGTACAATAATAAATGAAATAACACACATTTACATATTGAAATGCCAATGTAAAGTAACTTGTTGTATAGTACAAAGGTATTTTACGAGTTTTGTACATTATTGAACTATTAGAAACTCGTAATGTCAATACAAAATTATTTATAACTTACAAGACCTGGCTATGCGCTTATGACAGGCAAAATCTTCCAACACGCGTACCAAAATTCATAAAAACAGTGCTTCTAAATGTCAATGGTAATGCGATGCCACAAGACTTTATGGGTGTCATCATTTGAAACTTGAAATATTACTATAAGAGTTATAAATCGTTCAGCTTTTCCGGTTTAAAATTGTTTAATTGACTTTATCACCTTTACCAAAACTTGCATTGCAAATAATCAGGTAAACAAAAAAGAGGGGACACGTTATCTGTTCAAAATAAACCAAGATGGAAGATATATAAATATATAAAAGAAGCCCCTTGCATTTGATAAGCACATTATATTTTTCCGACAGTCAGCAGACTCCAAAACTCAAAAACCATGAAATTGGTAGGTAAAAATACTGTCATATATTGAAAAATCAAATTTTTTATCAAAAAAACAATGCATTGAAGTTTTTTGCATATTAAGAAGCTTTTTTCTGTTTTGCTCTAGGCCCTTATTTTCGCCGCCATTTTGGCCCTTGCCGTAGCTGCCCCCCCAACCGGTTACAAAGACGCTGTCATCCTCAAATACGAAAATGACAACATTGGAGTTGATGGGTACAAATTCGCGTAAGTATTTACAATTCATTATTAATTTCAATTTTAAATTTAAACCGTCCTTCAAAGTACGATTTCTGCGATGTCTTTAAGGCTATACGCTGACATGCAATTAGCAGTTGTGAAACAGTTTGGTTGCGGGAGTCATTGCCATTGGTTTATGCGCTCACATGCAACTGATGTACAACTGTAAATTTGGGCAACTAAACAGTTTGTGTCTTGACCCAAACTGAACGGTGCACGACTGTTTTGTGCTGTATAGGTTTGAAAGCAAACAATTTAGTTGCTTGTGTGCTTGCATCTATGTGACTCCTGATTCAGTTTTGCGTATGTGAGCGCGGTATAACCATTCACAGATTAAACTCTTACAGAACTAATTAATTGCAAGTAAATCGATAACCTAAATCGTTTTGAGCAAATCTGTAAAACTTTTGCAGCAAAAAAACAAACTTTATTTAACAACACATAATAAAATACCTCATTATTTTAAAAGAGAAGGCAATACGGTCTTCACTTTGACAATATCATCCCCCCGAAGTACTTTATAGAGAGATCTAACCAACAATTCACTAATTAACTAATGGAGAGTGTCCCAGACATCACTAACATATTAATTACGAATCTAATTTATTTTTAAAAATAAACCTAACGAATATTATATATCATGAGGTGGAGAAAAATAAATACTGCACACAATGGCATTAACATAATAGGTATATAAAATTTTATTTACTTTTTATTAGGCGTCATTCGACTTCCTACTTTTAAAATCAGGTAATAAATGTAATATTCAGCGATAAACACATTTTTCAGAAAAATATTAAATAATATTGGGCCATTATGACAACATTTTTGATCAAGTAACAAAGTTTTTGAATATGAAATTTACTACTTCATATATTTTTGAAAACTCATTAGCTGTCGGTGAAACCTTCCACTTAGGACATATTTTGTTTATATAGCCCATCAATACCTTATAGATTTTGGCGTATACCTTTAAAAAAAATATGATCGTTAGTATTAAGTTACTGAAAACCTATCTCTCATCAAAAAACAAAAAATTAAAAACGTTTTATTAAGATACATCAACGTTTGGAATAGTTTTGCATAGTGTGCAGGTAGGAGTATTTTCACCAAATAATAATATACAAGATGTATTGGAGATCATTTCCAAAAACAAACTAAACCGAGCTCCGTGGCTGGTTGGTACGCAACCTTCCGAGTTAATCGGGAGGTCGTGGGTTCGAATCCCACGGCCGTCTGTCATCGTAGAGGTTTCAGGTGGTTTCCTCTACCTACTATAGGCAAATGCTGTGACAGTACTTCCACCTACCCTTACCTTACCCACCCTTTCCTTGTTCCCCGCCCCCTCCTCCCGGACGCTAATGGCCATAGCTGTCGAAGCGTCCTTAAACACTCAATTAAAAAAAAAAAAAAAAAAAAAAAAAACTAGAAATCAAAGTGACTATGACCTCTAGTCTAGAATCTAGAACACTCTGTTTATTCTATAGTCATATTTCTATTAAATTGTCTTACTAAACGGTTTTTTTAATAACTTCTGCTTGTTAATAATTATCCTATTAGACAATTAACTGGTAGTGAAGAATTTTGGTTTTTTGATCAGCTAATGAAAACAAACGAAATTTCTTAAGAACCAACCATTTGTCTCTTGAATATAACAGTTATTGACATTGCGCTGAAAATGGCATAGTCTGAACGCAAAAAAGTACAGCATTGTAGATGACAAATTTGCATATGTAGTCAGCTTGCTGTAGTTCTATTAAGTACCACAGCTTAAAATATACTTTAATACAACAAATAATTGGAATGCATTACTGTTTACACAATTGTTTTTAAAACTCGGCCGTTTGATATCTACAAGGTTTGATTTGTTATATAATCTATTACTATTTTGTGTTGTTTTGTGGAATTGCTGAAAAGATGTCTAAACACCACGACTTTTTAGGCTCATGAATAATATTCTCACGAAATTTAAACTTTTGAGTCTTTTAATATTAACGTAAGCAACATTAGAAACTTAATAACGTTAGATAATTTTCAGAAATATCTCGAGAAGTCAATAAGAATTCTAATACGTGTACGTTTAACATTATAATGTCA
Source organism: Elmis aenea (assembly GCA_947652605.1). Taxonomy (NCBI): domain Eukaryota; kingdom Metazoa; phylum Arthropoda; class Insecta; order Coleoptera; family Elmidae; genus Elmis; species Elmis aenea. Next base: position 23,950,214 of record OX393580.1, read on the forward strand.
TTAACATATATCAATTGATTTCGTAATTGTGAATGGTACTACATAACGTTGGATTTATTTTTTGAGCGAAATTACTTTCAAATAAACATTTGATGCATTCATTTCTCAAGTATTTTCTTTATTTTATTTATCATTTCCAGTAAAATAAAGTTTTCAGCACTAAAACGAACTTCTTTTGTTGCACTGCATGTTTTTGTATTACAATAGATTTGATTTGAAAAATGTAAAACACAAATGGAATGTAAAATTATATACAGGTTGGTCCATATAGAAGGGCCATTGGGATCTCGTAAACTTTAAAAGCTAACAAAGAATTTTAAATTAAACAAATTGTTCCCCTTTCTAAGACCTATTCAGTGATGCTTTAATGTTTTAATAAAGTGCCATGGCACCCTAGATAATAACCAAAAATTATATTGGGCGATTTTTTTAAATCGCTAAAAACTCGGTTATACTTGATGGTACAAAAATATTTTTGGGGAAAAGTTGAAAATTTTTTTACTCGCAGTAAAATGAAAACAATTGTTTGTAACAATATTGTTTAAATTCATGGCTTTACTGGGACTTTGATGAATTTTATTTGTTTTGAGTCTAAATATTAAAATAAATACATTACAACTTATATTATTGAAAAGAGGGGAGAAATGCTTTTTCATGAGTTACAGCCATTAAAAAAAATTGGAGTTTGTAATTTATCTAAGAAGTTAAACAATATTAAAACAAATTAATATTTTAATTTTACAGTGCTTAATAAAATCTACAACTTTTTCCCCAAAAATATTTTTGTTCCATCAAGTATAACCTAGCTATTAATGAATTTTAAAAAAAAAACGCTCATTGTGATTTTTGTTTATTATCTAGCGTGCCATGGAACTTTTTAAAAACATTAAAGCATCACTGAACAGGTCTCAGAAATGGAAACAATTTGTCTAATATGAATGTCTTTGTAGCTCTTAAAGTTTACGAGATCCTAATAGTGGCCTTTCTATGTGGACCACCCTGTATATATTTTTTTAGCACGTAGTAGATCATCATAACTTCATTGAAACTAAGATTTTTAGCTTCCATATACTTTTATGTACGTTTTGCAAAGAACAAGGAAGATTTGTTAAATTTGGCGAAAATTTTATCGTTATAGCATGCCATGAAAACAAGTAACGCTTGTTGTTGACAAAATAAAAGACGGTAAGCTGTTCGGTCAAAGTTAATCTACGATCAGAATGAGAAACAAGTTTCACGCGTTTATGCAGTTTTGAATTTCCTTATTTACTCGTATCAAAGTTTAAAAATGCAAAATCTCCTTATGAAAAGTTCTCGTATCCATCTTTAAAATATCTTCTAGCGTTCCAATAAAATATGCGAATATTACAAATCTCTCAACATACAACGTGTGGGCGGATCGTGTGAATTATATCTCACAAAAGCAACCGAATAACGTATATGGTGAATAACCGACCTTCCCATATGTTACTTGTAACAAAACGGTGTCATATCTGAATTTTTTTATGTCGAAAATATGTTGTTACATAACTGATGTCGTGCACCTGCTCGTAAAGTCTCACCGCAGTCATTTTGTTTTGCAATAGGTGAATCTTCCCAATACGGTATTGTGAAATATTGTTGCCGATGTAGAATTCCTTGTAAACGTATCTAGGCAAGTTCGTCCGGTAATGACATCAGCAAAGGATTAACGCTCTATTCTTGAAAGGGATTGGTAGTACCCAGCAATGCGACTTGCGTAAAACGACCTTACAGGTTTTATTCGTTATATAAAGCGATAAACTTGAAATTTAGGATTAGGACATTAGTATACAGGGTCCACTGTAAATAAAACCTTAAGTAACTTCGAAAGTTAGGTACATAAAGAAATATATTAATCGGTGGTAATATCATAAGAGGTTAAAATTTGCCGGCCAAATTTTGATTGACACGAATTGTTGCTTAGTAACAATTTACGAGAATAAATTGACATTGGCAAATCAACTAGCGCGTTGAGCGAGTTGATCTGTCAAATGTCAATTTATTCGAGTTTAATTTGAAAAGCAATAACGAGTGTTACAAATAAAAAATTGGCCTGGTAAAATTTTAACCTCGAATAATATTTGTAGCGATAACTGCACTCATAATGTTAAATTCTCCATAATGACGTCACGTTTTGTCGTTATGACAGCGGATAAAAAGGTACCTAACTAAATATCCACTTGCATTTTTGCATGTAACTTTTGTTACCATGCAACCGACTTATGTGATTGTAACTAACCAAAAGATTTTATAATTTATTCGTGCAGTTATGGGTCAATCTAAACAGATGAATCTTCCTTAGGTGTAAACACATTTTACTGTAGTTACCTTTGTTAATAACAATCATAATCTCAATAGCAACAATGGTAACCACAGTAAAATGTGTTTACACCTAAGGAAGGTTCATCTGTTTAGATTGACCCATTGTACCGAAATACACTCGAGCTTTGTTTTTATCCTGGACAAACTTGCTTTTACTAAAGTCAAGTTTAGTTGCTATTAGGCAACTCGACTCGACAACTGTCAAAGATAAACAACGAGTCGTACGGACTTTCGCAGCAACGCAAGTTTGTCCGGCTAAAAACAAAGCTCTCGTGTAATTACCCCCGATAATTTCACGACTGAAGTGTGACGTTTTAACCACAGAACATACAGTTTAAACCGTTTGTAGAAAACTTAACCTCTGATATTTTCCAAAATTTCATTGCGTTGCCATGGTGAAAGTAAAAAAAATTATCCGATTGCAAATAGTAAGGTTCCTATTTATCCGCTAGCAAACATGATGAATCGTATGCATTTGCATTGGAATTAATGATAGTAGTGAAATTATCAAAAATATATGTGATTTTAAATTTACTTATTTATGTTCATAAATTACTCACCTAAATAATTTATCAATACAAATAAGTTTAGTTAAATATCATTCAAATTTTTTAAAGATTTTTTTGGTAAAACTTAAGACAACTTATTTATTTTCAAAACTGAAAAAGTGATTTTGAATTTGATAAGTATTTTAAATAAAATTCGATAGATAATTCTAATTTTTTTACGTTAATTAATAAAATATAAAGAAAGTTAAGTTTTCTTCTATAATGTTTAAAAATCTATTGTCCATTACGCTATGGATACATCTGATTCCGTATGTCTTTTTCCAATTGGCCTTTCCTGCGTTTCTTCGGCGTTCCGAGGTCTTTCTTCGTTTTGCTCTCAAGAAATTTATTGGGCCCTCGGTATTCCCCCAAGGTATGCTCGTACTATTGTTGTCGATACATGTGCATTTTATATCTTTAAGCTGTAGATGTCTAGTAGGTTTTCTCTGGCGCCTGTAATTGCGAGTGTATCCAACCACTAAAATTTTAGGAATCCCATTTTTAAGCGCTGGATGCGTCTTTGGTTCTATATTTTTAACATTCAATTTTCAATCGAGTACAGCAGAGTGTGCGCAGAGACACTACTTATTAAAATTCCCTAAAAGTTCCACGATGTGCTTTATATTTTAAATCCCGTTTAACACATCCATTTACATGATTGAATATTGAAATCTTCCTATCGATGTCGACTTCTCGGAGTACTAATATTAGACATCATAAGAAGTTGATTGTGCCAATCCACTCCACTATTTCATCAGTTTTTGTGATATTACCATCAAGTAGGTATTTAAATATTTCTATGGGCACTTTACAACTGAAAAACATGAAACGACAAGAAATTACTGCCATAAAAAGACGACTTCAATTTTCCAATCAGTTTTTAGAACGAAAATATATTCCTCACTATCTACTTGCAAAATAAACTAGTATTTAATGAACACTTTTAGACGTTTACTGTCATCTAGAATTCCACAGTAGCCTAAACATGTTAACATAATTACAAGTATATTGACTTGTTTATGATTGAATTTGCTAAGCGCATAATGTCTAATTTACTGGTTAATTGGACGTAAAAACTGGTCGGTGCATCACAGATTGCTAGATATAATCTTATCGCATTGCTGACACAAATACATACGTAATTACATAATATAAGAAGTGAATCTGTAAAAGGAGTAATAAATACGAATAATAAAGTTCCAATTTCTAAGACACTAAGGAACTTTATTATTCGTATTTGTTACACCTTTTACAGAGGTTTGTCGAAATCGTTTTTCTATTACCGTAAGCCTTATTACAAATTTTAACAAAAATTGTTAACCATTTTTATTGTTTTTGGAATACTATATTGGATTAAAGCAGGTCAAAAAATAATCTACACTATATTACTAAATGTACTTACTTATAATATGTTTATTCAAGCAAGGTTAAACTTAAAAAGTATTTAGGTACTAGTAACAAAATTATTTTAAGAAATAAAAACCTTGCAGATCTTATTAATGTCAATCTTCATTTCCTTATAACAAATTTCCTAATGTTTATGTGTATTTTTTAAGCTTTTGCATGGCACTTGTGGCCTTAAAATGATTTTTCCCATAATTTAATTAACCCTGATTAATTAAATCAGTAAGTCAAGCGACACGAATATTAAAGATATTGTGCAAAAATGAGAATTGTAAGTTTTGAAGATTCCAAAACTAAACCACAGGTGAATAATTTAATAACCACAAATAAATCGATGTTACAGAGCCATTTTCTCTTCATTGAAAATGCCGTTAAGATGTTCCTTGAAGTATAATTATAAGTGATAATTCGCAATCAAACAGTGTTTTGCAAGACTTCAGTTATTTGTAATTACATTTATTATGAATTATTGCTGATTGTTGTGGTGTCATTTTTTTTTTTATTGCCTATCCATCGCGATATCCAACAGAGTTTAAATATAATAAAGAAGTTTGCGCAATACAAAAGAATTTTACCAGGAAAAACTGTTCATAAGTCTGTTATTTTAACATTGATGTTATCACCAACGTCTTTCATCGGTGATTTGTATAAAACCATTCAATAGCAAACAATTGAAAATATAAGCTCTTTATTTAAAAGTAGCATGTCACTTTTATGTTATTTTGAGATATTAAATGTTTTGCATTTTAATGTGCATAATAGTATTTATGCTAACTATAGGTTAATTTTACTTATGTTACTTATATTTTTCTCAGCATACATAATCTCGCACAGAAATTAACGAATCGCCCATTTTCATTAATGTAAAGTGACTTAAACCACTTTCAAATTAAAGGCTTTATAAAAATTACGGACATGTTGATTTTGTTCTATGTGTTTTACTAAAGTAAAGTTTGGTAAGACAGTAATTTATGAAAATTGATGAGTAATTAAAAATGACAGTAATTTATATCATGTATTTTATTATAAGTTTATTCAACTATTTTTTCATTATCATTAATACTTATAAAATAAATTAGTAATAAGTAAATTAATTAGTACCTACATAATAAAATATGAGTATAAGTAATTTACCTAACGTATTTCATTTAAAAAAATTATTCGTTAATAGGAGTGATAAAATCTTCGGACAATTCACTTTGTTTTAAATTGTTAAAATGACTATGGTAAATTGGAAATATAGAGAAAAGCAAAGCCATTTTCATAATAAATGTATTTGAACTTCTGTTTAACAATAAAATTTCTATTGACGAAAATAGTGTACTGATTTATAAAAGCACTTGCAAGTAAAATGTTTCAAGATGAAAATACTATACATTTCTGTACCTAATCGTAAACAGATTTAACTCGTTTTTCGCAAAAAGTTACTAATGCCATTTTCAAAATGGAAATAAACTTTTTTTTTCATAATTACACTTTTTAAACAATAGTTTTAAATAACGATATTCTTGCCTCATTTAATATGATCTATAAAAAAAATTATAAAATATTGTATAGGCTGTTGAAAAACTGTATATAATATAAGCAATTTTTCTAACACAACTCACTTTTCATGGCTCAAGAAATTATTTAAACATGCGACCTTGCCTTGTTTTTTACCTTAGCCAGGACAAAGCACCAACGATTTAGCAAGTTTAATTGTCCCTCGATCATTTTTCATTTGCCCAACGCGTGAATAAAAGCCTCTTTTGTTATTATTTGATAATTTTAAAACATAATTTTTCATGGCCAGCCATGAATGGCCTCCATGCATCATAAATTTGTCAAAATTACTTAATAAATTACTACCGAAAAGCCGTATATCATCGAACATTTTAAGTTTAACATTTAAAATTGTTGTACGACAGTGGAAACAGTAAATGTCAAATAATTCAAGAATCTAGCATTTTTGAAATCACCAATATAGAAAATGAAAGTGAAGATGTTCCAAGGTGAAGAGGATGTAACCTTGAAACAACTTTCGTTCACATACCGCAAGACCGTCATCTTCGATACTTGAACTTTAAAGTTATCATATCGCTTTTATGTAATTACAGAATAACTGTGCGTTCGTGTCTGTGTAATTATTGACGAATTAAAAACATTACATTTTCGAATTATCGTGAACTTATCGGATAACAATTCTGTGTTAGCGGCAATCATTCGCTTTCTTTTAATTATGCCAAACTGTTGAGCTAATACTTGCTCTTTTTCTAGTCAATTTACTGCTGATTGCCGAGAATAATTGCAAATTGTTTTATTGGATATTGAACTTCACATTTTTATAACATTACCAAATGTGGTCATACAAGCAAAACATTATTGTAACATAAACTAATAAAAAAAAAAAACTATGAAACAATTTAGAATTTGCACAGATATTGCAAGCAAAATACACCTTTTACTGTAACATTTAAATATTTTTGTAATGATACGATCGTCCTTTAAAAAATTACTGTTTACATTACAATGCAAAACAGTTGTGCACCAATTTTTCGGAAAATAGTTTAAAAAAGTGAACAGGAAAAACCTTTTCAGAAAACCAATTTTACTGCTCCAAGACTACAGAATCACAGGTTGTAAATTTATGTATGGAACCTCCTCCTTAATATACTTTTAAAACCAGATATGGGATTCATTTATTATTGTCGAAGGATAATCTTTATATCTGAAGCACTTCATTTGCGTCTTACGACTTAATAACAGCGCATTAATCACTGTGAGTTATTTTACGACCGCTAAAATAATTTTGTTTAACTGACCAATAGCAACATTATCCTTCGAACGTTAACAAAAGAGGATGACCTACAACCTTATAAGCTTGATGACACCAATGTTTTGGTAATATTTGATTTCCGTCATTATTACACTATAAAAAATTATAGCCTCTAAAAAAATTGAAAGAGTTAGGCAATTTTTCTTTAAATTTGATAATTAACGATGCAACGCCGATCCTGTTTTTCCAGAAATTCCAAAGATAACAAAAAAGATAATTTTTGGATACGAAGCATCAGATGAGTCTATACCTAAATAATGCTAAAAAATTTGTTTCGCGACCACAATATCATGAATTACAAAAGATTTGTACAGTCAAAATAGCACAATAAAGATTTAAAACTTATCCACGACAAAAGTAAATTAAAAAGATGGAGTGGTACAGATCTATTAAAACACTGCAAAGATTAACACATAAAACGAAGCGTCAATAAAATGTCGGACGATAGGGATGGATATTGACGTAACGACTTTGGTCTCACTAAATTTTAAACTGTATTTATAAAAATAAATTAAAAGAAACGTTTCCAAATACTGCGTATTTATTAACCGCTATCCGTATCCTTAGCTTTCGGGGAAATTAGTTTTTGTCAAAATAGGAAGATCTTTACGGCGCAAAACAAATGTTTAAAAAAATAGAGTCTTAAAAATACGTTTTACAATTAGGTTAAATCGGCCTAGAATTTAGCACTTAAATGTTGCAAGATCCCCTATCGTAAAATTGTATTACTTAAAATTCTGAACTAAAGGATTTGAGCAATCTGGCGTTTTGACACGAAATAAAGATAAATATAATACAAAATATGCAAAATTTAAATCACTCACGAATTTGCCGCCCCTTTAATTTGCCGCCCTTGTGCGGTGCACAACCTGCCACCCTACACACGGCGGCCCTGGTTATCATTTTGCAACACAGTAGCCTTTTTAAGCTTGGATAAATATTGTTTTCTTTTGATTACTTTTGGGTTTATTACTAAAAATATATGTTTATTTGTAGTTTCTTTTTTTAAAACAACTATGTATAAGGGTTTTAATTATCGCAATTTATATTGATTCTTTGCCTTACTTCAAAACTAAAAAAAATTAACCTGGATTTTAAACTATGCTGTTCAATATTTGCCGAAATTATTGCTACTTATATTGCCTACAAAATCCAATTTAAATATGTTTAAAAATAATATTAATAGAAAAGTTTTGTTGGAAAACTTGTGAGTATTATTTTTTGTGAAAATCATTTATTAAGAATACAGTTAATGACGGGATGAGAGTCTCGAAACTAATCAACTTTACTACAAGAAAATTATTAATAGATAAGAAACTAGTGGTTTTTAATTAATCATGTTTTTATGCATAAATACTCAACGAATTAAAACATTTATGCATTAGACTGCATTTAAAATTGTTTATTTAAAGCTTTCTGCAAATAACGAAGATCATAACGCAAAGTAGGTATTTTTAAAAAAGCCTTAATAGTGGGACAATATTTGTAAAAATCATATAATTATTTGTTGATATTTAAAGTGTCATTTATGTCGTTTTAAGGGTTTTTTTCCAAGAAATCCGTGTAAAAAATCCAAAGCTTACCTATCCCTGTCGTTATAATTCACCCTGTATAAATTTTTACAAAAATGCATACTTTTATTAACTGTTTTGTAAATTTTCATTTAATATGTCAATAATCATCTACATTTAAACTTTTTCTATCTATTCTCATCAAAAATAAATCCAGCTCTTATTTGCATTCTATGACATTCCCCCTAAACACCTTTGATGTTACCAAACTAATCAACTTTTCTAATTAGATGCAACTAACCCAAAAAATTCCGGTCCACATTAAATAAATAGCTAAAATTTACGAATTCGCATGTTTTTCGCGCTTGAATATTCGAAGAATTTAACGTTAGATCAGACAGCAAACCCCACTGAAAAAATATGTTAGATAAGACAAACCTACTGCATATAATTTAGTTCATCCTGCCTAATACGATAACAATAACAACATAATAAAACTTTGTGGAAAATAGTACTCTGAATAAACAGTAAAATCTTATTACATATTAGGCTTTCAATAAATTAATTGCACTGCAGTTGTATTACGACAACCTTGATATTTACATAAACTACCTCAAAATTCACATTAATATCCTAGTTGCCTTAAATTGCACAATTTTTCACTCGGTAATGAACTTTTAAGACGCCACAAGTTTATTTTAACACCCAATTAAGCAAAAATGCATGCATAAATAACTATTTACATCAATTAAGAACAAATTCTCAACATAAAACAGCAGAATATTTGATTAGCTTTATCAAAAACATCGTAAAAGACGTGCATTCATTAATCGGTAATATAAATAATATTTATTACACAACTTTCGATGTTTTTTTGATTCAAGTATTAATATTATTAAAAGGATTATTTATTGCGAAACTTCGTTTCAGATATGAAACCAGTGATGGTGTGGCCCGTTCCGAAGTTGGTGAACTCAAGAACATTGGAACTGAAAACGAATCGCTCGTTGTAAGAGGTTCCATCTCTTGGGTAGATGCCGACGGTAACAAATACACCATGGACTTTATTGCTGACGAAAATGGTTTCCAGCCCACCGGAGCCCATCTTCCAAAATAAATGAACGTCAAAGAGAAGCAAAACGTTTTAATAAATGAGATTTTACCTAGTCTTGTTGCGAAATTGTTCAGATGTTTTGCATTGTAAATATGGTGTGTGTATTGGTTGTAAATATGAATAAATACATTTTTGTATTTTAATGATTTTTTGATAAAACCGACCCTACTTCATAAGTTCATTCTAAAAGTTTTTCAATGGTTTTCTTCTAAAAATGTTAAAGAAATCCTAAGCCATGCATTTCCACCGTTATGTTGTTTAAAAACCGCATAAAATAATTTTTACAGCACCTCAAAATTTTGAGAAATATTCCAAGTGCCTCGCAATTGTTTTTCGCAAACATTCAAAAGATTTTTAGTGGTCTTCGTGTTTTTTTAAAATGTAAAAGCCACCCTGCAATGCATTTCCACCCTTATTTTGTTTATAAACTGCCTAAAATAACATTTTAACGCCCCTTGAAATTTCAAATTGTTTGGAAAACTTTAAATAATTTGCAATGACCTTCAAATTTTCTAAAAACGTTTAAGACACTCTAAGCATTGCATTTGTACCTTTATTTTGTTTACAAATGGCCTAAGATAATCTTTTTACAACAATTTTTAAAGAACTGTTAATTTTATAATTTTGCAATAAAAAAATAATTCAAATGTTTTGCACACATAGTTTTCATATTTTCTAAAACTGTTTATTACACCGTTAGCCATGCATTTTCCAACTTTAGTTTGTACAAAACATTTTAAAACAATTTATACAAGCGTTCAAAATTTATAAAAAAGTGGCAATTCCAGAGATATTCATTATTATTTTAAGAAATTCAGATGAGTTGTAAATGTCATATTTAATAAAAATGTTTTAAGACACCCCAAGCAATGAATTTTCACATTAACTTAATTTAAAAACGACCTAAAACATTGTTTACAGCCCTTCAAATTTAAAAAAAAAAATTGTAATCGTATAGCCATCCATTTCTTTTCACACACAAAATCGTATGTTTCACTATGGTCTTCGTATTTTTTATAAATGTTAATTTTCGATAAGGAATCACATCCCGATTTTTTTCGCAATATTTAAGAAACATTATAAAAATGTTAAAGATACAGGTACCTACTAACAAACTAACCAATGCATTTTCGCCTTTAGTTTGTTAAAAAAACAACTTTTAAGAGTTCAATTTTTTTCTGTAGATGTTCACGAGCCATAATTAAAACCAATAAAAATTAGAGCATTATACAGGGTGTTTGAAATTCGAGTTTAAGCATGGGGATCTCGCTTATTATAATAGCTAGAGTATAGGTTTAAATTCGGCAAAGTTGCTAAATTTGGTGCTTATTGATAATCCAAAGAGAAATTGGAAATAAGTATATCAAACGGTGTCCGAGAAAATTAGGAAAAACTGAAAAGTCCATTTTTGAAAATCGTTTATAACTCCTTTGGAGTTTGAAATATTTTAAATGTGTAATAAAGTTGCCCAAGCAACTTTTTAAGCCGAATCGGATGGTGGTCACAAAATTTTCCTAGGCCGATTCGTTTTTGTTTTAGACAACCAACTTTTTTTTTTGTTATGGACAGCATATCGCGTTTTTCTTCGTTATTAAAGTTCATTTTTAAGACAAACAGGCCTTCAAAACTTTTAGTTTGTTGATCGGTTGTCATGGAAACAACATAAACTACAATGACTGGCCGGTTTTATAATGGTTATTGTTTAAAACGTATTTTTTGAAATTTAACAATGAAAGAAAAAGTAAAATACCATGTGTGATACATTAATGGATTCAGAAAAATAAATGCTATTTGATTATGTAAATAGCAAAAATTGCGCCCATAAGAAAAATAAAGTTGGTTGTCATAAAACAAAAACGAATCGATCTAGAAAAAATTTGTGACCACCATTCGATTCGGCTTGAAAAGTTGTTGGGCAATGTCTTTACACATTTAAAATATTTCATACTCCAAAGGAGTTATAGACGATTTTCAAAAATCGTATTTTCCAGTTTTTCCTAATTTTCTCGGATACCGTTTGAGATATTTCCAATTTCTCTTTGGATTATTAATGAGCACCAAATTTAGCGACTTCGCCAAATTTAAACCTATACTCTAGCTATTATAATAATCGAGATCCCCATGCTTAAACTCGAATTTTAAACACCCTACTCGACAAAAAATAGTAAAAATCGTGATTTACTATTTTGAATAAGTCAAGTAAATCTTTGCTACCCATTACACGTCAGGTACCAAATTTCTTAGAAATCAAATAAAAAATTAACCCAACGTATACATTTTTTAAAGACGCGTTCTTTCATTCGGAAACTTCAACGTTCGAGAAAGAACAAAACCCCAAAACTTTGTTCAAAGGGCATCGTCTGCTCTTTGCAATAACACAAATACATTTAATTGCCTCAGAAACAGAAAAAAACTAGTTTTTTTCGTAACATAATCGATTGTTCAAAATCATCCTCAAAATTCACGTTTTTTTTTTTTATAACAAATTAAATTAATAGATATCAAAAGGTTGAACGCGACCGCATTTTATTGCAAAATGCCTCCAGCTAAGGATGCCGTGGTGCTTTTAGATAGATGTAGTCTTATTTTTTCATAAAATATTAATATATTATTTACAGGATGCTTAGCGAACAGGATCTCCAGTGACATTTAGAAAAAAAAGCTGAGACCATTATAGATAAAACTACTTAATAGAATGATTTTAACACAATAAACTATTACTACTCATCGAGTTGTGTTAATTACTTTTCGAAACTACACCTTTGTTCATGAAGTACCTATTAGCAAAAATATTTTATACAAAAAAAAAACAATATGCGACGATTTTTGTAAACTTAAAGTGAAAATAAAATTGCCCACCTATTTTTCCTTATTTTTATTGATTATTAGTTATGAAATTGAATTGGTGGAATTACTTTGCTAAATAATTTTTTTTTGTTAATCAAACTGTTTTTAATTAGTTGTATTATTACCTAATAGGTATTAAACGGTTTCAATAAAAATCACTTATTGTTGGTTGAATTGGCAGTTTGTAAATTAAAAAACATTCTTTATATCAATAAAATGCAAAAAAATTCTTTGGAAAATATTTCCTGGTTTTAGGTAAAACGTACTAATTGTAATAAATATCTTTAGCAGCATGTTTTAGAGTATTTTAAATTTATCAAACATGCTGCCTCCTACAAATCCTTGGAACTACTTCGTTTCACAAAGCTCGGTTAGATTGCGTTAGTGTGTTTAATTATGTTTATTAATATTTAGCAGATATTGCAGGTATCGTTCTTGATATACAATTAAAAACTTTGGTTAAAATTTCTATTTAAAGATGTCAGAAGCGGAAATAATTACTGTTGGTTTTTATTCAAAATTTTGATAATTTCCTGTTCTTTGAAGTCGGTTTTAAGATAATCAAACGCTGGATAACTTATGTTGGTAAAGTAAAAATTAAAAAAATTTATTGGAAGAAACATTTAAGATTTGTATCCGGAAAATGGTACATCATGTAATGCTGCCTTTATTCTCCATTAATAAAAATATTACCACGAAACTGTCAAATTTGTCTAGATTCAACTCACACAATACGCTTTATGAAGGGTTCACGTCTTTCATTATTTCTTAAGAAAAATATGACACAACACGTAATTTTTTTCATGATTTTTCAGAGAATGAAAAAAAAGTTTGGCCATTGTATTTGAAAAAAGCGAGTTTTAGTGATCTGAAGTTGTATTAAAAGAAAATTAAATTTTGGACACCCTGTAAGTAATGCATCGATTGCAAAAATTCCTGAATGTACTCCAAGGTTTCTTCTAGGCATGGTCTAAATTTAAGCGTTTTTTCTTCAAAAATGGCGGCGTTAGATAATATTAAGCATCACGATGAAAATCACAAAATTTTCAAAAAAGTCAAAAAATCTAAAGAAAGACTGCACTTGGGTATAGGGAATGCTAATAAAAGTCCCTCTAAAATAACGTTTTAAATCCAAATACGCAATAAAAAATAGACTATTGTATTTGAAATAAGAAAGTAGACGTCAACTTCCGGTATTTCCGGAAGTGTCGCCATCTTGAAAATATTTTCAATAAACAGATCAGATGCCATGATAGTCATAACCAAAATTTCAGATCCATACCCTTTTTCATTCTTCATATATTTTTAAGTACCGGTCTCAATCAATCACCCTGTATAATTATTATTATTTTAACATATTTTGGCCAGCTAATTTGCTTTTTCTCAACTTATTTCTTTATAATCATTATGAAAAAGAACACTTAAATTTAAGGCAACAAAAACCCACATGAATCATGCATCGTGCAAGGAAGTCAATCCGCAAGTCTTTTACGATAACCATCAACAATGTTTCCGTTGTTTATTAATTAAAATGAATAGATTAATTATAAATTGCATTTATCTCTACAGGCGTGGAAGATCCTGACCTCAGGTCAAGGAGCATGTCCTTTTTCGCGGTCAAATACTCTTTAATGAGTACAAATTTGCCAAATAATAAACAAAACAGTTAAATTCTCTTACAGAAATATTACTACCGGATCTCTGAACTTTATAAACACAATACCCGCAATGAGCCGGTACTTAATCAGTTTGCTAATCTCACAACTATCTAAAAGAAACGATTTCTTTAAAAAAAAAAGTGTAACCTTTATTAAGTTACACCCACAATGAGAGTTTGAAACAGACGTAATTCATTACCTCACGTAGGTATATTAACTACTGCCAAGCAATTGTAAGGATGATGTGTGGATTGTAGAATAGTGCGTAAGAATTGATTTATATCATTTTGCCCAAATTTGTCCAGACGCATAGGTTAGTCAAAAATAATTACGTCCAACTAATAAATCATTTATTTTGTAAACAAACTTAAATAGGCATAAAAAATGGTTCATAATTTAAACACATCTGCTTTTGAAATGTGTTTTAAATGTTATCCATGATGATTTACCTTTTTATTTTTTGTTACTAAGTATTATAATTACTCAAATTTAACAGGTATGTCTGTATTAAGAGGTTAGATGTCATCAAACTACCCTTCATATCATTTTTTCTGTATTTCTTACATTCGACATCAAACAACAGATGATTTATTCATCATTCTTATATGTGTTGGGCAGACTTGATTGGAAATTAGTGTTATAATAAAAGAAAATTAAGACTAGGTAACTGTAATCACTGTAAAACGCTATTAACTATTGTTTTTCAGTCATTTTATAAAACAAATTATACAAAGACAATCTCAAATTATGATATAAAGTCCTAGTTTTTGCGAATATATTTCAACTAAGATACTTTTTAGATCATGAAACAGAATGCCATTAGCCACACACTTGCAGAAGCTGATTTTTAAGGGATTTTTTTAAGTCGTGTAACCAGACCTAAGGTAAAATTGCATTAAACGTAAAAATACAAACGCGTATTTAAAGATACAACAACAAATTAAAAATTCAATGTTAAATTAGGTATTGTAAAGATAACGTTAATGTTGTTTATATCATCAAGTTTTTTAAGTTCAAATGAAATTTTTATAAAGGTCGACTCCAATAATTTAGTATTTACCTAATTAGTTTTTTCATAATTTTTAACAAATTGTTAGCAAGAACAGCAGCAACACCTTTAAAAAGCTGAAAATTAAAACTATACAGAGTGTCCAAAAGGTATGGAAATATGGTAATATAAATAATATAATTCCATCATAGTAACCCACTATGACATAACAAAATAAAATATTTAATGTTTAGATTTTAGACATTACGTGATTTTTGATAATTTTTGGTCGAAAATTTTTAGTTGAAAAATATACAGTGTGTCCAAAAGGTATGGAATATGCTATACAGGGTGAGTCACGAAGGACGCGTCGGAGTTTTATGGCAAAACGGTATATATTTTCCAATTTCTGTCACTGTTAGATTATGTAAGTTAATAAGGGCTACATTTTAAAAATATTTTCAAACATACAGGGTGCTCCAAAAAAGAGTGGCATATCAAACTTATACTTTTTCTTATGGAAAACCCTGTATATTTTTATACATACATTTGTAAAAATATTTCTAGTGATAACTAAAATGTATGTAATAATAATTCAAAAACTTTTGAGACAATCACTCCTAATATGTTGCGTAATGTAAGACGTTCACTTGAAAAGAGGATCATAATGTGTATTCAAGAGGATGGTCGTCATGTTGAACATTTATTGTAATCTGCTGTTAAATTTTGTTTTTGAATTATTATTACATACATTTTAGTTATCACTAGAAATATTTTTACAAATGTCCAATTAAAGTTACTACGGTCCCAATTTGAAATATTTTCTGTGTATTTATATTTTAGTTAACACACCATAAACACTAACTTAAATTAAACATTGTGCACATTGTTTAAAACACAATGTTTGCAAAATGCGTGGAACCAAAATTTAAGCAGACATTTTGATAGAACCGAGTGTCGTATTATAAACAAACAAAAAAATGGTTTATAGGATTTAGTAATCATCTTATCATACTGGTCCAATAAATAAATTCATAAATAATTTTAAGAAATCTCGATTTAAACGTGAGATTGCTCTTCATTAGAAAAAAATGTCAAAAACACGTAGGCAAAAGATAAAACTAAGACTTTCTTGTTCTTTCTTTCAATTGTTTCAAATTACCGCTGCCTACCTTCATAGCCTACTCGAAAATATTACTTTGCCCTAATAATTAACAATAAAATCGCGATTTCTCAGAAAATATCAATTTTAGGTAAAAAACAGTATTAATATTTTCGAAAGAGAATTAAATTTACTATAAGACGGTGTAAAAAAATATAGGGTGTTGTATTTTAAAAAAATGAGTTATCGATGTTTAAAGTTTCACAAGTTTGACCAAGCGTAAAAAACGCCCTGTATAATATTTTAAAAATGTAGGTGGTGCAAAGTGTTACATAATCTATTGTCAATCTTATCTTCAAGCGAATTTCTTCAGACTTCTCAAAGTTTTTAAATGTTGAAAATTTTTGAAAACAGTGTTTTTTCATGAAAATGCAATTTTCACGAGAACGGTTGACTTTAGACCCATATAACCTCATACATTTTTTGAATTAAATTTAAAGAGGAATCCAAAAATGTAAAAATATACAGGGTGTTCCATAAGAAAAAGTATAAGTTTGATATGCCACTCTTTTTTGGAGCACCCTGTATGTTTGAAAATATTTTTAAAATGTAGCCCTTATTGACTTACATAATCTAACAGCGATAGAAATTGTAAAATATATACCGTTTCGCCATAAAAGTCCGACGCGTCCGTCGTGACTCACCCTGTATATCTCAGTTAATATCCACTTTAGGGAAAAATGTTTTAAATAAAACTTATTTGGTACTTAGTTTTCCACCATAAGACAAAGTTATTGTTTTTTTCGAATAACAAAAGCGAAATGAAAAACAATTGAATTTTTTTAAATGGTAAGGTACACCTATATCGTACTTATTTGGTAGAGATTTTTTTTTTTTTTCAATGATGGGGAAGAGGCCGGAGAATATCGAAAATTTAAAAGATTGTATTAGACAAATTACACCTGAAATGGTTGGGAATGTTATAAACGGGTTTAAAAACCGAGTTTATCATTGCTAAGCTGTAAATGGTTCACAGTTTGAACACTTATTGTAAATTTCGTCACAAATTTTAGTTTTTATGATCTTTTTGTTAGAAATAAATACCTACTAATCAATTAAAATAATTTTTGCGTTTTCTCAAAAAGTTGCTTAAGTAAGGGTAGGTACTACAGTTTAGCATCATTAAAAGAAGAAAAAAATTCTCTATCAAATGAGTATAATAAAGGGGTACCTTGTCATTTAAAAAATTCAATTGTTTTTCATTGCGCTTTTGTTGTTCGAAAAAAACAATAATTTTGTCTTATGGTGGAAAACTAAGAACCAAACAAGTTTTATTCAAAACATTTTTCCCTAAAGTGGATATTAACTGAAATATATAGCATATTCCATACCTTTTGGACACTGTATATTTTTCAACTAAAAATTTTCGACCAAAAATTATCAAAAATCACGTAATGTCAAAAATCTAAACATTAAATATTTTATTTTGTTATGCCACAGTGGGTTACTATGATGGAATTATATTATTGCTTAACAACAAAAAAGATTATTTAGCAAAATTGTTGGGGTGAGAGAAAATTTAATCAAATATAAATTACAGAGATGTAACTCAATAATTTTATACACATGATAAAGTTATACCTACTATCATATGTTTCGCATAGAAATTTAGTTGCGTTATAAAAATACTAAAACATCAACCATTAACATCATGAATCAGTGTATGTAAACATACATGAAGGACAAGCCATTTTTAAAACATGTGCGTAATGTATTACATGCTACAAATAAAACTTGTAATAAAGCTTAGTACAGTTGTTTTTATAACTCCTTACGTTCATTAAGTGTAAATAAATAAGAAAGGTGAGCTTAACTTAATACAAAAAAAACCTAATCACGTTTAGAACAATTTCAAAATAAATAATTAATTGTTAGAGAGAATCAAAACCAATAATGAAGACCA
This sequence comes from Elmis aenea, assembly GCA_947652605.1. NCBI lineage: Eukaryota > Metazoa > Arthropoda > Insecta > Coleoptera > Elmidae > Elmis > Elmis aenea. Next base: position 23,968,507 of record OX393580.1, read on the forward strand.
AATGGTTACTTTAACTTAACATTAATCAGTCAAACGTTTGTCATACCGTAAAAAACAGTTTAATAAACATATTTAAAGTCAGATAATTCGCTTTTTTACTCAAAAAAATACTAAAACAGAGACTATTTTGGTTTCAAAATTATTGAAATTATGTGAGTTATTAAATCTGGGTTGTTTCATTTATTATTTACCTGTTTATAATTGGCTCATGTGGTGTTTGAGAGCAACCTTTGATGCTTTTTAATGGTCACCAGTTACATTTTATTTAAATTGATAAGCTTGGTATTGCATATGTAGCGATTAAATTTGGCTCTTTCATTCTATTTTACCCTCTCTTCCACAACAACATAACATTATATTTTTTTTAAGTACCTAACCATTAAGAAACATTTTTGTTTTAGACAAGAAGATCCGCACCTACAAAGTAAAATAAAATAAAAAAAATAAACGATCACAAGCAACAAGTTGTAAAGTACTAATAATAATTATTATTCTTAAGAAAATTCAGAAAATTCTAAAAATTGCAATTGTTAAATCTAATTAATTACCCAGAACTATACAACATAAAAGACATTTGACCATGGAGACATAAAGGATATAACCGTGCAAAATTAAAAATTAATGTACGCACACATATTTGACACATACAATCATGACGTTGGCAATACTGAACGAAGTAACTAACGGTTGTTTCTGCGTTTCTGGTTTGTAGGTTAGGTACTGGCACCAGGAAAAATTTGTATTAAATTTTATCTTATTTTGGCACACTGATCAAATCCTGTTTGCCATCCCTGCACTATAATATGAAAAATGCGCATAATAAAGACATTTGTAACATGTAAATATGCTTACATGCCTATTAAATTATTATTTAAATAAGTACTTTTCCACTGAACGAATACTTTTTGTCAATGTATCGAAAAGGAGGACATGTAGGAGGACACTTTTCGAGGACAGTATTCTCAAAAAAAGGACTGTCCTCCCTAAAGGAGGACGGTTGGTCACCTTAATTTTAGCCTCTAACCTAACTAACGAGCCAAAATTTTCATTACAATCTTATGCATATTTTAAACACTGGCACAAAATAAATACTTAATTAAGCTTAAGTGTGTTTGCGCAATGTTTGTAGAAAGCCCAGCAGTGCACTGTACACAAAATTAATTATTTCTTAAATTATAAACTAATTATTCGAGAAAAAGGTCAGTTTATTGTAGGTATTGATACACAGAGAATTTAATAGTACTGCAAGCGAGTAACCTTGTAATTTTAAACCCATTATTATTTCATTCAAATAGTATAACAATTTAAGGAGAATAATAAACTTGGATTAATAAAAAAAAACTTGTTATATTTTGAAAAGGATTATTGTATGATTTTGAATTTTATTGCCTGTCCTAAAAAAACATTTAAATTTACGTTTCGAAGATTTTTACGATCAATTTAAGTTCTTGGGTTACAAGTTACAAGCCAGTTATAAGACTAATCCTAAAGATGGCAACGAAATGTTGTCGAAACATCGTGTTTTCACAACCTAGACGAATTTTTAGATTTGAATCTACATAGTTTTTCAGTTTAGTTTACAGAGCAAATGAACATGTATTTATTTCGCAACTGGCGAATTTAAGCGAAAAAGTAGGTACCTACATAAAGATTTAAATAACACTTAAAAAGGGTCATGAAAAAAATAAAGTAGGGGAGACCGGGGATAAAAGTAACATTTTTTTGTTTTTATTTAATTCCTCATAGATTATTACAAATTTTTTACATCCAAATTGGTTTAATGATAGATTGGACATTTGTCTTGCTTCCAAGATATTTATTTCGTGTGTTTTTTAAAGCAACTGTTAGAAAAAAAAAATTTCTTTAGTAAGACAGCTGTTACTTTCAACCTCAACGTTGGGGCTAAAAGTAACAATGATTGGGGTAGGTTGTAACGGCAAAATAATTTACACAGCTCATAAGTAGTGGGTAAATATATTAGTATTCATCAACAAAATTAATATTTTATTCAAAAATACACATTAGCAAAATGAAAAAATAAAAAAAAATATCTTTGGTACAATACAAAATGATAAGTGAACAGTATGGCATACCAGGTAAGGGCGGTCCCAAATTATTAAATTTATACTGGATCATAATAACTGTTTGTTTTATTTTAAAAAAATCTAACCGATCTTTAAACTGACCGTCATTCATTAAATCGGTAAAAGAGGGTCAGGTTAAGTTGGGTTCGTTGAAGCTTTGTTTATATTAAGTTATAAATTATTAAGGTAATAGAATAAAAACAATGGCGGCTGGTAGGAAAACCAAAAGTACCAGATCTTACCAATTTACATGGGTTTTATAATTTAAAATGCTTTTTAAGAAATGATTTAGCTTTACATACATTTCCATCATTAAACCGATATTATATACTGAGTTTTATAATTTAATAATTTGGGACTGCAGTTACCAGGTTTGCCAAGATTATAAGTACATATTTAAAAATGTGAAACAAGTAAATACAACAAATTGGAAAATTGTTCCGACAACTTTTGTATGTTCTCATCTACGAAGAAAACCACCAATTATGTGCTAAGAATGAACATTTGCAAGTGAAAACATTAATTGGGGTTGGTTGTAACACTTTGTTACTTTTGACCCCAAGTGTACACAAAAAAAATTTCAGGGAATCCACAATTAACCACGATTCTAACGTCAAATTGTATTGCATCCACCAATAGCCAACTAAATTTAGAACAAAATAATATAGGTACTTTTTTGTTCCTATTTTAGAGATCGCCTAAAAGTTACTCGACAGATGAGACAACGCAGTAACTTTTAGGCGGAAAATAGTGACTCTGGCTGGCAAAAAGTTAACCTCTATGACAGATGAAAACTAGCAATGTAGGTAGGTAGGGAGCTGGATGTAACTTAACATTGCAAAAGCGTTTAGGGCGATATAAAACAAAAATTAAAGAAACTATAGGCACTGTTACAACCTACCCGTGTTACTTTTATCCCCGGTCTCCCCTACCTATAGAAAAAAACACAAATAGGAAGGACAAACCAAGAGAAGTCAAAATCAGTTTTTCTTCAAGGTATTGTTATGATTTAAAATTTAAACAATCCATTTTCTACACTAATAAATACATTGCTCAATAAGAAACCCGCAATTGGGTATAAATGTCATCACCACTAATTAATTGTGTGATTCACACCTGAAAAAATATGATTAATTAATTACGCTTTAACGCGAAAACAATCGATTAACATGCTACAGGAAGAAGTTCTGTTCCTGTTTTTGATTTACCGTTTATTATTATTAATGAGAGAACTGCACTAAATATTTATGATAACCTTGACCATCCTCAACGCATTCAAAACAATATATTAATAAAACAAAACAAATTTAAATAAAAGTGCGAATCGCCAAGACATGACTAGCTTGATCGTTTTTTTGATTTATTATTTATTTTAGGTACGGTACTCTGACCTTCTATTTATTCACGCAAACTAAATAAATCTTTAATCAGCATTTCCTTGTGTAATAAAACAATTTTTAAAGCAAAACTATTGTGCAGTAGTGCTTCGACGTAAAATAAAGTTAACAAAATTCATATTTTATTTATCTGCTCCATCTAAACGAAGCAATTAAGCACTGCCAATTTCCACAAAAAAAAGTCTTAAGCACCTCAGATCTGTCCATTATTAAGAACTGTCACAGATTTGGTTTCATTTATTTAAAATTCAATATGAAACAATAGTACAGACTCAAGCCCTAATTATTGTAAATATCTTAATAAAACAAAAAGCACTTAATTTTAATTGTATTAAATTAAATTACTCCAATTACATACGACCTGCCAAAAAATATCACATACTGCTTTCTATTTTTAATGTTTCGTCAAGTTTTGCAAATAAGTTTCTAATACAATACCCACATGATGAAAAAAATGCATCGCTTATTGTATTTTGCAATTATTTCAATAAACTTAAATACTTTTATCAAATAATCGGAAATGATTTTCACTATATTTTGTTGGTAACGAAACTACAATTTATTGTCGGAATAAAATTATTTCATGGCTAAAAAAATGTTTTGTCAACAAGTAATGAAAATTTTTAATTGAAATAACAATTATGCGTATAACGAAACTTATCGTATGTAAGCTGCAAGATAATACAAATTTATTCATTAGTAATTAATAATTATTAGGATGAAGAGTCTTGAAACTGTTATATTCCGATAAAGATTTTTTATTGAAACTTATTGGTATTAAATGTAATAAATTGTATTAATAGGTAATAAATATATTTAATTAAACATCACTAATTTTTAAACCATTCTATTAACTACAGATTGTTAACTAAACATTTTCTTTAAGACAAAGATACGAGAAGGAAAGTCCACAGATGCAAATTTTTCTATCCGCAAGGTAAAACCATAAAAACTAAAATGCCTTATTACTAAAGTTAAGTAATTAAGTTAATAAATTAGTACCACTCCCCAATATTGCGTTATTTTTTCACCAAATATAAATCCAAAAAGATTCTAAACGGTGGATGTCTCTCTCATTTTTAAACTATTTGCAAAAAGTAAGACCGTGACCACATTATTTGTCACATTATATGAAGGTTTGTTTACTTTTCAACAACTTCATGACTTTTAAAACTACCTTAACAGAAATTCTTGTATAGGTGGGTACCGACGTAACTGCAAGCTTGACCAGGATGCATGATCAATCTTTTTGTACAAGTTTGCTTGAGTGTCTGGAGGATAATTTTGCGCAAGCATTTTGATTGTATAAGCGGCTTGAAGATTGATGGAATTTTGATTATGCATGCCTGAACAAGCCACACGGGTGCAAACAAAACGGATATACCAAGGATGTGTAAGCCTGTACAAGCGAACGTTAGTCGTGAGTGCGGGCTCTGTCGGAGTTAACATCATTGCGTCACGTCTAGTGATTAGAAAAAAGTCAACCGTGAATTGCTTGAACATTTTATTCGTACATACCAAAGTCAGCCGTGTCTTTTAGCACCATGTAAATAGCATGGCAGGTTTCAGGAACTATGTGATTTAGTGCCTGTGGTGAAATTATGCTTGAGTATTTGAGGTCTTCACAACTTGTTTCAGTCGCGAGAAATCGCAAAGTTGCTGTTAATCTTTCGTGGGGTGATATAGATTTTTTCATTATCGTATCCTTCTTTTTAATCAAAGTTGTTTCGAATGACAAAAGGTTCAAATAAGTTTCTTTATTCATTTATAGATAGATATGCCAATCAAGCGCGTATATATCTTCAACTCACTCACTAAGTTAATGTGGGAATAAGTTTTCCTTTTCATTAACCAGTCTTTACATCACACATCACGTTTCTTCTTTTGCGTTTTTCTTTTGTAACACGAACAAAAGCAGCCAAAGCGAGGGAATCGTCGTTCCAGCTCGACATATTCCAAGCACAAACTGGCGTAGGTCCAAGCATGCTAGTACCGTGTGGCGACGAAGGGAAACTTGTGCATGCTTGTGCAAAAATTAATCATACATGCTTGTCAAGCTTGCAGTTACGTGTGTACCCACCTTTAAAGCCCGATGCACACGTGCGTATTTCTACCGTGCGGGAGCCGCCGGCAGCTGTGGCTCCGGCAGCCGTACGTTTCCTTAGGGATCTGCGCGGTGACGAATGTACCATTGCAGGCAGCACCCAATATGTTTTCTTGTACTTTGGGCTGTAACTCCGGCATCGTGTCTCTCGCACAGTAGAAAAACGCTCGTGTGCAGCGGGCCTTTAGTCAGAAAGGCTTGCCCAAGCATTTACATACATACTAATTCCATACAACATTGTAGCTAATTCTCCACGTACACATGAACACAATTCTGTATACAATTCTAGCCACAATCTGTGAAATTTGCTTTTGGTTTGACTTACGGTAATTGTAAAATATCAATAAGGAGCTTGCCTGCAGAAAACCAATATTAATCAACATAAATTTGACAAACAAATTTTTTAAAAATTTACTTTTAAAACATTACTTAAAAGAAATTGTATCCATACACGGTGGTCCATTTTTTTGTAGAAGAACTTTAACAGTCGATACAATTTTTTTTTAAGCGAATATTTCATATCAACATAGGTCCATTAAAGCTTCATTTTAAAGAATAGCCCAATATTCGAAATAAAGAAGTAATTACCGATTTTTGCAGTTTTGAATAACAGAACATGCTAATAATGAGGAAAGAAGTTTCGCTAAATTAACAATTAATGAGCATTTACTCTGCAATTTGCAATTTTCTGCTTTTCGCAATATTTTTAGATCGAACTTATGAGCAAATTTTTCGCGAGAATAGTAAAATAAATCAAATTTCGTGCCAAACGGTGGTAGATACTAAGAAAAGTGAAAAAACACTTTTTGTTTAAAATAAAATGTTCTATCCAAAAACAAGTTCGAGTTTGATTTTAAACAGGGCCGTACTAGTTTTTTTTTATAAAATTTATTGGAACTGAACCGCTACAACTCCGCCACTGGTTGCTTGTGGGACTTGACATTCTCACCGAATGTGGTAACCTGTAAGGTGGTGCTGTATACCAAATTTGGTTTAAATATATCTACTGGTTGAGAAACGGTTAAAAATTATAGATATTTTTTCGAAAATTTCAACACCCTGTATCTTTAAAATGAAGCGTTTTTGGACCCATGTTGATATGGAATATTCGCTTTAAAATAAGTTTTTCTATCGACTATTAAAGTCCTGCTACTAAAAAGTGGGCCACCCTGTATAATGATACAATTTATAATCACTCTTAAACCATAAAAAAAATTAATACTTTACCTCTTTAAATATTGAGTTAATAATTACAATGGTTATGTGTGCAAAAGAAATTAAATGCCAAAGACATAAAAAATATGACTCCTAAATTCTGTATTAACTGAAATTCATAATGTACACTTTGCCAATAATTTACGGTTTACACAGTATTACAACAGAACATAAAAGTTAATTTCAGTGATAAATAAATTCTGGGCTAATACTATCACAATTTTATACACTTCAACACAGTGAGTAAAAATTGATCAATATTATGGCAAAAAAAATGTGAGTATAAATTAAAAATTTAATATCCGGAAAATCTGAAAAACCACAACTCCAATTTTATTTCGAACTTTGTGATTACTAAGAGTAGCAATTTAAAATTTGGTGGTGATAATTAAGCCAAAGAAGTTACCTGCATTGCGATGTCAAAAATGGCCCAGACTGATTAGTTTATAAAATACGATGGACAACATTTTTAATTCTCATAAAGGCGATATTGAATTTTGATTTAGATTGGATAATACTCGTACGACTTAGCCTTATCCCTGGCGATTACCCTGTACAATTTTGAAAAGAACATAAGTTTAAGTCATTATTTCTCATTAACTTTTTATTGCGTTAATTCTGTCCCCTCCTATATCTAGGTGACAACAAATCAAATATCCCCACATTCAGGGTTTGCAACATTTCGTCTTAATAAGATAAGCAAAGAATTGTTACTTTGTATGAGAACATAGTTTAAAAACGCGTTAGTTCTTCAACTTTAGTCACTAAACACGATTAGCAATATCTCCTGATAATAACTGGTATTGGTACTTGGTTATTTTTAATACAACTGCAAATAAGTTTACAAATTTTAAATAGTATTAAAAAAGCAGAAATTTGACTACCAAAGAATTATATGTATCATATCCGATCACCTTCGTTTAACATGCTGGCAGTTTTCATGAAATTATTCTGAACCAACTCCTAATTGCTAATTCCCTTTTGCTCTTATCCCAATAGGCAAAAGTATTAATAACTAATTTCAATGATTGTTAACAGATATTAATAAGTGGCGGGAGTTTACTTTAAAAGGTGATTGAAGCAATTCATATAATATTCACCTTGCTGCCAGCCAGGGTCATATCATCACTCTTTGTTTTCTGTTATTTCATTGATATACTGTCTTAAAGTGGGCTCGACTGAGAGCTTTGGTGGGCTAAACCGAACAGAAAATTTTCAATTAGAACTGTAGCAGTGGTTAATGTGCAACACAAGACTAGCTGCTCCAGGATGAATTCGAAAATGCAGGTAAGAATAATTTTTATTAATAACAATCGGAGTCTCATTGACGTATTTAGAAAAATCATATTCGGAAAATTATATACATGAAAATTTTATGAATAGTATTTATTTGGCTAAAGAAAACCTTTAATCTTGACCACAAAACCTCTATAGAATTTAGACGTAAGCGATTTTTAAATAAATAAATTTAAAAAACTGAAGAAGAGTTCAAAGTCTCAAAACTGGTTTACATTTTCTCCGAGATAAGCTTTTTTGAGATACTAGTAAAAGGTATTTTTAATTAACTAATACTAAATTATATTTAAATAGTTCAAGTATTTTTCGATGTTTTTTAACATTTTATTAGGTTAGATGCAAAAGTATCTCATTTTATGTCTCAGATAGCCCTTTTTTTAGGTAGGATGCAAAAAAAATAATTTTAGCGTAAGACAGTCTTCCAAGAAAACTCCAATCAAAATTTAATAGGCATAGTCAAAACTTGTGTGAAAATTTTTCAACCCATTTTAAAAACTAATTTTTGAAAATTTAAGCCAATATAAATATATCTTTAAGTTAGATTTTAAAAGAAAATCTAACCATAAAAATCCAATTCCGACTATATTTCTTAAAAGAAAATCCCTTCAATTCAATTTTTTTCGAAATATATTTTTTCTGATTGAAGGTTCAAATTTATTGTTATAATCTTACATGAACAATTATCGATAAAGTCCGTAAATATTAAATTAAACCTGATGACTTAACGGTCGATTCTATTATCAATTATTTATTAGATTGCTTCACTGCATTAATTGCAATCTTTTACATTCAGTGGAAGCAGTAGGCCATCACTTTCTCATTATCACAATTTATTGTAAATGATTCTCCGTTTGTTTATGTCACATTATAAGAAAAAAATGCGACACTAGGTACAAATTTTATTTTTTTGACCGCATATGAAGTTTATGGCTAATTCACATATGTTTGTTAAAAGTCATGTAGTCCAAATAGTATTTATACTAACATTTAATACACAATATGCTATCCATCGTGTTCACCAAATCAAAATTAAATGTTTTTTCGAAGACTTTTTAGCTTCTTTTATTTCTGATTGCATTTAATTTCGCAAAGTATCTAAATTTTAGATCTCTGAAAGGCAATAATCTAAACCTCTTTTTTTATTAACCATAACAGCGAACTGAAATTTAAAACCGAAATTTCATTGTCGTAAAAATAATGCTATCATAAATAAAAATACCTGTCTTGTATTTTAAAACATATTTAAATATATTCTTTAATTATTTCAGTGATTCATTTGGACTTATCGAAAAAAAGTCTTTAAACTTAAACAGATTTAGCATTTTGATAAGAAATCTTTTGAAAAAGGTTACAAAATATTATAAGTTATACTCATTCATTTTAATATCGAAATAAATCTTGATGTACAGGGTGGGCAAATTTCGATGTTTTAATAGGGAATCTCTGTAACTATAAGAGGTATCAAAAAACGGACTGCGCATCCTAGATCTCTTTTTTCGAGAAAAAGTTAATGGTGAAAACTAAAATTGGTTATCGTCTTTTGTTTTCGAGTTATCGCCGATAACTCGATTTTTCTACTTTTCGTTTTATGACTGTATCTCGCTTGTTTATGAAAATAAACAAAAATAGTTTTGACGTTCTACAGGCACTTTTTTGAAAGGAACGCAGAGGCGTAGTCAATTTTTCAAAAAAAAAAAAAAAAAAAAAAAAACGAAATTCGAGTTGTAACATAAAGTTGTGTTTTTTTAAATGGAACCCATATATGGCTATCACATATTTAAATTCCTTATTTTTTTGTCATTCCAAATATATAAGGGTTGATGTATTTATTTTCAATAATACGCAAGTAAGAAGGTTTTTTAGTTGTTTTTTTTTAAACAAAATTATAGTAGGCTGTGAAAACAAAAACAAAACAAGGTGTAAAACCTTTTAAAACTCATTTGGTACAAGTTATGAAGGTTTTGTAAGTTGTTGTTGTGATAATCAATATAAATATATAAAAATAAGGAAACAACGATAAAGTCGGAATCTGCTGTAATGTAGTTTACTACAGTTTATCTTATGTTCAAATATTTGTATTGTTTATCACAACAACAAATTACAACACCTTCGTAACTTGTACCAAATGAGTTTTAAAAGGTTTTACACCTTGTTTTGTTTTTGTTTTCACAGCCTACTATAATTTTGTTTAAAAAAAAAACTAAAAAACCTGCGTAACTTGCGTATTATTGAAAATAAATACATCAACCCTTATATATTTGAAATGACAAAAAAAATAAGGAATTTAAATAAGTCATAGCCAACTATGGGTTCCATTTAAAAAAACACAACTTAATGTCACAGCTCGAATTTCGTTTTTTTTTTTTTTAAAATTGACTACGCCACTGCATTCCTATCAAAAAAGTGTCTGTAGAACGTCAACATTATTTTTGTTTATTTCATAAAACGAAAAGTCGAAAAATCGAGTTATCGGCGATAACTCGAAAACAAAAGACGATAACCAATTTTAGTCTTCACCATTAACTTTTTCTCGAAAAAAGAGACCTAGGATGCGCAGTTCGTTTTTTGATACCTCTTATAGTTACCGAGATTCCCTATGAAAACATCGAAATTTGCCCACCCTGTACAGGGTTAAAAAGCATGTACCTATTATCTAGAAATTATTGATTAAACTGATAAAAGTTGCAGACAAGCATATTTACAACTTAATAATTAATAAAACTGCACCTTTCATCATAAACTTGTAACAACTTTTAATGTTATTTATGCTATTCAACTGCAGTAGTTTTCTCCGTTATATCTTACGAAGTTATTACAAGGTTATAATAAAAAAACATCATATTAGATAATTAATTACCTTAATATCATTTTAAAAAATTCATTGACGACGATTGCACTATAATATGAATAATTTGTAGATAATTTTTCGGCAAAAATTAGATAATTACAAAGATAAATTGTAAATTTACTATTATACATCGATAATCAACCTTTTTTAAACAAAATGGTACTTTTCATTTTAAAAGCAGATTACTGCATTAAATTTAAACAAATGATACTAATTTTTGAACGTAAAATTTATGTTTATTTCTTTTATTTCAATCTAAAATAAATACTGTTTTAGATAATTAAATGCAAATAAATTTTGGGCCTTAAATTTGGAAACTTGAAGCTAAATTATAACAGTTTATAAAAGGTTCTATTTATAAAAACATAGCAGGATAGCATTATCCCTGATTTAGCTTACAATTAGAAATGTTCTTTTAACACTTTACCCACCGCTCCTGGATGATATTGGTACGCACCCCCGACCAACTTATTCAGGCGCGGGTACGTTGTATCGGGCGGATATGTATGCGCTCATTTCTAAAGCTCCACCACTTTTAAATAAAAATTCGAGGGTGTACTCAATATATCGCCCTGATTTCTTTTATTATACAGGGTGTTTCACTTTTCCATGGGACACTATTGCTATCTCCGTAAATAATGAAAATACAAGGTTGGTTAAATGGGGCAAAAGTTAGCTATTTAGGAGTATATTTTAAACAAGATTTTGTTTTGTTTAAAAATTCCATGGCTTGCGTGATGTAACGAAAAAACCTAAATCGATCAAAATTTTTAAACTTAAATATCTCGGCTATTGTTGCGAATACACAAAAACGCCAAAGGAAAACTGTTTTGTAGATTTTGTTTGCTATAAGATGGTGATAGTCAGATTTTTATTTATAAATTACTGTTCGAATGTTTGACAAAACAACTTTTTTTAAATGGCAGTCGTAGTAGGTGATGACTCAGATTTAAAGATTCTTTTTTTCTCTTTACAATGATATAATATTTTATATGTCTATATATATATAATACAAAATCTTAAGATAAAATTCGGTTATTGGTTTTTTGCCAAGGCAACCTTGCTTTTCATCTTGATTTTGCATTTTTTTAGGTTATTTCGCTTATTTTTAGAAATAGACATATAAAATATTATGTCATTGTAAAGACGAAAAAATTATCTTTAAATCCAAGTCATCACCTACTTCGACTGCCATTTAAAAAAAAGTTGTTTTGTCAAATATTTCGCACGGTAATTTATAAATAAAAATCTGACTATCGCCATCTTATAGCAAATCAAATCTACAAAACATTTTTCGCTTGGCGTTTTTATGTATTCGCAACAATAGCCGAGATATTTAAGTTGAAAAATGTTGATCGATTTCGGTTTTTTCGTTACATCACGCAAGCCATGGAATTTTTAAGCAAAACAGGATCTTGTTTAAAATACCCTCCTAAATAGCTAACTTTTGTCCCATTTAACCAACCTTGTATTTTCATTATTTACGGATATAGCAACACCCTGTATATGATACTTAATTTTTTTTTTTATCATTTATATTTCCTATAATATTATTATTTTATTTAGTTTATCTGTTAGTACTATTTGTAAACGTATAAACACCGCTTCTGAATTATTATATTACTGCCATCGCTCTCTGAATAACTGTAACAACAATTTACCTAATTAGCTAAACAAAACTCTTTATTTCCACTATCTTAATCGATTGTAAAAGATGAACATTTCAAAACATTATAAGGATATAAGGAGCTTACCATACAATTTAACAACTGACAGGTAAAATAACAAGATAATTGTTGCCTTGGAAACCGTTAAATATAAAGAGTAACGAACGAATCGACACGCGCTGGCAGAAAAAAAATCGAGGAATAGACTCCCAGTCGATAAGTGTTGGATGCAAAAAGCCTATTAATAGGCTCCCTGGCAATAAGCACTGGCAGGAAAAAGTCGACTAATAGGCTCCCGGTCGATAAGCACTGGCAGAAAAAAAACGATTAATAGGTTTCCGGTACATATGTAAAGTGTAAAGTAAAACAAATCAGAATCATTATAATCAAATAGATCCAAAATTTAGCTAAAGAAGTGTAAATTGTATCATCAAGACTTTTTTGAGCCCTATACGTTTTTACAAAAAAGGTGACTAGACTAGCAAAAAGTACTTAAAATGTGCTTCAAATCTTATAAAAATAAACTAGAAACAATTTAAAAATTTCTTTGGTTTATTCCTCAGACACACTGTATATTATTCACAAATTTTCCTTTTAAAATGTGGATTTAAGAAAAGTTATTGGGCAAAGAGTGACAATTTAAAAAGGAAAATAAATAATTGTAAAATTTATCGGAACATTTATTTTGTAAGTTGGCAGTATTGGGTAGTAATAAACGTTGGTTATAATGTAATTGGTAATTTTTGACTTTAACAAAATCCATAATTAAAATCTTATTTTAAAAAAATCTACAAACGTTTGTCAAAATAATCGAAATTGCTCAACATTTGCAGTAAATGACCAAGACCCCCATTTTAGCATAATTAATGTTCATTTATTTACTCTTCTAAATTATAACTATGACATTGCGTTATGGTTAGTAAGTAATAAAATTCGCAATAGTCGTGAATGTGATATGCAAATAATGTAAAACATAAGCACGTTCAATAAATATCATCTAATTTGTTTTACAACGAGAAAAAGGAGCCAAGGACTTCTTTAGCATCAAATTTTTCGATACTAATTAGGAACTATATGATAATTCAATAATTATCAACAAAATCACAATAAAATTTACAATAAAACAAGTTTAATCACCCGTTAAACAAACATCCTGGCAATGCTAATTTTAATCAAATAATTTGCAATAAATTTATCCACCTACTTGTGGTATAAGATATTCAATAAAATATGATTAATAAACATCACAGCATGTTACGAATGCATTAAATGATTGAAGACATTTTGAAACAGGATGCGAAGGAAACCGTTCATTGAACAATCGACTTCACAGATAGCAATTGTTTTATGAAAATGTTATTTGCAATTAATGGATTACGATTGCTTTAATGGCTGTTGAACGTCAACGTTATAATTATTAACTGAATCAGACATAATTTAAATGAGCTATAAATGTATAGAGAATCGTGCAATAAGATCACATTAATGTAATTAATTTATATTTAATGCATAAAATAGAAGAATTACACAATGTTTAAGATAAATCAAACGGTGATCTTTAATTTGATTCATTTTATAACAATGTATGTTCGACTAGAAAAATTAATAATGGACCGATTTAAATTTAATTTTTATAGTGTGCTTTATACAAGCAAATTGTAAAATCAATAGTTTTATCAAATGCTTACTCGTTTGACTGATGCGAGAATTTTTGCAGAACGATATGAAGGTAAACATATTTGATTATAGACCTAAAAACTTTAGAAATCTCGTTAAATGTGTAAGAACGACCAGGCGTTTAATAATTTGACTGAATGCATTCAGAAATTTAGTAAACTATTGTTTAGGTAAATGGGTATTTTTAAGAAAACAGGAGTGGTTATTCGTTTTATCATCCCCTATCAATAAGCTAAGTTTAATTTGTAATTCAGTAAAAGGAACTACACCCAAAATTATTTATTGTTTAAGGAACTGAGAATACATAATAATGAACCAAATAAAACAAAAAGTTAAACAAATCTTTAAAGCTTTAGACAAGCAATCAGTTGTTACGTAAAGCATTTTTTCCTATTTCAGTTCTAAAGCATAGCAGAAAATGTACAAATTAACAATATTTATTATTGCACTAGTATAACATAGATGTCTGCAAATATTGTGATTTTTTTTTTAATCACAAAAATAGCTATTTATGTACCAAGCCAGTAAAGTTCGACTTTTTATCACGAATGTGGATATTATATAATAACTACGCGAGTGATAAAAAGAAACTTTACTGCCGAGGTGCATATTAATTTTTTTCTGCAATCGTCAAAGAAATAGCGAAAAATCAAGCAAATACATAAAGTTTTACTTCTTCTGTCAGATTCTCATTCTCCTGTCAAATATGTATCTTTGAACTAAAGCACGCTCAATTTTTCTAACTTTAACTAATCAGCGTAGCGCATTTTACTTTTGTACTGCCCAGGCAGTAAAAGTCTTTCTTACTGCCTGGGCAGTAAAAATGATTATTACAGCCGCTTTTGGTTACTTATTGAGCTAGTTTAGTGATGATTACAGAAAAAATATAATTTGGACTGTAAATTAGGTTGTGAATTTTAATAAGGACATGTCTTATATGAATCTAAACTGAAAATGAGCATATTGTAGTTAATCATTTTGTAAAGAAATATTATATCACTAAGTGTTCTACGAGATTTATAGGAGAGCATGTTTAGATCTTTACAATGTTGTTCATATGGTTTCTCTGGAAGTTTGTGTTTTTTGTGCAAAATTATATAATTTTTTTTTAATCCCCTCGATTTTACTAGCGTTGGTGTCATATTGTGGGTTCCATGTGATAGAGGCTAAATTTAAAATGCTATTAACATAATGCATAATACAGTGTACAGTGTTCGAATAGCGTTAACAGTATTGAACTGTTTTGAGGAGCGTATGATAAAACCAAGCATTTTAAGAGATTTATTTGTAATGTATTTTATATATTTAGCAAAAAGATGTTAGAATATAGCATTCTAATTTGGATTTAAAAATACGTGGTTTTAAAAATGCATTCACAATTCTGTATATGTATAAGATACATGCAATTATTTTATAATTTTCTTTATACCACATATTTTTAAAAACTAAATTTAATTGCAGTAAATAACTTGTCTACTGATTGTCTTGCTTGGTCTTATCACAGAGTCACAAGAATAATGTAGACACGCCTTTAGAAAATCTCTTTGTGTGAAACAGGACACAGATTTTTCACCATATTCCAACTTATAATAAATAGAAATATGATACATCTCGTAAGGTTTTTTCAAGGAAAAATAAAAGTCTGTCAAAACGTTTCTTCCGTATAATAAATTACATAAACAATAAAAACTGTTGAAAATCACCTATTCACGTTTTCAACAAATAGCGGTGTATTGAGGATAACATTTTAAGTAAAAATGTTCCGATAAGAGGCAGTACTTAATTATTTTTACTTTGAGTATATAGCAATAAAATTAAGAATTTGCATTTACATGAAACTATTGCATAAATTTGGATACTAAAACATAGATTTTCTAATCATGAACTATTTGTTAACTAACGAAAATTTTGTAAACAATCAAATCATATACTTTTTTAACTAAAAAGACAACATAATGTGACCATTGATTTTTTTTATTGAGAATTCTGGCAGAAAAACGTCAACAGCGTTAAAGTTACGCTTAGAATCAGAAGACTTTCAAAAGATTTTTGTGTTTGCATATGAAAAACAATAGCATTTTTAGAACTTTATTAAAAAGTTCTTACGATATACATTTGTTTTTGCTTATTAAAAAAGAAAACAATAGCTTCCAGGCTGTCTTTGTTGGCAACGACTTCAAAGAATTACACATGCTTATGATTAATAAACACATCATGTGATTTCTAGGAGTTTAAATCACAGGACATGTTTGGATCAAATGATTCTCACAAAGTAAATACGTCAAAAAGTAAGGGCTACTTAAAAAACAATACAACTTGGTTTAAAATTTTTTGGTTTGTTCACAATACTTTCTTTCGAAATCTCAAAAGGACTTAAAAACTAAAAAAATTATTTCAGATAGTCTTCGATTAGTTGGTCAAAAAAAAACTTAGTGTTTCTGTAGTTCGTTGGAGCAGCAATACGATACTCAAAAGCTAAAATACGAAATTTCTAAATAATAAGCCATTTGACCTTTCCTTTTCTGTCCAAAGATTCAGTTTTGTGATTTACGCAGAGTAGTAAAAATTATGTGTAACCTTGAAAAACGCCTTTAAACATCTCGTGATTTTTCCTCTGAAACGAATTGTCTCACACCCAATGTTGTAATGTCATAGAACCATCGTATATCAATCTTTCAGATACTAACTTTTTTCTTGACTTTATAAAACTTGTAATTTGACACAAACAACAGTTAGGAGTTGTTGCCTATATTTTCTAGCCTCACTTGCGTTTGTCAAATGTAATAGTTTAAGTTAAATCTGTGATAAATACCGCTAAAGACCTTTTTCCACTTACTATTAATATTTATCACGTGCCAAAGTATATTAATGTAAGTGTAACGAATTGTTTTCATTAATAAAGGTTTAATAATAACGATTTAATTTAAACTTTAGTGCAGACACTTTAACAAATATAAATATCAAATTAACGATGTACTTGACAGCCTTACAACTTATTGTTATACATAACAAATAGTGAAACGAGTTGAGTATCTCCTCCATTATTAAAAATATTGTTGTAAGTGTGTCAATGTACTTTCCGATCATCAATGCCAATACATGAACTTCCATGCAATTAAGTTATAGTTTATTATTCCTGATTTAGATGTTAAAGCAAATTGATCAGTACATTTTTTTAATTGAGGTTTATATAACACTGAACCAAGAACGAAGATTTAGTTATTTTACTAATTTTTCAAGACCTTAAATGGGATATTAAATTATCCTTTAAAATGAGTAACGCTGCTTATAAATTCTGTTCCCAAAAAATAATGTATTTCCAAAGATTTGGGTCAGTTAGCTCAAATTTGTTAAAACTACTCAGTTTATTATTAATATGAACTAAAAGGTGTTAAGTAGCGGCAAAGAGAAGCATAGTGCACACTTAAAGCAAGGTTGGGCAAATAACATTGAGCATAACACACTACGTCTTAAAAGAATTAAAACAAACCAAAAAAAAAAAAGTAAATCAAGAAGTTTAAATATTTAGGATGAGCCGTTTATTTTAAAAGTGGCATAAGTCTCTTATTGTGAAAAATAAGTTAAAGCTGTTTACGATTGCAAAAACGTATGGTATTTTTATCTTTAAACATTTTACTTCAATAGAAATTTTATTGCTAAAGAGAAATGCAAATACATTTATTTTGAAATTGGCATAATGATGGATTTGCTTCCCTATATAACCATAATTTACCACAGTTATTTAAAAAATTCACAACAAAGTAAAAAGTCCGAAGACTTCATTACTCTTTTAATGACAATAAATCAATACATGAATAAACTTTTGTATCAAATGCGTTATATAAATTGTATACTTATATTTCAAAATGTATTAATCAATTTTCTTATGTATTTTATGAATATTAACGACAATGAAAAAATACTTGAATTATTAGTTATAATGAAATACGTTAGATAAATTACTTATATAATATAATTTACTCATCGATTTTTTAAATAACTCTCTTATTAAACATCACTTCAGAAAAACACACAGTGCAAAATCAACGTAAGTCCCTAGTTTTTATAAACTGTTAATTTTGAATGTGGCTTAAGTCACAACAGTAATAAAAATGCAGATTTGTTAACGCCTGTGCGAAATTATGTAAACGGAGCAAAATATAAGTAACCGAAATAACAAATTTAAGTGAAATTTCTTTATAGTTAGCACAAAGATTTTTATACCCATTAAAATTCGAAACATTTAATATTTCAAAATAACAAAAAAAAGTGGCTTAAGACGCTTTTAAAATAAACGGCTCATATCTTAAACTTATTATTAAAACGAATTATTACCCACTACAACATTTTTAATATCTAAGTAAATATTCTGATTCTCATATCAAATTATCGTATTAGATAAGATTAAGCAATAAATTTAATATAAACTAACCTGTTGAGAGGATAAATCGCACACATATTTATGAGTATTTAATAAATATGTATGCATGTGTGTGATGCTATAAATAAACATAAATGGTCGTCACGAATAACAGTTACCCACGCAATCACATATAATCATTATTTAAACAATAAAATACAGTTAAGGTCATCTGCTAAGCTTTTAAAAACATTTTAATACTGTTTTTTATGTGAGCATGAAAGGTTATAGTATGTTGCTACCAAAAACATTAATTTGTTCATGTTTCTGTAATTTGTCACTGGCTGTGAGAAAAATCCTAAGCTGGTAACAAGTTGTGATGTGGTTTTATTAGCATTTTACATAAAATTGCATATTTAAACCTAGGAATGCTCATATATCATTTAACACGATACTTTGATGGGCGTGCAGATTTTATTACTTTAAATATTTATTTAAAAACGTCTCCAGTTTACGTACAAGACTTTTTATTAACAAAATAGACAAATTTTAGGTGTTTCCTTTCAATTTAAAAACAAAAGTTGTTTAACCACGGGTTGTATGAATTTAAAAAGACCACATAGATTTACAACTAACTTAAAAAACGTTTTAATACAGAGAAATACAAATGTTGCATCAGAAAGCTACTAATAAACGGTGGAATATAACAACTAACAAAATAGTGATTTTCGTAAATATTATTTAATGGCTATTACACATAAACTTCAAATAAACTGTGATAAAACTGTATTCATGTTATATAAACAAAAGAATAAGGCTGTGATTGACCTTAATATTAAAATTGGATCAAAAATATTGATCCGAGAGTCAAATTGCAAATATCTTTGATCGTGGTCCTTACATAAGTATTTGTGCAAAAAAAAGTATGCCAATGATTGGTGCTAGATATAAAACTAGATGCTATTTTACGAAAGTACTTCAATATAAAATCTATCACGCTTTTTTTTTTGTTTACATTCACAAATTTATTTCCTGCTTGGGCGTCTTCTGCTTAAAACTGTTGACAGTATCCTGTTAAAAATTAATGGCTGAATATTTATCAACTTTAAATTATTACTAAAATTATATTCATCACACCCTATAATTTTCCTTAAAAGCTGAATAACAATCTTATAATTTATAGATGTTAATAATACGACAGATCAAAGTTCTTAATGCAATAATTTTGATTTACATGCTTTTTTCAAGTCCCCAAATGTTTGCTAAAACCTGCAAGTATGTGCAAACACTTGACATTTAGCAGTTACAGCAATGTCAACATCCTGAATTGTAGTACTCACAGATGTACGTACGTACGTCATCTTGCAAAATACTGTAGTAAGTAAATTTCGCTGTTATGATGTCACTGAAGGACTTTTATCAATATGAAGAATTATATAGAAGCAATGTATTTAAGTATGTTGATACATACGTTACTTAATGAAAAATAGAAATTGTCAATGTAACATAAAAGTTATATTTATTAGTCAAGATAAAAATTATTTTCCCACACATGCTTGTAGAACATTTGATCATAATCACAGGGCAACAGAATAACGAACAATCTAATAACTTACTTTACAATTTAAAGCATTTGTTTCACCTTTAGCTCTAATATAAAGTTCGAAAAGAAACGAGTGTATTTCTGAATTCGCCAAAAGAATATACATATTATACACATTAATTAGTTACATAATTTTATGCAAGTAAAATTCACTATTTTATAATCAACAAGTTTAATTGCAAACTAAATTGCTTCGAATTTGCAAATTATCAAAAAAGTTGATGGCACACAGCAAGCTTCAGGCAGACTACTAAATGTCGTTGTGTCAATTAATATGAAACATTGGCAAGTTCGACAGGTTTAAAAAAAAAATACTTATAATGATGCAAAGAACTGTGTGCATAATTACAGAACATTAAATTTATTTATGAGATACTAAAAGTCATAATTTTAGTGACTTTTTCACTGTAATTTGGTGTGAACTAACATTACATCTATATAAGGAGGATAACTGAGTTACCTTGAATCTCCATTGACAATAAGTATGACTAATGGGGGTCATACACGTTGCGGTATACCTGTCAGATTTGCCTGCTTGCAGGTATACCGGAGCGTGTGTGTAACATAACTGCACAGGTAATGTTACCTCTTCAGGCGACCGGAGAAGAATCGAAATTCGATTCTTACTACCTGCGCCAGATTACAAACCGGAACGTGTGTGCCGCTCGTCTGCACAGGTCTCAGTTGTTCTGCGTCACCGCCACCGCGTCATCTTGTATCGAAGCCAATGACAACTGAAAACCTCTACGGTTTACCGTAGCGTGTGTAGAGTCAGAACTGTTCAGGTAAACCTGAACATTTTTTATTATTCAGGCAAACCTGACAGGTATACCGCAACGTGTATGACCCCCCATTAAGCTGATAATGACTTAAACGGACTACAAAATTGGGAATTTTTAAAGTCTTTTAGTTGCGAAACAACCATTTTTACGCAATACAAGATTATACTTTTCTAAAACTATTCATACGCCATAGATAATATTTGAGAAACAAAATATAACATTTTAATTGAACTTGCAACTAAGGGAAGACTTATTTTTCACAGTGATTTATTAATCACAAAAATTATGTTATGTGTACATTGATTTCTATCTGTTTGAGACTAGTTACCAACAGTTTTCTACATCTACCTATATGCTTGAAGATATTGTAGTTTTGTTAAGACTTTTTTAAATATTTCAGACAATCAAGGTTGACATGCGAAATACACGTAGTTTTTCATAGACACTCGTAAAATATTAACGATTACCAAGTAAATATTATTGAGCATTTAAAATGTATTATACATTATACATGAATTATGCAGGCAGATAAAAAAGAACTTTGAGCCTCAAGATTTTAGTACGCAATTGATGTTACCACAATAATTTGCTTACATCATTTATTAAACCCACAAAAATTATTTAGGTTCGTTGGGATTTTATGTTTGTTTTTAGCTGTTCATTTAGTCCTGTATTGCTCTATTGATTTAATAAAAAGTAACTTTTAAGAAACTAAAAGTTTTTTATAATAATTATTTAGGTATTCTCGCTGATTTGTAGTTGGTAAGTCACTAAGGTTGTGTGAAGCCATAAATTTTAACTTTTATCTTTATGACTTATAGCTAAACTGACATTGGAAATTGATTAAAGTAACTTAAATATATTCAAATTTTACATCGCGTCACAACACATGAATAATACGAGACATATATTGTTAAATTTTCTGCCAATTAAGTTGGAAATTGCCGTGAAATCAATTTTTATTGTTTTTACATTGAAAATACTTCACAACGTAAGTTAGTATATTGATTTAAATATCATTGACATTAAAACAATTTATCATTTCCCAGTTTGGTAGAACGTGATTTATTTATACATATTTAGTAAGATTGAAATTGTTACGTACTTTTTTAATTATTAGGTACATGAGAAATAGTTATTTATGTATCAAGGCCAAAAAGTACGTTTTGGCCGAGGTGCATATTACATTTTTTGTGCGATCGAATTAAAAACAATTTAAATTTTTAGTAATTTTCAAAATTATAGGTTAGAAACTACGTGACATTCTGTCACTGACAGATGACGGCGTGTGTACTGCATTACCGGCCCTCTTCTTAGCAACGGCCGTAAAAGTTACTTTTTCTGCCGTTGCTAAGGGTAACGGCCTGAAAAGTAACTTTTACGGCCGTTGCTAAGGATAGGGCCGGTAATGCAGTACTTTATGGTTGCTAACGCGTCCGTCAAACCGCTGTTTCTAGTACGATCGCACAAAAAATTCATTATACAATTTTAAATGTGTATCTGTTACAACACCGATTTTAAAATCTTTTAAAATACCTCCAGATTAAAAAATGTATTAAGTAAACGCTGTCATACTAAAATTTAATTTTGCAAAATGCATCCTTCGCTCAAAAGTTATAATTACTGCTAATACTTTTAAAAGTGAAAACTGTCAGAATGCTTTACTTAACCATGGAAATATTTTTTTTTCGATCTTGGCGTAATTTGTTTTGTATCACGCTATCACGCTGTCAGGCAATTATGTAAGTGCGTTCTTAAAATCACGCCAAGGTACGCTAATTCAAACCATTTTTTATGCATGTGTACCCGGAAATATGTGGTAAAATTAGATGACTCTCAAAATGGGTACTGGATTGATATGCAAATTATAATGAGGTGTTAATATCACTGTTACAAACAATGCAATGTTTAATTGCTTTCTTGCCACATTAAACTTGAATTGCTTAAAAATTATATTACATCAACATTTTTACTTCAAGTAGAACATTAAAAATTAACAAAGTTAAGAACAATATACATGGTGGACCAAATTCAAATGTTTTACGGGATATCTCGGTTACCGTAATAATTAGCGAAAACCTGATATTGGTCTCTTGTGCTATGTTTTTGAGAAAAACACGCCTATGTAGTCAGATTTTTTGTATCGCTTTCCATTTTGGCACTACACACGAAAAATTTAATTTCATCATTTTTGAACATTTTCTATAGGTGACTTTTGATTTATTAACATAAAATAAAATGTCATGAAGGTTTTTTACACAGATTTTTATGCATAATTTAAAAAAAAAAATAATATTTTTAGCGACTTTAACTTCCGAGATACGAAGTCAACCAATATTTTTTTAAATGGAAACCTTAGTTGGCCATAACTTTATATGAAAGAGCGTTTTTTTAGTTTCAAAAAAAATATATATTTTTATATATTTGTTGCAAAAAATAACCGAGCAAATTTTGTTAAAATTTTCTTATCGAAGTTTGCTATGATTTCGTAAACAAGTGATGTTTGCCATCATTAAACAACTGTATGAAAAACGTTAATAACATTTTATTCTATTTTAATAAATGAAGAAGTTATAGTAAGATTCCAAAAATGATGAAATTTCATTTTTCGTCTGTAGTGCCAAAATGGCGATATAAGAAATCTAATTACATAGACGTTCGTTTCTCAAAAAAATAGCACACGAGACCGATATCACATTTTCGCTAACTATTACGGTAATCGAGATACCCCGTAAAACTAATTTGGTTCACCCTATAAAACATTTCAATTACGATGTACGGTACATCATTGCACGACTTTTGTCCTACGACATTGTTAGTATACTTTTTGGATCAACCGGAATTTTAATTATAATAACGTAAACATATAATACTATTTCAGATTAAGTTAAGTCAAAATTAGCTTTAAGACAAGCACTGTATAAAGGCGCGTCCCCATTATGCCGATATATGCCAACTGGCAATGCCAATTGGCAGCCAGTTGCTTCCTTTGATTCGGACCGACAGTCGTCGGGTTCGGCTTGGCATGCCAGTTGGCACAATTTTGCCAACAGGCACAGGCCAACAAACACGTCCACATTACTCTTGGCAGTGCCAACTGGCATTGCCTGTTGGCATATATCGGCATAATGGGGACGCGCCTTAAGCTTTTCCAAATATCTGAATCAAAATTTTACAAATAAAACCATAAACCTCCTTGTTTTCAGATCCACCTATTAATAGGAATTTTGTTAGCGGTTTTTGTATCAAGTCTTAAAGACGACGATGAAAGTAGGCCGTACGAATTTGGATTCACAATAGACGGAGAACAACACAGATACGAAAAGAAAGGTTCTGTATCATTTTGCAAATCGATTCACCATTATGATGGTATCTAAAAATAAACTTTTTCACAGATGTCAATGGAATTATACAGGGCGAGTTCGGATTTATCACAGCTGATGGAGTTTACCATGTGACGACTTATGCTACAGATGAAAATGGTTTATTTAGAATTTTGAGCATGAAGAACATCAGGTTAAGTGGACGTAAGTAAATTTCTTATGATAAAAATTTGTTAATCAAAGCCATTTTCGGATCTATCAAAATTAAACCATTATATTCACACCAAAAATATGTATTCCCTACACACCGCCACTCATATCTTGCAGAGTAAACATCAAGTTTCTAAATTAAAGAACCAACCAAAGACAATAGGTGAAACAGTCCCACAGTTTCATGCTGTACAAAAATTGTGTCTTCTATAATAGAAAAGAAACAGTTTTAAGCCAATTAGTTTAGCATCAATATCATCCACATATACACAAATAAATCTTTTTACAGCACTCGATCAACCCAATTACAAAGGTGTTTCCGGTCAACCAAAACCTAGCCAGCCTTCACCAGGAAACCCTGGGCAACCGTCAAAACCCCAAGGCACAACACCCAAAGCACCATACGCATTTACAACTGCGTCTACTATCAGACCAGGATGCGGTGGTTGTGGTATTGTGGCAACAACTAAAACACCACCAGGGGTAGTGCCTAAATTACCATTCCAAACACCATCTTTCCAACAGCCTCAAAACGGAATTAACCAAAATTCTCTACAACCCGTGCAACCAGGCCACGGTCCATCTCCCGATCCGCCACAACCCCAAGGAGCCGTTTCACCACAAAATCCTGCCAATCAAGTACAACCCCAACAACCTCAAAGGCCAGTGTATACGCAACCTCAAAAACCTGTCTATGCACAAAACCCAACTGGGCAATTACAAACCCAACCGCAGTATCCACAAAACCCGATCGGCCAAACACAACAATCTTTAGCGAATCCACCTGTACCACCAGCAACTAATATCCAAGCCCCGAACACGAATCCATACACTCCTGGAGGACAAGGTCCCGCGTTATCAGGAAACGTTCAGACAGTATTTCAACCCACGCAGAACCAAAATCCCAACTCCATAAACAGTGTTTCTCAAATAACAGTCGAAAACGGCGCTATCAACGTTCCTGGTCGTCAACCCATTCCCATCAAAGACAAGTACCCTGGCATGGTCGAAGGATTACCCGAAGGCATCACCAAGGACGATATCACCGGTTTACTGTACAAATTTAATTACACTTTAGGCTTCCACGGACATTACGAAAGAGGCTACAAAAACGGTGCTAAGGTTGGAGGATACTTCGTTAATGGAAGAGATGGCATCAGCAGGATAGTTACGTACGTGGCTGACGAAATGGGTTTCAGGCCTAAAGTCAAATTCATCAATCTTGGTCTCGATTCTGAGTTAACCCCTAAAGAAGGTTCCGAAAAAACATTTGGATTAAAAGGATTTGAATTTGTGTGGTATCCGATTTAATTTAAACACTCTAGGAACTTTCAAATGTACACCATAAGTTAAAACATATTACTGTAGCACTGCCATACTGTTTCAAAATAAATGTGATCTGTTTTCAAAGTCATTTAAAATTTCTCCACGCCTGCAACATTTACAAAAAACAAATTACAAATACAAATAAACCTTTCCATTTCACAAGCAATTACGAATTTCATAAGAAAACCAAACTAATGGTAATGTTTTATTTTATATTACCAAAATCTGCACAGCATAAACGTAAACGAGCAAGTAATAATAATTATTGGACATATAAATCATAATTTTATTAATTTTCTAGACGATTTGTAATGCAAATACACCAGGATGTGTATGTCCATAAAAATATTTTTCAACTTTATTCCTGTAAGTTCTGTAAATAAAGAATTTTTTGGATGGATATAAATAAATAATTATTAATTTTTTGATAAGCTGCCTCCAAGTAACTGATTTTTTAATAAAATTTAAAGATTGTATACAGGGTGCCCATTTTTCTAACCTGTTGTATGGGTAACTCTGTTAATATTGGAGATACAGAAACGTTTAAATTAGCAAATTTGTGCAGAATTTAAAGGGAAATCTGTTGCCATTTTCAAATTTGACCTACGTCATCAACTTTTTGAAATATTTTGAAAAAACTGAAAAAGGTCGATTTTTTCAAACTAGAATAATTCCGTAACCATATGAGTTAAAACAAAAATTAAAATTGACTTTTATAGATAGTTTTACGTAGATTTTAAATATGTTAACGAAATTTTCATAGCACTCTCGATTTCCGAGTTATAGCACAAACTTGCATTTTTTTAAATGGAAGTCATAGTTCGCTGTGGTCTTATTAAAAAGGTTACTTTTTTCTTGTTTCAATGATATAAGGTTTGTTATGCTTTACTCTTGTAGTTTTTCTTTAAATAAGCAAAAATCATCTTCATGTTCACAGCCTACTAATAGATGGGAGTTATCCCGTGTTGATTTTCTTTTTTTTTCGATGTGACATTTAAGAGTTGTCTCTTATTGTTAGTGTAGCAGTTATTAGCCAGTTACAAATTTTAAAAACAAAACCTCATAGTTTGTCTAATAAAAAATTTATTGTTTGTTATACGTATAAATCTCTCTCTCGTGTTGATCAAAATTTTTGTTTTTTATGAATTTCAAAAACAATGTTTTTTAATGAAGAAATATTATCAGGCTTTTTGGTATACCTGTATTTTTTTAAATTGGTTTCTAATAACGAAAATAATTTCTTTCTTGGTTGGCTCCTTTCCATAAATCTTTGCAAATACATTTCACTTGAATTTCTACTATTTCTATTACAAGCGTAGTAATAGAAAAACATGTGGTTTTTTTTCTTCATTAGAACACATTGTTTTTGAAATTTACAATAAACTCAATCAAAAATTTTGATCAACACGAGAGAGATTTATACGTATAACAAACAATAAATTATATTTGACAAACTCTGAGGTTTTGTTTTTAAAATTTGTAACTGGCTAATAACTGCTACACTAACAATAAGAGACAACTCTTAAATGTCACATCGAAAAAAAAAGAAAATCAACACGGGATAACTCCCATCTATTAGTAGGCTGTGAACATGAAGATGATTTTTGCTTATTTAAAGAAAAACTACAAGAGTAAAGTATAACAAACCTTATATCATTGAAACAAGAAAAAAGTAACCTTTTTAATAAGACCACAGCCAACTATGACTTCCATTTAAAAAAATGCAAGTTTGTGCTATAACTCGGAAATCGAGAGTGCTATGAAAATTTCGTTAACATATTTGAAATCTACGTAAAAACATCTTTAAAAGCAAATTTTTATTTTGGTTCTAACTCATATGGTTACGGAATTATTCAAGTTTGAAAAAATCGACCTTTTTCAGTTTTTTCAAAATATTTCAAAAAGTTGATGACGTAGGTCAAATTTGAAAATGGCATCAGATTTCCCTTTAAATTCTGCACAAAGTTGCCAATTTAAACGTTTCTGTATCTCTAACATTAACGGAGTTACCCATACAAGAGGTTAGAAAAATGGGCACCCTGTATATTGTAGCCTGAAAAACTAATCTTTCATGAGCAAAACTAATTTGAGGTTCCAACTAAATTACAAGTATTATGTTATAAATTTCATATTTACTGCAAGTATCTTTAAAATTCAAGGAAAGAAAATAAATATTTGCTTATCTTAGTGAAAAGAAAAGAAATTCTTTTCGTTTTAGGTCTTTTTTTTAAATATTATTAATAATGTCATATGTGGGTTGAGAGAAATAAGACATCAAATTAAATAACAATCCATTGCAATGACACCGTTATAAGCATTTTCAGCAACAGCAAATATTTGTATGAATCAAAATTAAGATCAATTTAAATTGTAAGCATTATATTCATAATGAAGTAAATATTTTGCTAAAAGCTTTCTTTTATTGTATACGCAAGTTTACGTACTTTCTGAGCTTAATAATAAATGGCTTGCGTAATTTTACTTATTGACGAAATACATTTCGTCACATAAAACAATTATTGAACTTGAAGAGTCAAAAGTAATGAAAAATGACCCGAACACAAGTGTGACTAGAATGGAGTTCAATCAATAGGATGGTTCAAGTCACTTTAGTTAATATGTATTTCACAAACACACGAATGTGCGTGTATCACACACAGACATACTCTTAAGTGTTCAAGAAACTCAGGAACGCTTAAGGGTCAACTCACACCGGGGCGGTGGCGGTGGCGATCTGCAATCACTATAATAAGTAACCCGGTTACGTAGTTAAGTAACTTAGTTACTTATTATAGTGATCGCAGATCGCCACCACCACCGCGCCGGTTTGAGTTGACCTTAAACCGTCAAATTTTTGCCAACTATAATCTTTTGTCTATCGTTTGAACCGAGTCAAAAAAAGTAAACAAATCATTTTACAACCCAATTTCAAAACCATAAGCAATTTATAATTGGTTTAAGGACGTCCTACATATAATAGTTTAATAAATATACCTATTAAATATCGTACAACAAAAAGTTAGTAACCTTCCTTTAAGAAACCCAGAAACACAAATTAATATAAATAGCCTTTTTGCACTCAATTCACAATTTGTTTAACTAGGGTACATAAATATTTTTTTTAAATATGCTTTTCATCATTCTAAAAAGAGATTTAATACATTGGACGTTTATAAATAATAATATGGATATCCAGTAGGGTTTCTTTCCCGGGATCCCGGGATCCCGGGATCCCGGTCCATTTTAAGCTATTTTATATTTCCCGGGAAATGTTTTTTGTCCCGGGAATTCCCGGGATTTTAAAAAAGTGTTGTTTTCGTTTATTTTTTATAACTTATCAGAATTTTATGCTTAGAATGTCTTTACTAATAGTAAATTATGGAAAAACTTCAAAATAATTTATTTTTTTAGTATGGCGCAAAGAAGCCCGGTCTCCATTACAAAGTTAATATCTTCAAAATACTTTTACAGTTTTAGTTTTGTGTACCCTGATAATTCAAAGCAAAATAGCTTATAAATGAAATTTTATTGATAATAACGACGTTTCTTTGCTGCTAGATGCTCTCAAGACAATTTCACCTACATCAATAGAGACCGAGAGAGCATTTTATGCAGCAGTACTTTTTGTTAATAAATTAAGAAAAAGACTAATTGACTTTAATCACATTACAAAAATTCATTGTAAAAATTATATTATTGTATTCATAAATATGAAATTGCAATAGAAAGGTTATAATTCCCAAATGTATGTTTCTCTCACTAATATTATTAAATTATTTGTAATAATCATGGAGCAAAATGTATTACATATATGACTTGGAGTTGTTTTTAAGTAATAAACCGCTCCCTTAATTTTTTAGGTTATTTATTTAAAAATGTTGACATAATTTATTACATCCCGGGATCCCGGGAAATCTCGGGACAAAGGCCGATTTCTTCCCGGAATCCCGGGACAAGCAAAATGGCCAAATATGAGAAACCCTAATATCCAGTCAGCAATCACCAAATATCCAAGAAGATACATATTACATGAATAAGTTACTTTGAAAACTCATACCTACCAAGTTTTTATGTTCTACCACATATTAATACATACACACCGTTAATAAACAAATATTAGGGTGAAAATGTTGCGAATTTCTCAAAAAGTTCAAGCGCTTTTCATGACAAATATGTTTAGCCAAGTACGAGCTTACCACGGTATAAACAATACAACATGATTGCAAAAAATGTAATATAACGCTACTTTATTATGGCTTTATGATAATTAAATTGTTATTTCATACAACTTAGCCATAGTTTGTCGACAAATGTCTTAGCTTACGTAAAACAACCAAAAAAAAACATTGGAAAATAGTTATATATTTTCAAACACATGTAACTCGATTATTATTAAGCACAGAAAAAATATTACAGTGAAAAAATGTCTATAGGGTCTTCTTGTATCTTTTTTATTTATGGAGAAACAGTGGCGGAACCAGGGGGGGTAAATGGGGTAATTACCCCCCCTAAGACTTAGATATTTTAAAACATTAAGTTTTACAAACATCTTATTTCCTGCGTTCCCGCCTTAGTTTATAACTAAGTCTAGAGAAGATATAAATGAATTTATAAATTCAATGGTCACTTATTTAAGTACAGTATTTAAAAACGACTACCTAATAAAATTAAAGCTTAAATCTGAAATCGATTTTTGGACATTAGAATGGCAAAAGAAATTTCATTTAAACGAAAATGTACCTGCCAGTGCAAAAGGTATAGAATATGCTATATATCTCAGTAAATATCTACTTTAGGAAAAAATGTTTTGAATAAAAGTTGTTTGGTAATTAGTTTTCCACCATAAGACAAAATAACTATTTTTTTCGAATAACAAAAGCGAAATGAAAAAAATCGATTTTTTTTAAATGACAAGATACCCCTGTTATACTCTCGTTTGACAAAGAATTGTTTTTCTCTTTTCAATGATGCAAAACTGTATAACCCTTACTTAAGCAACTTTTTGAGAAAAACGCAAAAAAATACTCTCAAATTATTTTAATTGTTTAGTATTTAGCACCTACCGTTGATGTGTATAATATGTTAAAAATTTATAGTTTAAAAAGTTTAGTAAAAATTGAGCAATCTAAACTCATTTACAAAATAATAAAAAATAAACAAAAATCGAATGTTATCATTAAAAAAAAACTGTCTTCATAAACACCAGACACGAGGTGCTGAGTGTTTTTATTTGCACCCTGTTTTTTCGAACATTGGCCTAAATAATCCTATTGCCTTGAGTTTACAAACTTTTAATAATCTACCTGAATATTTAAGAAATATGGATAAGGAAAGAAGATTTGTAAAACACTTAAAAGAACATTTTTCTTTCATATAGTTATGCTAAAGTGTTTTTTGGTACCTACTGCAGAGTGCTTTATTTATAAATCTGTTATTTCTGTTTTTTTATTTCTATCTTAAAATTTAACTTAACATAATATTTCTCATCATAACATAACATAATACCACTTATACGCAAATAAAAAAAAAATTAAATTGTTGGACCGTTTCTTTTTTATCTTGTAACAACTTCGGTACCAGCGTAAGCTGTTTTGAAGTTGATAATTATAGCATTGTTTATTTGTCGATATAATGTAGCTATATTCTATTCTGTAATTTGTAATATCTTTATGTATGGGTAGCTATGTGTATTGTTTTTGTAAGTGGACTGTATTTTATATGTTGAATGAAAGATTGATTTAAAATGTAACGTTTATTCTTGCTTGTACATTGGCATGCATCACACGTCGATGTGCATTGTAGCAGTTTTGGTTAGCTACTACCCTTCTCGTGGGCAGGTTATAATACAAAATAAAGTGGGGGTACGCTAGACACAACGTAAATTCATACATAACTCCCCCAGTTGGAAGTGAAACTTTCAAGAAACTTTCAGAACTTAAATGATTTCTAATATCTGAACATAATGTAACAAACAACATGAAATAACAGATAAAGGCATAAATAAATTGTTCAATGGTTTCTTCGAACATAACACAAAGTAAAATTAAACTTCACTTAACAGTCTTGCACGCAGTCATCACTAGGTAACGGACACACAAGTGCTACGGCCCGTTTTATTATTCCAGTTGAGGTTCGAATGGATACTACTCTAGGTACTCCATCCTTCCCTGGATAGATGCTGTCGATTCTACCAATGCTCCAGTTCATAGGTGGTAGATTCGATTCCTTTATTAGAACCATTGTTCCAATTTTGATTAGTCCTGGATTGATTCTCCATTTGCTGCGGACCTGCAGGTGATGGAGATAATCCCTTCGCCATTGCTTCCAGAAGTGCTGTTGCAAACTTTGGATATATTGATATCTGGACAACTTGGTAGTTGCCAACTCGGTGACATCTGGATCAGGTATCTTTGTTGCGCTGCGACCAATTAGGAAATGGGACGGTGTCAGAACATGGTTGTCATTAGGATCGGATGAAAGAGGACAAAGGGGTCGTGAATTTAATACTGCTTCAACTTGTATAAGAACAGTTTGAAATTCTTCATAAACAAGTGATGTTTTTGTTAAAATCCGATACAAGTGAAATTTTACACTCTTAACACCTGCCTCCCATATTCCGCCAAAGTGCGGACTGTATGGTGGAATAAAGTTCCACTGTATATTCATTGAGGCACTTTTAATACAAATTTCATTTGAATTTTCATGCAGGAATTTACCAAGGTCCTGCAGTTCTGTTTGAGCACCTACAAAGTTTCGCCCATTGTCAGAATAAATTTGATTAGGCAAACCACGACGTGATACAAATCGACGTAAGGCTGAAATGAAATTTTGCGTAGTCAAGTCTGTGACTAGTTCAAGATGGATAGATTTTGTAGAAAAACAGACAAAGAGACAAATGTAACACTTAATACGTTTGGCGCCGCGACCCCGTTTATCATTTATTTGAAATGGTCCAGCGTAATCGATCCCTGTTGTTTGAAAAGGGTAAGATTCTGTGATTCTAGATTTGGGCAAATTTCCCATTAATGGTGTGTGAGAATTTGCGCGAAATTTAAAACATGTAATGCATTGTTTTACAATTTTCTTTGCTAATGCCTTACCCGATATTATCCAAAATTTCTCCCTACTCGAAGATAACATCTGTTGAGGACCCGCGTGTAATAAACGTAAATGTTCATTGTGCATTATTAATTCGGCAAATTTGTGTTTACTTGGAATCAGAATGGGGTGTTTTTTATCAAAATTGTAATTAGACATCTTTAATCGTCCACCCACTCTTACAATATCATTATTATCTAAAAATGGTGTGAGTCCCAGTATTTTACTGGTAGAATGAATATTGCGATTTTCCCTAATACACTTAATTTCAGATTGAAAATGGTTTATTTGAACTATTTTAACTAAAGATCGTAAAGCAGCAGAATATTCCATGGTCGTTATTGGTCCTGTACTTAGGCAGTTCTTTGACAAACAACGTTCCTTAAATCGAAATATATATGCCACGACACGAACCAACTTGTTCAACCTTGAAAATCTCTCAAATGGAAAAGATAAACTGGACGTGATTGAAACTAACGATGAAATGTTTTTTCTCATTTCTGGAATTTCGTCTATTGGTGATTCGGGAATATTTCCTGACCATGAATCGTTGTATTCATGTAGGAATTTAGGGCCATGTAACCACATTGATTGATTTAATTGAAAAGGTGTGGCGCCCCGCGATATAATGTCAGCAGGATTATTTTTTGTGTTCACGTAGAACCAATGGTCAATGTTTGATAACGATTGTATTTTTAAAACTCTGTTTTCTACGAATGTGTTTAACAGGTTGGAGTTGGACTTAAGCCAATGAAGAACGACTTGAGAATCGGTCCAATAGAGTGATTTAAATTCACCTATCAACGAATTTCGAACCTTACACATTAATTGAGCGAGAATTAATGCTCCACATAACTCCAATCGAGGAATTGTAACAGGTTTAATTGGAGCGACGCGCGATTTTGCACAGAGAAGATGCACGGCAATTTTGCCCCTTTGATCAATGCTGCGAATAAAAATACATGCACCATAAGCGGTTTTAGATGCATCGCAAAATCCATGCATTTCTACCGAGCAAGCATCCTTAATGAAGACACATCGAGGAAAAGTTAAATTTGATATATGTGGGATTTGAGAACTTATCTGTTTCCATTGTTGCAATAGAATATCAGGTAATTCCTCGTCCCAATCTAAACCAATTGACCAGATCTTTTGCATTAACACCTTTGTCATAATGATTATAGGACTCAACAAGCCCAAAGGGTCAAATATTTTCGCTATTGTGGCCAATATGGACCGTTTTGTTACCACATTGTCTGAAATTGTAATTGTTTGATATATTAATGTGTCATTTTTTACCAACCAAGATACCCCTAATGTTTTTGTTTTGTCATGAGATCCAATCATTAAAACATCTAAATTACCAGTTGACTCGGCCAGAAGAGTAGATATTGATGGATTATTTGATATCAACTTTCGAAGTTCGAACCCCCCTGTTTTCAAAATAGAAACTACTTCCGTGCAAGTTTTAAGTAGATGTTCAGGATCATTATTGCCGGTCAACATATCATCAACATAAAAATCGCGACTTATGATCTGACATGCGTCTGGGTATTCTAAAGAAAATTCTTTTGCTAATTGTGTTAAACAACGAATTGCCAGATAAGGAGCCGAAGCAGTCCCATATGTTACCGTGTGTAATTCGAACGTTTGCATTTCCTTTGAAGGGTCGTCTCTCCAAATAATTCTTTGATAACGACGATGTTCTGGGTGTACAAGCACTTGCCTATACATTTGCCTTATATCACCAGACATAATGTACTGATGTTGACGAAACCTAAGCGTAATGGCGAGAAGATCGCTCTGTATTGTCGGACCGACGATTTGGGTGTCATTTAGCGATATTCCAGTGGTGGATTTGACTGAACCGTCAAAAACCACTCTCAAACGAGTTGAACAACTATCATGACGAAGTACCCCGTGGTGTGGTAAGAAAAATTGATTTTGTTCATTGTTCTCTTGGACTTGTGACATATGGCCCAAGGACAGATATTCATCCATGAAATCCTTATACATCGAGAAAAATTGGGGATCACGCTGAAATCTCCTCTCAAGTGATATAAGACGATTTTCTGCCTGCGATTTTGACTTGCCTAATTTATCAACTGAATTTTTAAAAGGAATTTTAACAATAAATTTGCCATCAGAATTTCGTGAAAATGTGGTTTCGAAAAATGTGTCCAGCTGCTTATTTTCTGAACTGGATTCAACATTATATGATTGCTCTTCTAATTCCCAGAACAATTTTAATTGAGAATCAACATCATTTGTGACTGCAAATTGGCACTGTACAATGTTGCATTGCAATGGAACTAGACCTGATATAATCCAACCAAGGACCGAATTTTGGAGTGTGGGTTTACCCTTGCCTAAACTAATATTACCGTCTGTAAGCAAGGTCCAAAAAACTGAAGAACCGATAAGGATATCAATATCTTGGGATTCGCAGAACGATGGGTCTGCTAATGTCACATCTTGAGGAATGGATATGAGTGATGGTTCAAATGAAATGGCAGGTAATTTGTTCGTAATGGTTGGCAGAATGAAACATTCAAGTTCACTTTTAAAAGATGAATTATTAGAGTAAATGTTAATGGAACATTTATGTTTAATTGATGTTGTAACAGAATTGATTCCAACTAACGACATATTTGTACAACTACGTTTCAAGTTTAATTTCTGAGCGAATGATTCACTAATGAAATTGGATTGAGATCCCGAATCAAGCAAAATTCGACAATTATGCAATTTTCCGTCTGCCGCCCTTACCTTGACACAGGTGGTTGATAACAGAATTAGTGAATTAGTGCGAATTGAAGCATGACTAGTAACTGTTGTGTTGTCGGTACCTTCTTGCCTTGCTCCCCCAGGATTCTGCTCTTCTGATTTTGTGACTGGTTTACTTTGGGGAGCCTGGTTGAAGTGAAGCAAAGTGTTGTGCTTTGAGTTACATTTGCGACAACAGCTACCTCGACAGGCACTTGTTTTATGGTTCGATTTCAGACAATTTAAGCATAAGCCTAAAGTTTTTACCCTTTCTTGACGAGATTGCGGATTCAACTGAAGAAACTTTTCGCAAGTGTATAACGCGTGATTTCCCTTACAGTTATAACAAACGTAATTGACCGAAAGCATGGAATACCTTTTGTCGTGTACCCTTTGAGGTTTTGATTCATTAATCTCCCTTTTTGTTTCTAATTGTTCTAAAAGTGATGCCTTCGAATGCAAAAACTTAATAAAATCCTCTACTGTAGGAGAATACGAAACAGTTATATTCTTTTCAATTTCATTTACTATTTTGCCTTCCCAATCCTTAGCTGTAATCTTATCGAGTTTTTCACTAAGGATAACTAATACGACAGTATTCCAATTATCAACCGGTTGGTTTAGTGATTTTAATGCCGCTAAATGTATTGAAATATTATCAACGAAATTTCTAACGTCTTTGCTATTTTCTTTTGAAAGCGTAGGCAACGATAAAATTGACTTAATGTGATTACGAATTAAGCTTCTAGAATTATCATACCTTTTACAAAGCCTTTCCCATGCGGTATCGTACCCTGTCGCCGAAAATTCTATCGACCGAATGCTGTCTAAAGCAGTGCCTTCGAGACACGCCCTCAAATAATGAAACTTTTGGATTGTAGTTATTGCATCATTTGAGTGAATTAACGATAAAAAGGTATCGCGAAATTCCAACCAATATTCATATTTACCGCTAAATTTGGGTAACTGTATTATCGGCAGTTTGACCGACATTGCTTGCGATGCTATTTGCGAATCTTGCGATCTTACGGATCGACTACTAACTGAACCATTGCGAATTGATTTATTATCATCGTCAGCTTGTTGAGGTTCTACAATCATATTAGCGTGAGCTAATGTTGAATAATATTCTTCTTCAAATTCTGATCTTTGAACATATTGTGCTTCCAACTCTGACTCTTCAATATTTAATTCGATTTCTGATTGTACAACCTCAAATTCTTGAAAAGTGTCCACGAAATTGGACAATTTTAATTTTATTATGGATATATCGGCAGCTGGTATCTCTGCGTCAATAAATTTGCTTAAATAAGTTTTAAACGAAGTTACTTTCCGTTTAATATTGCCTCGTTTTCGTACTAAATCTTTCATGCTTGCCATAATTTTTATGTTTATAAGGCGAAGAACGCCTTCGACGACTGTATCACGTTGCTTTCAACTAATTTGATTGTTAATATTACTATAAACTGCAAAATCTTATGGTAAATATGTGCATGACATACTATTGAATGAACTAACGAACTTGTTTTATTGCAAATGATTTGTTATGAATGTTAACAAATTTTCAAAATACTACGTGTTTTATTGTAGCAGTATTAGGAAAAAAATTGGAACGACTCACCAACAGGTTAGGAATGTTACGGAACACGTGGTGACTTGCTGATCGTATGTTGCGCCGATGCTACTCTGTCTCTCTTTGCCTTGTTGTAGAGGGGTTGAGCTGTCGCCGTCTTTCTTGCTTTTGTGATGCTTGCCGCTTGCCGATCTGAATATCTTGTATTTTCAACGAATCCGTCTCGAACTGACCAAATTTTATTAGAATCCGGCTCGAACTGACCAAATTTTATGTATTGTTTTTGTAAGTGGACTGTATTTTATATGTTGAATGAAAGATTGATTTAAAATGTAACGTTTATTCTTGCTTGTACATTGGCATGCATCACACGTCGATGTGCATTGTAGCAGTTTTGGTTAGCTACTACCCTTCTCGTGGGCAGGTTATAATACAAAATAAAGTGGGGGTACGCTAGACACAACGTAAATTCATACACTATGTTTATTGTATTATAATAATATTTAAAATAAATTTAATTTAATTTACAACAAAAACATAATAAGATTAAATGTTTTTGACGAAATCTACAATAAGTGTACAAACTGTGAACCATTTACAGCTTCGCAATGATAAACTCGGTTTTTAAACCCGTTAATACCATTCACAACCATTTCAGGTGTAATAGACCTCATCTCTTCTCTAATACGATCTTTTAAATTTTCGATATTCTCCGGCCTCTTAGCATAAACTTTACTTTTAAGGTGACCCCACCATTAAAAAGAGAAAAAAAAAACTCTATCAAATAAGAAGGGGTATCTTGTCATTTAAAAAAATTCAATTGTTTTTCATTGCGCTCGTTATTCGAAAAAAATTAAATTTTGTCTTATGGTGGAGAACTAAGTACCAAACAAATTTTATTCAAAACATTTTTCTCTAAAGTAGATATTTACTGAGATATATAGCATATTCCATACCTTTTGGACACACTGTATGAAAAATGTAACGCCGAAATATACTCCACTTTAAAAATCATTTTGCAAATTTAATGCACTCTTTCTATTAGTGTTGCCTCGGCAGAAAGGAGTTTTTCGGCTTTAAAAAGGTTAAAAGGGTGGTTACGATCTAATATGACACAAGAACGTTTAACGGGATTGGCTTTATTGCATATTCATAGAGGTATAGATGTCAACATAGATATTATAATAAATACATTTGGAGCCAAATGTAAAAAACTTAATTTTATTGTATTATATTTAAAAACCCGAACCGTTTATTTACTATCGCTCACAATGAAATAAAGTACTTTGTTTTAATAAAATTAGTTTTAGTTTAATGTATTATTGCCTAAATTAAAACTGTAAATTACAAAAATAGTCAGATTTATTCTACACTTCCCATATACTTTTAGTTATTGGCCTGTTTTTATTTGAAAGATTGATAATTACAATTATTAAGGGGCAAAGCGAAACAATTATCAATTGCTGATTAAAGTTAAGAGGAAAAAAAATTCAGCGAGGCCAATTGGCAATAGCCCACTGAAATTTTTAATTACCCCCCCCCCCTAAGATGGAGGGCTGAATCCACCATTGCGGAGAAATCAATCCCTTTACATTCATTCAAAAGTATACAGCTGTAAATGGGCTTGTTAATAGCATTACTGGTCTTTACTTTCTTAATTCTGAATCTTCCTACTTTAATCTATGATCCAGAGTACGTTATAGCCATCTCAAATTGTCCTAGTTGCATTCTTGTTTCCACCAAAGAAATTTTTAGTTGGTTCCAAAAATCTCATTTCTATGCTTGCGCAATTTACTTTGATGCCCATGGATTGCGTTTTTTTTTTGACACCCTGTATTTGTTAACCTATGATTCGATTTCTTACAATACGTCTTACATTATACAATTTCTTGTATGAGAAATTGGCCAATTTCTGGTACAATCTAAATTGTGTAGTTTCATTCAGCAAATTACATGCAGTATTGGCTTGCTTCTAGATTATGCGGGAAAAATTAGAACTTGCTTTATTTTTGTTACTATTTTCAATACAATTTGTTTGCGAGCATGCGCAGTAAGAAATCGTCGGAACGTTATAAAATGTCACACGTGCGTCGAATTTTTTAGGTTATGTTCACAGAACATGTTAAGTTGTAAGTTCATTTCGCAGCATATTAAATTTAATGTTCCTTGTCCTTCTTCTCTCTTTTTTAACCACGTTTCTTGCCATGTCTTTCTTTGATTTCTTTTTCGTTTTCTGTTCACTTGTCTTTGTAGCAATCTATTAAGCAATATACTTGCAACAATCGTACCTGCTACAGTAAAATTATCTTCCTAATGCATGTTTGTTGTTTACAACCATTCACTACCTATCTGTTAATATAACCTCAAAATTGTCTGACAGGAGTGTCAATATTGACATATTAAAGATTTAAAGGAAACTGTGCATGCTCCTTTACCAATTCTTGTGCCAGAACATAAGTTCAAACAGTGATTGTAGGGACTAATCAAAATACTATACAATTTGGATTGTACAAGAAATTGGCCAATTGTATAATGTATAATGTAAAAAGGTGCATATAAATTAGAGCGAACAGAAGCGAACGAACGAATTTGTAGGTATTCGTTCGTTCGTTCGTTCTCTACTTAATACCTTTGAACGAACATTCGCATTCGTCGATGATCGGCGCTAGTTTGAAAACGAACCAAGTTGGATTCAGATGGATATAAAAATTTGCACCAGTTTTACATTTATCCCAGGAGATAATGAGAGATAATGGTGATCTAATTTGTTAAAAAAAAGAGCAACAACCTGAGGTGCAGCTTTGTTATTTGATTTAACAAGTGATAATCTAGGTTAAATAACAAAAATCTGCAGGATGTCAATTAACTCAACTGTCTTTTCGATTGTCCATTCCATTCTATAATATTAATTAAAACTTATTAACTACAACACAAAAAAAGAACGTAAAGTTTAATCAACTTACCTGTAAATAATTATTATGACCAGTTATTCAATAGAGAATTCGCTTGCTACATATATGCACCACAGAACATATATGCACCATCCACATTGAGCACGAACTTCCTTTGATGATTCGCCTTTTTACCGACACGCGTCGGAACTTGTGCGATTACGAACGAACTCGTTCGCTGACGCTCTGTTCGCCATTTAAATTACGCAAGCTTGAACGAACAAATTCGTTCGTTCGATTCTGTTCGCTCTAATTTAAACGCACCTTGAAGACGGTCTTTACACCGTTTCATCACCGTTTATACCTTTATCTATGATTTACACTACAGAACATGTTTACATCAACATTAAATATTTTAAATATTTAAAAAGAAATCCTGAGCCATGTCATTTGATCAAAAGTCTAAATGACGTATCAAAATTTAAGTTTGTAATAATGCAATACTAGTAATGTAATAAAAACCACTAAAATTTAAAAATACGAAACTAAACCTACTCATAATTCAAAATGTCGATTACCAATACAATTGAGATGACCACCGGTAATCGATTAATTAACAGCGAAACGTCTACTGTAATAGACGCTATCACAGGACTTATAATAAGTGATCCACGGATAGGTTTATTGGATATTGCCAAAGTTATAGTACGAAGAGATTACTTAACATTGAAAGGAGTTAAAATAATATCTGGTGGAGCATCTGGGCACGAACCTGCTCATGCTGGATTTGTTGGACAAGGAATGTTAACTGCAGCAGTACAGGGTAAAGTTGTTTTAAAATATATCGTATTTCAGCGCATATTTAATAAATCTAATTAATATCTATTCCTTACATTTTGCATTTGCACGACCTAATCAGTCGTAAGTCGAAGTGTTCTTTGCTGCAATCACATTTTGTAAAAGAGATGTACATTTAAAGAAAAACAAATTATCAAATTGACCGCAAAATTTTTTAAATATTAAATAAAGGACGAATGTTAATACAAATATTTTTGTTTCGTTGCCTTTGAGCAGTAATAAGCACCAGCTGAGTGTTATTTCCTCTAAGAGAAGAAATTGAGAGAGTAGTCTCAAACGAAACAGTTTTCTTAAACCTACACTTTGTTACTTAAGCCTTATTTTAATTTTGTTAAAACAGCTAACAAACTCTTTTATATAATAGACCAAATATTGAATATTTATTTAGTTATCATGAAACAACCAAAACAGCTCTTCACGACATTAGAAAACGTTATTTAAGAGTTTTGATATTCATAAATATGTATAACCTTGTATAATACGTATAGGTACATAAATTGTGTTAGCAAAGTTATTTGTCTTTTAGGTGAATTATTTAGTTCCCCCACTACAAGAGACATTCTCCGAACCATAAGAGAGCTATCATTCACAGATGACTCCGACATACTTCTCATCATTCAAAATAACACCAGCGATCGTTTAAACTTTGGATTAGCAATGGAAAGAGCTCGCAACGAAGGCATAAGCGTTAAAATGTTAGTGGTAGCCGAAGACTGTAATGTTACGGATGAACAAAAAGGCAGACGGGGCCTGAGCGGGATAATCCTCATGCACAAAATAGCTGGTGCGATGGCAGATCTCGGAATGGATTTCTTAGATATATTTAGTTTTTGCTGTGATACGCAACAACAAATGTCAACAGCTTTGGTGTGCTTAAAATCGATCACTTCAATCAATGTGAAGACTTGCATTTGCGGTAAGCATCTGGGTACCAACGAAATTGAGTTGGGTGCTGGCCTACACGGTGAACCAGGAGCGAAGAGGTTGAAACTGGCAACAGCACAAGAAGTTTGCTCGACTCTGCTAAACGAACTCACACGCAACGACAGTCCACACGCTCTAGCACTTAGCTCTTCAGTACCTGTCGTTGTTTTAATTAACAACTTGGGGGTTACTTCCAGGCTGGAAGAGTATATTTTTCTCAAGGAATTCGTCCAGTTGTTACAAAGCATGCAGATAACAGTACTTAGAGTGTACAGTGGACGCTTCTTAACATCTCTAGACATGATGGGTTTCTCAGTTACAATTCTAAACGTATTTAACGATAAAGTTATACAATATTTAGACCACCCATGCAGTACAATCGCTTGGAACAACGTGAACGTCCTCGATATCAATCCATCCGCACATAAACCTATACGTTCCAAGTTTAGAGAAGATAAGCAACATTTACCAGCAGTTAAGGGCTTCCAATTTGATGACTATCAAGCAAATAATGTCCAGATGATAATTCAGTTTGCTTGTGACGCTTTGGTGACTTGCGAAAAGCAGTTAAACATAATTGATGCGGACCTGGGGGATGGTGACACAGGTTCGACCCTTAAACGTGGTGCAGAGGCGATCTTACAAGAAATTAAAAAACACAACTTAGACCTTCATTATCCGTTTATGTTTTTGGAATCAATGAGCAAAATAGTAGAGCAGGCCATGGGTGGTACACTTGGTTGTATCTACAGTATCTTGTTCGAAGCAGGATCGACAGCGTTTCTTAATTTACCGGACGAAGGAGTTGTACTTGGTGATGTTTGGCTTAACGCGTTGGTGGCAGCTAATGAAGCTGTTAAACGGTAAGCAATTAAGATTGTAATTTACCAGAAATTACAAAAACTATCACAACAAAGTTATATAAATAGGAAATTGACAAGAATAAAAGGCAATTTTTTATGGTTTACTAGTTTTAAACAGTTAATGAAGGTTTATCATAAGCATTAATGTTTACTCGTACTTTTAGCTACACGAATGCAGAAGTAGGTTACAGAACCATGTATGATCCTTTATATGCGTGTGCTACAACAATGAAAGAAAATTTGAGGGAGAATATCAGTCATCTCGACGCATATGGTGCTGGAGTATTGTCTGCAGAGGAAGCGGCACATAAAACCAAATCACCCTTTAGGTATCCTGATCCTGGTGCATTTGCCGTTGCACTTTGGTTGAGAGCCGTTTATGAAGCACTGAGACTGTGATTAAATTTTTACTCTTCTTTCGTAAAAGAATTTTGGAAGACACAGTTTTAACTTATTTTGTATGGTAGAGATAATGATGTAGGTTTATTAAACACAATAAAAATTATAAAACATAATTATTTGTTTATGTTTCTACTTCCAGTTGTTGGTTTCTAGCTTTTGTTCACTATATTGGTGTAAGGTGAGCGTTTTCGTTTAAAGGCTTTTCCTCATCCCTTCCTGCCTTTTGCTGTGTCTCCTCCTGTTCTGCATAATTACTCTGCTCATAGCATCTCCCTTTACTTTGTGCGTTCAAATTTTCCTTAAATTTTCTTTCCAAATATTCTCACGTCTCTTGCTTTGTAAGCGTTTCGACTCTTTTTTTTTCTCTTTCAATTTATCTTATTTGTTGGTCTATAGACGCATAGGATAGTTAATAGAAGTAGGTATGTGAAAAAAAATCCATCAAAGTTAAAATTTAGTATTACACTAAAGATTTTATTCATAATATTCAAAAGCTAAAAACATTTCATCTTCAAAACTAGATTTACCAGCTTTTGTTTATCAGAAAACCAAGCATCACTGTCTTTAAACAATAAAGACACACTAACAAAATTTACTCGACCAAAATTGGTGAAGAGTTCTTTCTTAATGTTATATTCAATTAACTTTTCTTAAAAGATTTCAATGCCTCTATCTTGAATCTAT
Organism: Elmis aenea; assembly: GCA_947652605.1. Classification (NCBI taxonomy): domain Eukaryota; kingdom Metazoa; phylum Arthropoda; class Insecta; order Coleoptera; family Elmidae; genus Elmis; species Elmis aenea. The sequence continues at coordinate 24,012,458 of OX393580.1, forward strand.
CTCTTTTAAATCTATCTCTTTTTCATCTGTTTTTTTTTTTAATCCGTCTTCCCTGCTCTTGCTGTTTATCCATTTCTAGTTTGCCCTTTTCTTTTTTTTTCGATATACTTATCCAAGACATCTAAACTGTTAATATTGAATGATATGATCAATTAATGTTTCTTAACCCTTTCAGCCCGAAGACCGTATATTTCCGCAATAAAATTTTGTGACCAACTGCCGAAGGCCGTGTTTTTTCGAACTTATTATATTTAGACGACGAACACCGTACGCGTCCGTTTGATAGGTTAAAATACGTTTATTAGGCTCTATAGATTCGTGTAAAATCGTTTAAACTCGCGTGCATATCAGTGCATTAGTCAGTCTCAGTTTTAACGTGTTTATTGTGCTTATAGTTGATTTTATTTTAATATACAAAGGTAATTATTATATTTTATTTAACAGTTTAGTAAAATTCCAACGGAAGAAGGAAGTAAACAAAAAGTTAGGAGATGCGTTGTTTGTAGTAAGCATGATAAAAGAAAAGAAACGTCGTATTATTGCAAGGATTGCAATGCTCCTCTTTGCATAATTCCTGTTTCGAAATTTATCATTGTAAACGTAATTACTAATAAACATATTTAATTATAATTTTTTGAAAATAAACAGAAAAAATTGAATATGTATTTTGATTTCTAACAGTGTTGATCATTACGTATAATATTCGAGTAGTGAGACCGCGGAACGTAGTTTGCCGAAGACAATTTGATAATTTCCTGTTTCGAAATTTATCATTGTAAACGTAATTACTAACAAACATTTTTGATTACAATTTTTTGAAAATAAACAGATAAAATTGAATATGCGTTTTTATTTCTAACAGTGTTGATAATTACGTATAATATTCGAGTAGTGAGACCGAGGAACGTATTTTGCCGAAGACAATTTGGTACAATGACGAAGGCCGTACGATTCCGCAAACGTCTAAAATAGCCCGGCATACGGGCATTTCTAATAAAAAAGTAGTCAGGGCTGAAAGGGTTAAAGGATTCAGGTTTATTTAAATAAACCTATATCTTCCTATTTTTCATCGGTTTTCCTTAAAAATGTTTTCTTATTTCTTGCTTCATATGGATTTCTAGATATTCATTTTTCTCTTTTTTAGTATGCTTGTTCAAACCACCTTAACTGATCGTTGTCTATGTTATGCTGAATTATGTTTTATATCAAAAATTTAAAATCTCTCTGTACGAGTTTTTGTTATAAACCTCATTTTAACACTTGTTTAATTATGTGACATTGTATTAACCAATTTTTCGTTATTTTTGAATTTTTTTGTCAAATAGCCTTTTTACTATACTTACTTCTTTATTTATTTCTCTGCCCATCGTTCTGCTGCAATCTACGAAAACGTTTTGTTATTAATATGGTGTTATTTTTTCTGTTGCATCCCATCTGAATTTTTCGCAGCTGTCGTTTTTAATGTGTCTTGGCCTCCTATAATGCTTAATTCAACAACAACAAAAAATAAGCGAACTCAACAAAAAATACTCTGGTGCTATTTTTATCTATTTATTCTGGTGAAATATTACACTTTTTGTACTTACATATACCTTTACTTAAATACCATTAAGAAATCATGCGTTATAATTTTAAATCGTAAGATTACTGCTGGTGACTTTCTGTATCCATTGAAGATAATCACTTACTTTTACGAAGAGATGTGGATCTTCGCAATTATTTTTAAAAGACCAAAATCCGTATACTTGTCCATCAACTATAAGAGGTCCAGCAAGATCTACACAGTGAAACATATCAGCATTTACAAAAAAATCTGTGTACGTGAACTTTACCTATTCCACATAAAGTATTTTTTAAAGTTACACAATAAAACGACGCTTCAGTGTGAGTATGGATGTGTTGTTGACAGTCTTTGGCTTTCCAAACGAATGCAGTCTTCATTTGGAGATTTACATCTTCCATCACTGAAAATTGGACGTTGAAATGCAATGTTTTAATGCAAATATTTTTACTCACTCCAATCAACTACAACTCCCATCTTTCCATCTATGTTACTGCTAGATATTTTGGCTACTTTAACATTTTTTTCTAAAGCTATATCAAAGTTTGTCTCTATTAATGCAAGATTATTAATCCTATTAACACTGTCATAATGGTCATGGATTGTAACTGTTTTTATGCCATATAATATTCCGGATTCGTTCCACATAACACTATTAACACGCACCATTCGATTTGAAATATGTATCGAAAAGCAATTAGCAAGGCTTAATAAATATTTAGAAGTAAGCAGAATGCAAGTACATAAAAATATTGTTGGCTCGTTTGAAATCAACGCAGCTACAAAAGGATATTGACTAATATTGGCAACAATCACTGTATTTTCTTGTTTCTGACTTCGTGCTTCTTTTTGTTCATGTTCATCATCGTACGAATCATGTTTATATTTTCTTAAACCAGAGTACACCAAAGCTATTATCAATGCTATTACAATAAAAATAAACATGGCTAAACTCAACCAACCAAATGTTTTTAATTTTGGCCATCTTCGAGTTGGTTGATTTTCATTTTGACTGGAGGAATCCATTGACTGAAGTCCTAAGGTTCAAATTCTAGTTGTATGGGGCCATTTGACTCGTTTTTGTGTAAGATTTTTAAATCACCACAGTCATTGTTTTAATGACAAATTGTAAGTGTCAAATGCAACGTCATAAACAATTATTTTAAGGAAAACAGTTTATCTTTTTAAAAATTATGATGTAGTTGGAAAAGAGCTCGATTATTGCTATCATATTTTTAAGCCTATTTAATTTCTAAGTATTTAAAAAATTAATTTTAACTAACGTTAACTAACTGTAACGTATTTCCTATCTAGTCTATTCTAGCGACTGACGCGTGAATGACATTTAGAATTTTTTGCTATTAAAATCGTCGTTTAATTGAATCAATTGATTCTAATAAGCGGTGTTTACTGTACTTCAATAAAACTTACTAAGTCTGATCTAATGTTATTGTATCCTCCCATATTTGATACGGAAACATCCGAGTACATTGCATCTACCAGTAGTTCAAATAACGCTTTAGTTCAAATTTCGCGCGTAACCATAGTAACGCACACGATTTTACTCGGTGGGTCCGAAAAGCGAGATAGAAATATACTTTCATATGTGTTAGAAGGAGATGCAGTATAATTGTACGTCTGGAATATGTGTACAACATAGTTGCATTGTGGTAGTGTTCACAGAACATAGTAGTGTTATCCATGTAGTTTATATGATTTAAGCCAATAATATTTATCTTAGACAATAACCATCCACACCTAATTTTCAAACCCGAATAGCCACCTGGCGGATGGCGTGAATTACTAAAAACAGTAAATTAAAATTTCGAATAAAATCCCCAATCAAAATACTCAGTATGAAATTGTTCCCAACTTAGAATTTATTTAACACCATTGAAGATTTGGAGTATGTGACCGGACTTTATAGGAGTGTGGGGTGCACCATATAAACACATAGAAACTTTGGCCGTGCGCGACGCAACGCGACCACAAATGGGCTCTTATATGGCCGTCCCAATTCCAAATTTTTCATTTTTGTAAGCTGTTGAGAATCAGCTGTCAAATAGTACATTAGGTGGAGCCCTCAGTAATGTATTTTAAATGTCATTTGTGTTCAAAAATGTCATGTTAATACCTTAGATCCTTAGATCATAGGTTAATACTAATAATCAAGGATAGTAAACTATAAGGATGGCCCATTCCATCAAGGATAGTAAACTATAAAGATGGCCCATTCCCATAAGACTAATGTTGTATTACTGAGCGTTCCGGAAATGACGTCATTAATAACGCAAAAATATTTAAACTGACGCCTTAGATTTTATATTGAATGACATTTAAATTTTGACATGTCAAAAATATAATACAAAAGGTGCGTATTTATAAGCTTAACAGAGTTTTAATCGTAAGTAATTATTTTTAATGTTTAAAAACATCGCTTTTTGGTTACAAAACCGAGACCGCTCTTAATTGGTCTTTTATAATATGGCACTATTGGCACATAAAAACCTACACAATTTATATGCAGCGCTATTACTGCAAGGATCCAAAGATATTATTTTTATACCCATAAGGACACGAATTTTTTTCTTGTTATATGTTATTGCTTTGTAGATCTTTTATACAACGTTTTAATTCATTGCCCCGTAACTGCAACTGCCTAAAAACTAAAAAACATGACGTATTTTTGATGCGACAGCAGTTTTAAAGGCTTGTGTATAGTACTTTATTGTAAAAAACCTATTACAATAAATTAAAATCATATAGTTTTCACCCTAATAAACGGTATCGTGTTTAAGTTAAACCATGAATACATTAAGAGGAGGTATAGAGGTTGCGCTGTGGCGAATTGCACTAATAACAGTGAGAAAACTAAAGGCCAAAACATCACGTATCATAGATTTCCAATAAGAACACCTACAACAATCATGGATTAAGAAATGCCAAAAACTCACTGTATTTAACACAGCCACAAGCCAAATTTGTTCCATCCACTTTACACCAGATTTTTTTTGACTACTTAAAATTATTAAGACATTAAATTAAAAAATTGTTTAGCAATCCTATATTACTGGAAAATGGAACAAAACTTTGGTCACCATGTTTTATAATTTATTTATTTATTAAATCACACCCAACAGGGGTAAACCCCAATCATAGGGCGATATACAATAATATACGTAATAATATATGTAACATTATAGGTACTATAAATGTGTGCATTAAGAAAAATCAATTAATTTTATCATACAAATCTATCCTCAGATATATACATAATACATAATATAACTATGCTTTTATTAATCAGCCAAAACATAAAAAAAAATATTACAAATAAATATATGTGCATTAATTAATACAAAAATAAATCATATTGAACTGGTGCACGTAAAATCAGTAGAGCTTTGTTTTTGAAAGTTGAAACACTACAATTATAAAAAATATCAATGTCTGAAAAAATATTTGCCACCTTACACATTCTGTACAAAGGTGACACCTGAAGCAAATTAGTACGAGGTTGGTTCAAATAAAATGTACTAGTCCAACGGCTGTTTGATCGAGGCACTAAAAAGGAAATTTTATTTAATAGATCTATAGTGACATAGACTTTGTGATTAACGATTTTGAAAATATACACGTGATCCAGCAAACACCGTCTTCGCTCAAGGGATATAAGCTGCAATTCACTCAACATAGTTTTATAAGATGTTAAATATGGATAAAGACCAGTCTGTTTAAAAATTATATAACGTACGAACCGTTTTTGAACGGCTTCTATTTGTTTTATATAGATTTCATAAAAAGGATTCCATATGACAAAAGCATATTCCAATTTGCTTCTCACAAAACAATTGTACAGAAAATAAAAAGAACTAACATGTTTAAAGTGAATAGTGTTCCGCAATACGAACCCCAATGATCTAAGTGCTGCCTCTGTACTTTTACGTATATGTTCAGCAAAATTTAATTTTGGGTCAAACATAACTCCTAAATCGTTAATTTTCGTTTTCCTTCCCATCAAAATGTCTTTCATTGTATACTGAAACATTATTGGACTATGCTTCCTGTGATATGATACCACCGAGCATTTAGCAATGTTAAAGTGCAACTTATTTTCCATGCTCCATTGATATATATTGTTAATGTCATTTTGTAGAGACTCACAATCACTGACTGATCTCACATTTAACCATAATTTTAGGTCATCTGCAAAAACTAAATTACTAGAGTATTTTATGGATAGTGGCAAGTCGTTAATAAAAAGTAAAAATAATAGTGGACCGAGATTAGAACCTTGGGGTACCCCTGAACTAACTTTATATTTGAAAGAATAGCAGCTATTATATACAACATACTGAACTCTGTTTGTTAAATAAGAACGAACAAGATCAAGTAATTTTAAAGAGAATCCAAACGAATGAAGTTTATTTAACAAGATATCAAAATTTACTTTATCGAAGGCTTTTGCAAAATCAGTATATACTACATCAACTTGTATATTTGCATCTAATGCTTCTGAAATATCTTGAGAAAAAACAGATAGGTTAGTTACTGTCGATCGCTGTGGCATAAATCCATGCTGATTTATTGAGATAAACGGTTTCACATGTTCAAATATTTTTTTGTATAGCACTGATTCAAATATTTTTGAGATAGTTTGAACGAGCGCTATGGGTCTATAATTCGTAACATCTGAACGATCTTCACTTTTAAAAATCGGACATACTTTAGTGATTTTCCATATTTCAGGATATGCAGACGTCAAAATAATTTTATTGAATATAAATTTTAATGGTAACAGTAACAATTCTTTGCATGCCTTATAAATGTAAATTGGAATCTTGTCTTCTCCGACACTAGTTTTTGTTTTAATGTTTTCAATAGCATGAAGTATATCGATATCAGTAATATCAGTGATTTGAAGATTATCCGGTTCTATATTATGATTATTGAAATTATGATGCATTGCATTAGTTTTAGTTTGACTATATACCGAATTAAAGTAAGTAGCAAAAGCATCTACTATTGCTTGTGCAGAATTAAGTTCTGATCCTTCGTGTTTCATCTTATTCTGAAAGGTATTGCAATTTCGTTTAGATTTTATAAAGGACCAAAAATTTTTGCTGTTAATTTTTAGGTTCAGTTCTGTATCGTGAATGAAGTTAGTGTATGAGGTTTCTATATTAGATTTAATTTCTCGCCTTAAATTACTAAACTTTCCGTAGAAGATAGTATATCCGTGTTTCTTATAGAATTTGCGCCATTTGTGTTTTTCTTTTATTTTATTAATTATTTCAGTAGTAAACCATTTAGGATATTTGTTTTTGAATTTAAATGTTTTAGGTACGGTTACATCTAAAGCAACATACATTAAACGGTAAAATTCTTCAACACAACCATCGACCTCTTCATGATAATAAATGCTGGACCAGTCAGTATCTTGTAATTTAAAATATAATTCTTCAAAATTGGCTCTCTTGAAATTATATTGCGCACCACCCCAATTGGTGAAATTTTGTGTTGATAGGAATGCCAGATCGAAAGACAGCGCCGGGTGATGACCATCCACCTTGGTTAATGTATCATCATTATTTGTAACAGTGCAGATAATATTATTTGGTATTATGACTAGATCTAATATCCTGTTGTTTAGGTTTAGCACAGAATTGCACTGTTGAAGATCGTTAAAGGCGATTAAATCATTTAGTGGTACAAATTGGGGATTGGTTATGTTACTTAAATGCCAGTTTTTATAATATGGTAAATTAAAATCACCAACTAATATTAGATTTCCACGTGATGCATATATTTCCATAGAATCAAAAAATGACTGGTATACTTCTAATTTTGTGTCAGGCGGTATATAGACACATACCAATATGAGTTCCTTGCTATTCAAAATTACTTTGGCTGCTACGTGGCTGCTACGACTTCAACTGATTCAATATTCGAGTTGAGCGATATTTTACAACAAGTAATAGTATTTCTAATTCCAATAAGTACACCCCCTCCTCTTCTATTCAAAATTCTGTCAGATCTATGTACGAAAAAATTATCCGGAAATAATTCACCATCAAGTAGACTATCATTGGCCCAAGTTTCGGTTATGAATATTACATCAGAATCACACGCACATACATTGTTATAAAATTCAATAGTTTTAGAATTTAGACCGCGCACATTCTGATAGTAGCACGAAAATGTTTTAATCTGTTGAGTGTAAGTAGTTAGTTTTTTGTGACAATTTTCGGAGTACATTGGATATATTTAATAATCACTACTTTTAAGAGACAGTTTAGTAAAAAACTTAAACTGTTGGCAGAAAATTGCCACCTGTGTATAGGAGGTAGTATGACATTTATTAAATAACTCACCAAAAAACATTTTTTTTACTAAATAAGTTCTTTTTAATTCGTTTGCCTAATAAGATAAAGGTTTTCCGAAATGAGTTGATTTACATACACCTGGAACGTTTTATACATGGGTAACATGACACATCTGTCACTTTATAAGTGTTTATAAATAACAAGATGGTTTGCCCGGCGTTGCACGGGCGATTACAATTTTAATTAGTTTTAACTTGAATAAGCCCAATAACTCCAAATCATACACAAATGACATACTCTGATCACAATCATCTTTTCATTTTCTTACAGTTTACAAGATGGTTTACCCGGCGTTGCACGGGCGATTACAATTTTAATTACTGTTTTAACTTGAATAAGCCCAATAATTCCAAATCATACACAAATGACATACTCTGATCAATCATCTTTTCATTTTTTTATAATTCCTTAAAAAATAACTATTTATTGCTTAAAAATTGAATAATAACTCAAATTTATTTTCTTTCGTCTTGTTTCAATTAAAAATGTACTAATAAAAATAATACTTCATGTACATTTATTACTAATTGTATACAAAACAATCTTTACTTGTGAAATACACCGCGCTGTATCGTGTTATGACCAGGTATTTGCCGACGTAAGATCGAATCCCGTCCAAGTAATTTTTTTTTTTTAATTGGTAATATGTGCTTGTACTTAAAGTTTGGCGTTAGATCTGCAAGGTCCTAAATAGTAACTGTGCAAAATTTGGTCCCGATCGGTCAACGGACCTAGGATTCTATAGCGAACAAACAAACAAACAAACAAGCTCTTTTATATATACAGGGTGTGTATAAATTGGCGGAAGCGCTACACGTGGCGATGTTCTTCGTAAAATTCTGAGTCGAAAATCTTGATACAAAAATGTTGTACCATGCTTCCTATGGTCTCAGGAACCATTTAAAGAAAAAAAAATTGGCAACATTGCATACAGTGATTTGCGTTTGGACATTTTTTTATCAGCAATTTTTACTTAGGTATTTACAATTTTTGTTCGAACTGAAAGCCTTCAGCTCATTAACATAGCTGCAAACTTTTGGGTATCGTAAAACACAAACTAGAAATAATTACGAGAAAAACAGAGATGACAGCTAATGACAATGTTGCCTTATGTATTATTTTCATTCAAATCAGTAATTTACATATTTTCAACACCAATTTTTGAAAGGAAGAACACAATATCTAGGAAAAAATACTATTCGAAATTTATTTTTATTCCAAATTGCAGCTTTTTCATTTGCAAGTATTAAATAATAACGCTTAATAAAGGACTGAATGTCAAAACTTTGAGGACCTCTTGCAGACACAGCAAGCATGGTACAACATTTTCGTATCAAGATTTTCGACTTAAAATTTTACGAAGAACATCGCCACGTGTAGCGCTTCCGCCAATTTTTACACACCCTGTATAAGATATAGACTATCCTTGACTAATAATGGCAGTCCAAATTAAGAAAAAAACAACAAATATTTTCATGAATAGTTAGTTATAACAATTATTCTTCATTTAATTCGCAATTGTCACTAAGTTTGGGATATGTACAAATATTTTTTAGCAAAGCATCAATCCCGTCCAAAAGTTGTGAGATTGCTAAAGCACATATTTATCTCACAAGGGATGGTCACGAACGTTGTCGCTAGAATTTGATTAAGGCTGTGTTTATTGCATCAAGGACATCAAAACTAAATGTTTTCCAGAGTTACCTATACGTGCCACTGGCCATTACCTTCGGAAACATGCATTGAACCGGAACCGGAACTGAACTGTTGTCGCCGAACCGGTTACCGAATCATTGTAAAATAAAAACCAGAGGTTCGGAACGTAAACCGAAAAATTAAAATTTATCGAATCCAAATTAAGAAAAGTTCAACATTACGAAAATTGCGATAATTTATTTTTTTTATACAACTTTACAGTTCCTATTCCTACTTATATAATTGTACAAGCTTATATCGGAAAGGATTTACTTTAAGTGATGTAGTCTATTAAACACTTTTAAGATAAATTTATTTAAAATATTTTTATTCCTGAAAACTGCGAATTTACTGACCTGATTACGAAGCACTGAATTGAATTATTATTCTTTTTCCGTATCTCATATTTTAAATGTTAAGTTGATTGGTTTTTTAATTATTATAATAATGAAATCTTAATCAAATTGTGCCAATTTATCAAGACAATGGGGTTGCAGATCCTGATGTTAAGAAATACAAAACTGCTCAAAAATAATCAACATACATATTAGATCTGAATTTTTTTATTTAAATACAAACAATAATCGTACAAACAATTATAAAAATAAATACAGCAGACACAATAAATCACAATACTAAACGTACTAAAAATAAGAAGTATTAGGTGAATTAATGGAACTAAAAGAATTGAACAAGGAACGATTATCTGTTAAACTAACATTATTAGATTGTTTGAAGTCTGTATAAACTATGGGAAAATGCTGCAGACGTCCGCTAGACCATCCGATACTCAAACAAGCTCCAAACTCGAAATTTTTCTGGAACTCTATGGTGTTTGGCACCTCCTCTGGTGTACCAGCAATTAGAGAACTGCAAAACAAATGAACACAGTTATTTAAGCAACATAACAATTGGAGCATACAAGTTCAATAAACAATTGCTTCGATAAAAATTAAAAACAAATGAAAGTAATCATTCAAGAGAAAATACTCTTATGAAGTACCTAGCATTGATTTGTAAAATTGGTTTCATGGTGACACTAAACACAGCAACATGATTGCTATCTTGAAAAAGTACAGCGAGATGATTGCCTTTAGGATCCCAATCCATATTTTGTACGATCCCACCAACAACAATACCATCTATGTCAACTTTGCTTAAGTCATACAATGGTATCGCCTGATTTGGTGAATTTGTTTCACCAGCATAAATGAGGTCAGTTTTAACAAATGACAAGGCATAAATGAGAGGTTCTTCGGTGGTCGTGAACAGCACCATTTTTCCACATGGAGACCAGCAAGCTGTTTGTACACGACCTGACACAACACTCCAACGTTCGACTTGCCATGTTTGGCAATCCCAAACCCTGAAATCAAAAATAATTTCTTAAAACATTAAAAGCAAAAAAAAAAGCAATGTAAGGCTTGGAAAAAGTTTACAAAACACTGACAACTAAATAATTTTTTTAAGAAATTAATTATTTTATACTAAGAATCAATTAAGGTGGCTTGGACATCTACTACACATGCCAGAAAGTAGATACGCGAAAATAGGATGGAAAACGCAGATGGAGGAAAAAAGAAAATTTCTTAATCCCTCCATCTGCGTTTTTTATCCTATTTACAAATAGAGGAAAACCAAGAATAAAATGGGGAAAAAAGTGAGGTAGAGACTAGAAGAAAAAGGAGTCAGCTGGAGAGATGTGCCACAATTAGCTAACATTAGGCAGGAGTGGAGAAACAACACAGAAATAGAAAAGCATACCTTGACACCGAAAGGTACAAGCGGAGCCGATTAAGAAGAAGAAATTAATTGATCTAATAGACTGATCAAAATAAAAGCATATTAATCATAACTTAAGACCAAAGCTACGTATATACCTAAAAAGTACGCTCATGGTAGCACTAAACAACTTATCACCAACGGGAGACCATTTCAACATCGTATTTCCTGAAGACCCAGGTCTTTTAAGCGAACTTGTTTGATCTAATTCTACATTCCAAACTAAAATTGTCGAATCATATGCTGCGCAACTAGCCAAAATATCACCTCGATGACTCCAAGCAACGCTTGTAATAGCTGTGTGGCCAATCCTATGCAACATCACTGCATTATTAATGGATGGACGTGTTACCTTGAACGACGTATCATAATTTTAAAAATATTACAAGCAATTTTTATTTACCACAGAATGAGGATCTACATTCCACACGAAAATGCCACTTTCACAGCCAACTGCAATTTCAGAATTCGACAAGGGACGCCAGGCTAAACAACTTATATTTTTTTGCTGCTTATATTTTAAAACAGGAACTAGAGTCATATCACTGGAATAAATTCTGACGCTATCATCCATTAAGGCTACTGCAATTTTTGTGGTAGACGGATGCCATGAAATACATCGGATAAGAGAATTTTGCCAATTTCTAGTTTGCGAAATATTATTAATCGTTTTAGTGCCGTCCGTTCTAATTAAGGGGTTAAAAGTTTTTCTAATATTATTAACCCCAGCTAATAAACCCAGGATAATAGATGCTCCCTTAGACAGTAAAAAACTATCATGCAAAGATGCAGTTTTAAGAGCTTCAACAAAACCATGTTCGTAATACTCTTGAATTATACGTTTGACTATAGACACTTCCACTGGTAAAAACAAGGCTTTTGCTTCCTCTCCAGCCCCTATAGGATGTAGCATATCTCTTGTTACGTGTATTTTAGGGTGATTTTCAACCTATTAAAAAATGTATTGTATTTGTTGCCCATAATGTAGTATAACCTATTTCTACCGTTGTTGTAAATGCATTAACATTTGAAAATTCGTAACTCATAGAATGAAGACGACCATCAACTTCGCAGAGAGTAAGTTCTCCATCTTTTGGAGCTTGAAAATCACTTAAACTTTTCATTTTAAATTAGAAAATCAAAGAAAAAATTTAAACTTAACTGTAAAATACACTGTAAATAAAATAGCATATGCGCAGGCGTTGGCAAGCGTACGGATAGGTAGCTGAGGCAAATTTATGAAAACTCGAAGGCTGATAGACCATGGTGAGGGTATATTTTCCACTTAGTGATCGAAGTACTTGTCATTTTAATGATTACCGATACTTAATTTCAAATTTATAGCGTTTTAATGTTTGACAAACGTATAACATTTGTCAAGCTGAAGTAAGGGTATTTTATTCTAGTCATTTATCTTGATCTAATTTCATACAGGGTAAATATAATAATGCATTCCCATTTTCAAACAAAACTAGCCTTTGCATCATTACTTCTTATAGTTGCCAATGTTATGCTACTAATAAGTATTTAAAAATTAAATTTTGATTTATGTCTTACTACCACTTAACTTTTAGTTATGATTATTAAGATTTCTAAAGAACAAAGGTGTAACTCATTGTCGAATATGTATTAGTGAAAACGACAGAAAAAGATAAATCCGACTAACGAAACTAAAAATGTAGGTTTTGTAAAATATCCGGTAATCTTCAGATTGTGTACACTGTCATGGAGCCTTGGTAGATCAAGTGTACCTCTGTGGTGTACCTCGGATATTTTCGTGTCGATTATGAGCACATTATGAGGCTAGGTTCACAAAACATCAAATGAGGAACAGGTTTAGGATTGATAAAAGCCTTTTTTTAAATGAAAATAACCTTTATTTGGCAAAGTTAAAGGAGCGGGTGCTGAGATGACGTCACAGTAGAGTAGATGTAATGTACTCGGATGTTTCCGTGTCAAATATGATCTCTTCAATCACCAATACCAGCTGTTGGAGAAACGTACACAAACTGTCACATAAGCTATATAGTTTGACATTATAAACAATCGTTCTAATCATCCTTATAATGCATATGGCATGCACGAACACTATAGTATCCATATACTGTGATAGAAGCAGCTCATATTTGACACGGAAACATCCGAGTACATTACATCTGCTGTGACGTCATCTCAGACCCGCTCCTTTACTTTTGCCCTTTATTTTCATTCGTTATTTTTAAAAACCTTTAACCTGAACTTCTATTACTGACCAAATAAATGACGACTAGGTTTCGGTTAGTAGTCGTTTAAAGTTTTTTTTAAAGAAAACTAACCAGTATTTGTTGCGTAACCGTACTCGGAGATGTTGTAATGGAAGTAATGTAGATGAACAAGCATAGAATTTCGTACGTCACGCCAAAAGTAGGTAGTAGTGAACCTAACATTCATTTTCCACACGAACATATCCGAAGTACACTTGATCTACCAACCTGCCATGACAGTGTACACCATATGTAGTTTAGCAGAAATGGGCCGTCATACATTTTAATATACCTAAACAGCTGCATTGCTTACAGTTTCCAATACTTGACGTATGGTATCAGCAATCCAAACTTGGTTCGATGTTCCTTTAAATTTGGCTAGCGTCAAGTCTTGTAACATAACCTAGTTTTTGATGGTGTACTATGTATAAATAAAAATATTTTGCTGTATTTGGTTTTTGTGAAGTTATTAAAAATGGAAACAGTTACTCAAATACCTGAGGACATTAATAAAGTTTGCAGAACTTGCATGTCGATTGCACGTGATGGGAGTTACAACATGGTAGTGAAGAATGAAAACTCTCAATTGATTTTAATGATGCAGGAAATTACTTCATTGAAGGTAAAATTGAATGTAGTTAAATAATTTCAATAGTGTTGTGTGGCTGCCACAATATTTTTTATGTTTGCAAAGTAACATTTTTTAAATGCTTATCACCTGTGTAAATATGTATTTTTAGGGCTACATAATAAAGTGTTATTGAACTAGAATAAGCTTATTTGTTTTTACCAGCATAAACAAACGAAAGCTTAAATAACTTTGCTTCCTTTTTAATGTAAAGTGGTTTGTTGCAGATATCTGTCAACGATGGATTACCTCAAACAATGTGTGATAGCTGTATTTCACTGTTAAACTTGTCGTACAAATTTAAAAAGCAGTGTGAAGATGTCAACCTTAAGTTACGGGAAATGTTGTCTAGCAACACTACTTCCGACAAAAAGCTACTTAAAAATGAATCAACTCATGTACCAGCCCTTTCAAATGCAATTTCAGATGTTGAAAATATTTGTAAAAACAGAGCAATTACATTAGGATGCTCATCTTGCAACGCTCATTATAACAGTTTCTACAATATAAGCAAGCATTTAATTAAACACAATGACAATAAAACTCTCTTGGAAAGGTACTGCAGTAATCGATGTATTGCACCGCTAAAGGGACCAATGAATGATGTAGAGGATTCCTTAAGCAAATATAATTTGAAGCTTGTTGAAGAACGAAAAGTTTCGAAGCAAAAAGTTTTGATTGAAAGTAGTGCTTCGCATGATCTCATGAGTAGAATAAAAGTGGAAAATGACTGTGTTGATGACAGCCAAATTGAATTTGAATTTTCAGCTGATGAAATCACAAATGTACTGACTGAAAATTATGATTTACGTGTTCCATCTACGACGCAAAATGTTAAAACGCCTTCTCCGAAAAATGAGAATGAAAAGAATCACAACAAAACATTCCAGTGCAAAGGGTGCAGTGAGCACTTCACCACCCGGTATCGTTTAAAAATGCATACATGTGCAGCAAGTAAAAGCAAACAGTTTGAGAAAGAAAATTCGTGTGAAGAGGACAAGGAAGCTTCCAAAATATGTGATTTATGTGATAAAACATTTTCAAACAATCTGCTTTTCTCTTTGCATTTCTTAAAACACGGTTTAATCGCCGAAACCAAAGTAAACCCGCACATTTTTTCTGAATATTTCTTCTGCGAAATTTGCGGGCAAACCGTCGAATCCAATGATGAATTAATTGAGCATTGCCAAGAAAAACACAAAGATGAATCTGATCTGAGCTGGACATGTTATAAATGCAAGTTAACGTTTGTGTCTGAAATCGAACTGTTGGAACACCATGAAGGCCTTGAACATATTTTCGAAGACAGCATCTCCAAGGATAGTTACTCGTGTGCTTTGTGTGCGGAAGTCTTCTCCACCAAAGAGATTTTAATCGAACACCTGGTGAATCACATCATGAAAAAATTTCAGTGCCGTTTATGCCCGACGAATTTTGCAACGCAGATCGCTTGTAATGTCCATATGAAAACTCACCCGAACTACAACCATAAGTGCAATATCTGTGGGAAGTATTTGTCAAGCAGAAACGCGGTGCGATCGCATATAAGATGCGTGCACACCGACGAACTCCCTTACGTGTGTGCCACGTGCGGTAAACGATTCAAAACGGCAGGCCGACTCTCGATCCACAAAGACATTCACAGCGAACACAAAAAGTATGTTTGTTCGTATTGCGGGTACTCGTCTCATAAAAGCGGGGACTTACAAATACACATCCGAACCCACACAGAGGAACGCCCTTACAAGTGCACATTTGCAAACTGTAGTGGGGCTTTTAAAACGTCCAGCCACCTGAACGAACATATTCGTCGACATTTACAAATTAGAAAACACGAGTGCAACGTTTGTCAAACGGTTTTTGGTCATAAACATACTTTGAAACTACATAAAATGCTGCATACGGGGGAGAAGCCTTTTTCTTGTATTATATGTAAAACGAATTTTCGTCGTAAGCATCACTTACAAGCCCATATGAAACAGCATAATGGACCTAAAGTTCAAAAAGATGCAGATGACCCTAATGAAATTTTAGTACAGCTTTGAACCAGAGATTAACGACATATATTAGTGTTAAGGGGGTCCAACGAAGTCAGTACCTGCTCTTGAAAACTGTAGTTAATTATTTTTGCGTTTGCTATCAGTTTTACATATTTCAAAATGGGTGACAAAAATTCTCATATTTTTTTATCTATTGTAAATTACGATTTCTGGACTAGCCGGTGCTCAAATTTAATAAACTTTGAAACAAAATTGCCTCATAAAATTATCTGTAAACTAGTAAACTTAATACTTTTATAAATTGTGGTGTTTCCGATTTTTGAATAAAATTTTAGTTATAAATGTAATAAAACATTATTTTCTTTGACTAGCCAGTTCTGTCTTTAATTCGTAAATTTATAATCATCTGTGATAACTCAGTAGCACTTTTTTGTTTCATTACATGATGTATTCATTGAAAATAAAATGTAATTCAAGACAGATATTATATTGGATCTTAAGTATTAAGCAAATATTGACCCAATAAAATCGATAGTTAGTGTAAGATTCTTATTATGTTTTGTTTGAACGATGTGCTGCACCATCAAAATTATTTTACTTTCTAATTTGTTCATAACAATGCCGTGCAGTACCGCCTAGAGAGCGTTTTGTAAAAATTATTGTTAGTTTCGTACATTTTCGTTAGTATTATTAATCTTAAATGTCCATACTTGTTAAACGTTTGCAGAATTTTTGTCCATTTTTTTTATGAGAGAAATAAATACCAGTTAAATGTATTTTATTTGAATTCAGCGCTAAAAATAAGGAATACCTGCGCAGGAGCTAGTTCCGCGTTACGGCTGCGTATGTCCATCTACAGTGCTACATTAAAATTACGGAACATCTTTCGATTCGCTATTCATGCGCCATTTGCAACATCGCGGTCATGGAATTCCAGACTTACGTTATCATCATTTAGGAAGACGTTTGTGTTTTATAATTTGTTGAAAATGGATATAAGTGTGTATTTAACGGCACCCCTGCAACTGGATAAAATTTGTAGGGCCTGTTTAACTGAAAAGGGTGATATGAGGCCCCTGTTTGGTGCCTGTCTTGATGAAATGTTGGTGTCTTTTGCTTCCATTAAGGTAATTATTAATGTCAGTGGACGTTTCCAGTACCTTTTATTTCTTTCTTAGTCCATTAAACTGTATGATGTAGAATGAAATGCATAGAACCGACACGTATCTAGCATAGCTACATTTTTTGGGGATATACAGAGTGTGTAAATCTAAATTCCGGCAACAGCTAATAAAAGATAATTTAAAGTACATACCTAATTAAATTTATTAAAAAACTGAGCTCATTATTTTATTATTTGAACACTGTAAACTGCAAATATTTCATTTTATAATGGTGAACTATGCTCTTAATATCAATAATAATGCTTTTTCATTGAGATGTACTTTTAATAAATATAAGATATTAATAATTGCTCTTAAAACTTAACATTTTTTATAATTATCTCTTTATAATTCAATTACAAGCCCTCACAATTGACATATCTTATCAAAATTGCCCTGCATTTTTTATAATCACCTTTCGTAACAGTGTTACATAAATTTCTAAACGAATCAAACATTCAAATAATGTAATTAAAATTAAATAAATGTTTGTATGTTGTGTAGGTACATGAAGGCGATGGATTTCCGAATCTTATGTGTGTCCAATGTGTACTACAGTGTAGTCGTGCATACACTTTTAAACAACAGTGCGAAAAATCTGATAATATTTTACGACAATACATGAGCACAGACTTTCAGGTAAGTAAATTTTTTTTTCTCCTACTTACAGTTTTTATTTCTTAAATAAATCGTAGGAACAGCTTTCAAAAGCTATGGTCGAAGCAAAAGAGGAGCTACAAGATGAACTTCATTTTACCGATAATATTGAGACCGTCATAGAAGGAGAATTACCGGCAGAGCTAGTACATGTTACTTATACTGATGAAGGAACGTGCAACATTGAGGTAACTATCGAAGTTTATTTCGCAAAATTATTTTGCTTTTGAAGTTGAAATATTAAACTCATAGCATTTTATTTTGTCAACTTTTTTTGTATCTAGGTTAAATCGGAATTGTATGACATGGACACGACATCAGGATTAGATCCTTCGGATTTAGAAAAACATGATCTAGGCATGAAACCTTCAAAACTTAAATATCCCTGCCCAAAATGTGATGAATCTTTTACGCTGAAAGTCGATTTAAAGGTATTTAAGCAAAACGCCTTTAATTATAAAAATTGTATGTTTTAAATACATTTAGGTACACATGATGAGCCATCCCAAAGAACTGGATCACGTCTGCCACATTTGCAATAAAGGTTTCCCGGAAGCACGGATCTTAAAACGGCACTTAAAAATTCATCTCGACAAGAAGCCCCACCAGTGTGACCAATGCGATATGTCGTTTGCAGAAAGTTCCAATTTAAGTAAACATAAAAAGAAGCATACAGGAGAATTACGGAACATTAAAGGCAAGCCCCATTTATGCTCGGTTTGTGGGAGAGCGTTTAAATGGGCCTCGAGTTTATCCAAGCACATGAAGTACCACACAGGACATAAACTTCTCACCTGCAAGTATTGCACGAAGCAATATGTCGAGGTGAGTAATTACAAGTTTTTTTTTAACCAGTCATTTCTTTTTAAATGATTCTTTACACTCATTATGCATTCCAGGTTTCCGAATTAATAACGAAAAACCTTTTAAACTCACCATAATTTTACAATTTTTCCAAGCTTTTTTTATTTATTTTTACGTATTTTTTTTTAAAATTTAGTCATAAGTCCCTCTACCGTCAGGTGTAGAACTATTGAGTTGTGTTTTTTGTCTTGTGCTAGCTTTTTTATCTTATATCATTTGATTTTTCTATCCCGTGCCGTTTATACGAATAATAATAGCATCCAACTTCGACCATGGACTAACAACATTTAACCCAGTTTGTGAGCAGCATTTTTGTAGCTATAAATTTTTTTTACAGGCTAGGAGTCTTCGAATTCACATACGATCTCATACAGGTGAACGCCCGTATGTCTGCGACGTTTGTCAGAAAAGTTTTACTCAAGTTTGTAATTTGGAAAAGCATCTAAGAGTCCACACGGGAGAAAAACCATTTTTGTGCCCAATTTGCGGAAAAGGGTAAATAAATTTAATTTCTCCATCGTTAATTATAAAAGAGCTATTATGCTTTTAAATTGGAATCACTCTGTATATTTTGGAAGGATATTTTTTTGTTTCTTAAATAATTGTTTGTGTTTATTTTATATATTATTTTACAGTTTTACGCAGTCTGGTTATGTTAGCATTCACATGAGAACCCACACAGGAGAACGTCCTTATGTCTGTACAACTTGCGGTAAAGCCTTTGCCGGTTCGAATACCCTAGCGATTCATCAACGAATTCACACGGGAGAAAAGCCTTACACTTGCAATTTATGTGGGAAGTCTTTCAGTCGTCACGAAACCTTAGTTATTCACACCAGATCTCATACCGGTCACAAACCGCATATTTGCGGGGTTTGTAACAAGGGATTCACATCGTCGGGACATTTATCGGGACACATGCGCACCCATACAGGGGAGAAGCCCCATGGTTGTGGAGTTTGCGGGAAAAGGTAATAAAACAATTGGATTGCGATCTATAACATAGTTGATAATATACTTTAAAAAAATTATTTTTGATTTCTAAATGTGTGTCGACTCTAAATTTAGATTTGCCGGATCGAGCAGCCTAAAAGTGCACATGCGAGGACATTCCGGAGAAAAACCATTCATTTGCAAGTACTGCGGAAAAGGATTTGTTCAAGCGAGTACGTTACATCAGCACATTAGCACCCATACCGTCGTAGCAAAGTCTAAACTTGCTAAAGTGGAGACTGTACAAGTTGCAGAATTAATGTAACTATATTTTTTTAGTAGGTATTCGAGGGTTTTAATATACATTTGTTTTCAGAACTGGTGATACTGTTCACACTGTGCAGGTTCAAGCAATAAATTCCATATAAAAAAAATAAATGATAATCTGTACTGTGTAAATTTTATTACATTATGTTCATGTTTTAGGTATATTATAAATTCAATAAAAATTATGATTTAAAGTATGTTTTAATCCATCGATCGACTTTGCAGAATTGTTCGCAGTTATTGTAAAACTAACTCATGCAGTGTAAAATGGCCTTTAAATTTTTAATATGGTGCTAGCTTCACTTTTATTGCCATAAAAATATCGAATAAATAATTGACACGTTTTAAATACACCTTCGAGTAAATATTTTTTAATTGAGGGGTAAAGGCTAACTATAAACAGTTATAAAACAATTAATTTTTGAATAATTACCGAGGAATTTTATTTAATAATTTATTTGTGTTTACCTGTCAACAGCAATTATTGATATTATCTTGAAGCAAACAGCAAAATTAAATATCTTTATAATCTTGAATTTGATCTTATTTTAAAATGGACCACAATGGAATAAGTTTATGCTATGTACTTCCTAGACGTTCAATAAAGTAGTGCTTGAAAATAGCCCTTATTAACTGAGTACATAAGAAGGCGCCATATTCGCCATTTTGCTGCGTAACTGCACAACAGCAGGCTTTGTCACAATCGACCAGTGCAACAGTCCATTTTCGTGCTTAGTTTTGTGTGTGTTTATTTTATCAATTGTTGCTGTTGTGTTGACATTAGTGGGTCGTTATCAGAATGGACATAAAGCAGGACCAAATGCAGCAACAGTTTGACATTAATAAAATATGCCGAGCTTGCCTTACAGAAAAAGGAGAAATGCGTTCTGTATTCGTGATTGACGAATCCATTGGCCAAACTATGAGACTTGCCGAAATGATTATGGGTTTTTCAAACGTCCAGGTTGGATTTTTATTAAACTTAACGTATTTTCACGAGATTAACTCCTTTAAAGTCACTTCCATTTACACAAAATTAATGTGTAATGGTTTAATGAACAATTAAAATAGTTTTTAAAATTGTCGTTAGTACGTTAGTTAGGTTTAAAGTACAGTTTTGCCAAATGTAGTTACATGCTTGTACTGTATAGGGTGTAGCAAAATAATTGATTAACTAATTAAAATTTTATCCTTATTAACCTAATTAAGAAATGGCCCATAAATTACATTTTTTGTACATAACATGTTTTCTACTTAAGCAAAACAACAAATTGTGTGCACCAGTAAAATATAAAACCATTTATAAATGCAAATAGCTCTCTTAAAAATATAGTTTATGAAAGAGCAGAGTCCTTAATTAAGTAGTAAAAAAAGTCTTCGCAGTGATAACTAATTTTTAAATTCCAATTTGCAGATAGAAAACGGAGATGGTCTTCCTTCCTTAATATGCATTAATTGTATCCATCAAGTTAATCGTGTCTTCTCATTTAAACAATTATGCGAACAGTCAGATTCAAATTTAAGACAATATCTCGGAAAGCCCCTAAATCCTAAACCTTGTAAAGTAGAGGATGATAATTCACAGCACTCTGACTTATATTCTTCAAATCTATTACTCGATAATTTTGATTTAGACGATTCTTCGAATGACAGTGATGATTCATTTAAACAAGATTTTGGTTTATTGGAAACCCATACAGATACTTTAAATGACGAAAGGGCTATAGCACAACGGCAGCTTTTAAAAGCAGCTAAACTCCAAAAAAGTAAACTGTCTCGGAAGAAAATGTTGGCCAAAGCTGGGGGAAAAGCTGGTAAGACTTTGTAAAAATTCAGATGGAATTAAATTGTGTATGTTTATTGCTTGAAAACGGTGCTAATTAATTTAAAATGATTATTTTAGGTGCACTTAAGAAACTTAAACGTAACACAAATCAGTGCAACGTGTGTAAAAAACAATTTATCAATATGAAATCATTCCGAAAACATTTACGTACCCACATAGAAGACCGCCCATACAAGTGTAAGCTTTGTCCACGAGGATTTACCGAAGAAAACTACCTGAACAATCACATGCGCACCCACATGCCTGAAGAGCAAAAACCCCATGAATGCAAGATCTGCAAAAAACGCTTTATTCACACGACATTATTAAATAAACATCTTCTTAAACATAGCGGAGAAAAGCCCTTCGTTTGCAAAATCTGCAACAAGGGTTGCTATGCTGAAAATAGTTTGTTGAAACATATGAAGATCCATGAAAAAAAAGAAGGTGATCCTGGCTTACTCAAACATATCTGCGATTATTGCAAGAGCGAATTTCCCGATGCTACGAGTCTTGACGTTCATATCAAACAGCACACAGGAGATCGACCGTTTTTGTGCAATATGTGCGGTAAATGCTTTCCTCAGAGGTTTAATCTTGAGTTACATCTTCGGACTCACACAGGTTTGTACTTTCACTTTATTTTTGTGTCAGAATTTTGAACTAATTTCTTTTGTTTTCATTTTTTGTTCAGGTGAACGCCCGTTTACTTGCGAGGTCTGCAAAAATGGTTACGTATCTAAGGCCAGTTTAAAAATACACATGAGAACGCACACGAATGAACGACCTTTTGTTTGTGATTTTTGCGGTAAGGCCTTTAGACAATCAGGAGATTTGACTAGCCATAAACGTCTGCACGGAACTGAAAAGCCCATAGAATGCTCGGTTTGTCAAAAACGGTAAGTCAAAACAGAAAAGTACATAATAATTATTAATTATTGCTGTGCATGTTATAATATTTGCTTGTATTTGATTTTAGATTCACTACCGTCATGAAGTTGAAGTATCACATGCGTAATCACACGGGAGAACGTCCGTATGTCTGCACTGTGTGCGGACGTGGTTTTACAGTCAACACAATACTTCTACGGCATATGCGAGTACATTCCGGAGAGCGTCCATACGTTTGTGTGACATGTGGGAAAGCATTTTCGCAGTCCAGTACACTCAACACACATATGAAGGTAAACACTCTTTTATTTTTGAAACAACTGAGTAATATGTTTGTATTTTTAGGTCCATGCACCCTCTCCAAAATACAACACGCAAGAAACCCAACCCCGAATGCCGAAATACCCGGTCGATGAAAAATATCATCAAGCGAATGATCAACAAAACAATCGCCTAATGCAACCAACCGACAATCGAATGATGCAACCCGAACCTCCACGCATGATGCAGCAAGATACCACACGTATGTTGTCAAACGACGGATCTAGAATTTTAACCGACAATACCCACTTACTCACCGACAACAGAGTGTTACTTAACGATAACAGTCGGTTACTAACAAACGACGGAACTCGACTGTTAGTGAACGTAACAGAACCCCCACGGTTATTGGTCAACGACAACACAAGATTGTTAACAAATGACAATCGGTTACTAACAAATGACAACACTAGATTATTAACGAATGTTAACGACAACACCAGATTATTAACCAATGATAACACCAGATTACTGACCAATGAGAATGCTAGATTGTTGACACACGAAAATGCTAGACATTTAGCTGTTATCGAAAGTTCCAGGATTTTAGCCGATAAGTATTTGGCTAATTATGACCCATATCATCGAGGACAGCTGTAAAAAATGTCATATCGTAGGTAGGCTAGGTTTTTTAAATGTTTCCGTGTCATGTAGCAGTTAAGTACGACGGAAATTCAAATTATATTGTAACATACATCAAGATATTTTGTGATTTTAAAACAAGGCAAGTAACATTATGCAAAACTGTCTTTATTATTTATCCAGTTAGGTTTATTTATCCAGTTAAGTTTATTAATGTAGAGCAATTATCCGAAAATTTAGGAGAAAAAAATGCACCATTTTTAATTATGGTTTTGCTTGTGACAGAATCGTTTTTTTAATTTTTTATATGTTGTTTATTTCCAAATAGTTTTTCCACAAGAAATTCCTGGTCACATTTATTTTATTTATTTTTACTCTGTTTAGGCCCGATTGCATAAAGGAACAGTTAGTGGTACCTTACATGTTAATTCCTAAAATAGGCAATATCAGCGCCAATAATGCTAGGATTTTGCCTAATTTTAGGGTTAACATGCATCTTAACACTAATTATTGCTTTACGCAATCGGGTCTTAGTGTTAAGATACATGTTAACACCTAATACTAAGCAATATCAGCGCCCAATAGTGCTGGGGTTTTGCTTAGTTTTAAGGATAATAACAAATTAAAACTGAAGCCCGATTGCATAAAAGCTAAACGTGGGATTAACCCCGGGATTAAACCAGATCTAAAACTAGGCAAAATCGCAGCATAATTAACCTCTTAAGCGTTTATGACGAATATAATCGTCACCAGCCTTGGCAATGAGTAGCGATTATGCCGTACATATTCGCTTTGAGTCAATTTGTGTATATCTTCTTGTATTTGACGAATACGTATGCTTGCTTTGGTCACTACATATATGATCACTGTATGACGTCAACTACAGTAGACTCCTGTATAACGCAGTTAATATGTTACGCGTTGTATGAAATTGCGTATGGGCGGGCGAGCGTCCCCTAGGGGAGATGAGTGGTAGAATAATGTTTGAGAGACTATAGCAGAATCATCCCCCGGATCCGAATTTTAGATGCTCAAAGTAGTGCAGTGTTGCCAAAATAAAGAAAAACGTAATTTTATGAAATTTGAAAAATATGCGTTTTTTATTTTTTTTTTATGCGTAAACCTTAATAACTTTCTTATTTATTATCGTATCTCGGCGATTTTTTCATTAAATTAATCTCTTTGATTGGCTAAATCGCACTGTGTGAAACAATTATTCTTCACGAGATTTTATAACTGTAAAATAAGTTTAAAGCGCTACCTCATAAATTTTGGAAAGCGCGTTCAGCGTAAAATTTCACATGCGAAAACTTTTTTTATTTTTATAATTAGGTCACTACTTTTATCGAGACGAAATTGTAACTAAATATTAACGAAGTTTTTGCAAAAAACAGAACTTACATATCCTTACGGTTTAAGAGATACGCCCGATACGCCCTTTTAAATAAATGTCATTTTTTAGTGAACACTATGATAAATTAATTTGCCAGTGAAAGGGTTTACAAAAAATTTAAATATAAAGAAATTCTTAACCTTTTCTGCAGAAGTTAACGAGAGGTGAAAAAAGCATTTAACGAAGAAAAATAAACTACAATAAAGTGAAATTTTAAAAAAAAATGTTAGCCATTTACGGAAAAAAATTCGAAATTTTTTTTTTCAAATAATTTCGTAATTTTAAGAGGTAAAAAAATAGTTGTTTTTTGAATCTCGACATAAGCCTACAATCCTACATAAACAGAATATTTTTATCTATTAACGTTTTCGTGTAATTTTGCATTAACATTACAACTTAAACCACTGTATATTAGTTATTAACTATTTGAAAAATCAACAAAATGCACGCATTTTGCAATATATTTTTTATGGCTTTACAGATAACTATTGTCAAAAAAAAATTAAAGTCTGGCACATACACACCTGCACACTTAATACACGGGCGTCAACACGAAAATAGTCAAAACAGTTACAGGGGACCTTAAAACATGTAAATGCGTCAAAATCTGGAATTCGAAAATTTTCGCGATCGCAAAACATACTTTGATCACACATATGGCGAAAGTAAAAGTAAAACAAAATAAATCCTTAGCGGTGGACATACCAAGCTATGTATGTAAAAAATATATAACGCATTGTATAAAAAAGCCGTCGCAATATCTTTAGCGTATTGTAGGAACTCGCGTTATACGGGAGTCTACTGTATTTAGTTTGTTCGAAACCGTTTACAGCGCCATTTGCCGATATTTACGAAGTGTTCTATGCCTCAAAAAAGAAATCATTCATTCATCATTGAGCCGTATAATCCTAGGGATTATGGCTAACGCCGAGGCGTTGTTGTAGATCCATTTAATGAGGTGGATCAGTCCTCTCCTCTAATTTTCAAGCTCATTAGTTCTGGCTGCCTCCGTTATTTTCTTCCATTCTTTCCTGTCTTTGCATTTAAATTTCCATTCCCTTATTCCCAGTGCCTTTGCATCTTCCTCCAGGGCGTCTCTCCATCTTTTCCTTGGTCTACCCTTGTTTCTGGGCCAAATAGGAATCCATTCTGTTACCCTCCTGAGCATTGCGGTTGGTTTCCTTCGCATGATGTGTCCTGCCCATCGTAGTCGCTGTACTTTGATGTGTCGAGTGATGTTTTCTCCTCCGAGTTCCTTCTCTATTTCTTTGTTCCTTCTCAGTCTTACTTCTCCATCTCTTGTTACGTTAGGACCTAGTATTGCTCAAAAAAGAAATAAGAAAAAAATTTGCAGCAAGGGCCTTTGCCCTGCCCTTTGCTTTACAGATTTTCATACTAAAAATTAAATTTTTGTAAACTTTGTACTGTTTTATAATATTTTTAAAAACATGCCATATGGATAATCATGCATTGTTGTGTGATATAATATGTTGTATACACTATAAAAAAGTAAAATTTTAAATAATTCTTGTTTTCATTTTTTAATTCATATTTTCAATACAATGAATATGACGAACGAGATTTTTTATGCAATGGTAATGACGTACATACTCGCTAGCGGTCTAGAGTTCGTGTCACTGTGAAAGGCTGTGACCACTTAAGAGGTTAATACTGCCTAGTTTTAGGGATTAACATATATTTTAACACCGGTGTTGCTTTGTGCAATTGGGCCTAACTGTTGTTTTGTGCAACTGGGCTTTAAAATAGTATTGTGTAAGCAAGTTTTACATAAAATTAACTGATGTATTGTTACAATATAAAACTAAGTATTAATAAAGAGACGTGTTTGTTGTGGTTTTTTCCACATATTATACTGTCTTGTGAACATATATTTTTATGTATATTAGGTAAACACTGTTACAATAAATTGTAATGCTTCATTTGTAAGATACGGTTTTAACAAAATTTATACAAATTAGTTTGCTATAATTTATTTGTTTACAATTTACGCCAATTTGCCAATACGCAAGTGTGTTGTGTTATGCAGTATTCATTTGAATTTAATCTAATTTGGTTAGTATAACAATAATTTACAATTCTAGTTTATAAATTATTTTTTAGTACGATTTTAATAGTATATCTGAAAAATATTTTAAATGTTAGGTTTTATTTACTTCCTAAAGTATCCAATGTAGGTTGATTTCTGAAAAAAGATATTGTTTTGTGTTCTGTAAAATGTTGTGTTCATTTTTTTTTTCATTGGCAGAACTGCAACTAAGAATTCAACCTACATTGCTAGTACAGGAATAGTTACATATTGAGATTATTATAATTTTAAGGTGTGACGTACCATTATTGAGTATTAGCTAGGAATATAGACTGAAAATGAATATCATAAAACCATTTTTTAATTATCCTCAATACTTTTAATTTTTTACTGTATAAGCCCCAGTATAATTAAGAATTTATTTGGGAATGATCTACACAAAACAACTTATTAATGAGTCCTTCGTCTCTTGCATATTTTTATACTGCATTATTTATTATATAAATGTGATAGAACCTGAATCTCACTCAAAATTTTATTAAATCATTAAAATTTTGGTTTAGTTTACATTAAAATTAGAATTCCTTGCTTCAAAATTTAATAAATACGTATATAAAATGTAATCGCAGTGGTGTATCCAGAACTTTGTTAAGGAGGTTTCAAAATAGGAACTCTTATTTTATCATTGGGGAGGGATAAGATTTATAAGAAAAAAACGCCAATAACATCATGTTTTTTGACAGGGAAGAATTTTTTCAAAGTGTGGTCTGCCTACTTACTCCTGGGAGTCCCTGAATCCTGAAGGGGTCTGAGCATTTTTATAATGTTCAAAAATCATGCAAATTTATTGGCCAAGGCTATGTTAAACAATTCATTTGGGTCCTCTGTCAGCTTTTAAGTCCTCAGAGTAAAAAGTTTGAGAAACACTGCGCTATAGTATTTTTGAGTACCATTTAAAATGTATTTAATGAATACTACAGAATCACATAAATTTCAGAGGAGCATTAAACATATGCAATCTTTGCTTTTGGATGTGTTTTATTTTTAAAAATCAGTGCGTTTGTGGACGAAATATAAAAAAAATGAATGTTATAATTTTGAACCAAACAAAATTGAATTTACAATGAAATGAAATTACTGAACTGGATTTGTAGCCAATATTTGGTGCCTAACATTAAGTTACGCTGTGTGAAATGAAATTTTCTTTAAATTATAATTTATTATGTATTATCCAACAGTTTAAGTAACCTTGGGTTTTTTTATACCATTATTGGCATTATTTGTAATTTGCTAAGATAAAAATGCATAACCTTTAGTTTTATCAATATAATATTATTTTTTTTACATTTAAGTTACCAGACATGAAAGTATTATTGATTTTATGTACTTTTATATATTTTCCAAGTGTTAAGTTGTGTGAGAATGTATGTTCTTGATTAAGTTAAATACAAATTTAAATTTTGTGCCATATTTTTTTGTATATTTTTAAAAGAGGCTAGAAAAGGATATTTGCACATTTTAAAAATTAGTTTAAGAAATTTTCAACAGTATTGTTTAATTCCAGCACTATTTTTGTGAGTTTGAAGAAACTTACTGTTGATTATTATTAAACTTGTAAAAGTCATGAAAAAAATCTATATTGGCATGTTACACACATATCAATAGAAACCCATTTTCCTGTTATGCCCATTTAACTGTTTAAACTTTGAATTGTTGTACATTGCAGTAAATGTATATGAATATGTTCCTTGGACATGATAATTATTTTTTTTTAATCCAGTATAGGCTACCCTAGTATTACTATTTCTTTAAGTTAACTTTAAGTGCTTGTATACTTTAAGTTAATAAACAATTTTATACAATTGTTAAAATCTTTTATTTAAGGGTTTTACAGGGAGATGTAAAAAATATCCTCTCAACAGAAGCTGAACAAAAATTAACTTAGGCTTGACATATTTCTAATTTTGGAAAAACTTTATGGAAAGAAAAAAATTACCCGATACGTAAGTAACATTTAATTAAAAGTTATATCTACTTCTTAAACACACAACTAAAAAAAAAAAGTTTGATACCTCAAAATGACCACCTTTGGTGACAATCATAATTTGACTTCTTTGCAACATTTTAAGTGATACCTAGTTGATAAAGAACTGCAAAGGAAACATTTCAAGATATTTAAAATAATTTCTTGATGTCTGTAAGTTGCATTTTGATATTGTGACCTTCTAGTTCATCCCTCGACGCCATTAGATTTAATTTCTGGGTCTGTGGAGATCATACCATATATTGAAATAAATTGTGTAGAATTAAAATGCGTAATAAAATTTGTACATGTTGGAGCATTTCAATCAGTTCCTATGTTCCAAATTAAATATTCTGTTGAGCTATCAGGAAAATATTGAATCTTCATCAAACTACATCACATCATCTCCAATTTTGCAGAACACTCACTCCTTTGCTGTATACACTGTTGATTGAGCTAAGATTCTTTCTTCATGTAATCTGAATATGTTTCTTGCCCAACCACTCAAATTTTGATGGAATTCCAAATAATTTTTTTTATGGTCATTAAAATCCTATACCTCATTATCTATCACCAGTCCATTGCAGTTTTTTCAATTCATTTTGTTCGTGAATCAATCTTCTTTAGCAACTACGCAATCTCTTAAAATATCCTTTAGCAGTTGCAAGAGAAGAGAGATGTTGATTTAACGAATTTAAGTATTTAGGAATTATTGTGCTGTCTTTATTCTACAATATCTACTGGCGACCCTAATTAACTAATCATCTTGCAGTGTTGTGTTGCATGTTTAATTGGAGATCTTGATGAGTTTATTATCACAACTAATGCATTTGAACAACTTTATCTGTATCAACAAAAACCTACATCTGATTGTTAACATCTTTTTGTTCTTACTACCCAATACTCCAGAAACCAACTTCAAATTAGCTTAAACTCTTCTACTTTTAATTGCTGTTTTGTTCTGTTTCTTCTGAAGGAACAATTTTTTCTTTCTTTTTGAACTTGATCGCACATTTAGAAATAGCGTCTTTGTATTTGCTGTAATTTGCTTTGAAGTAAGTATATGTTTTTCAACAAAATTGTATTGATAATGATAAGCAAATTAAAGTTCTGTTTTTCCATTGTTAATTCAAAAATTCTTGGTATCACTGAAGAACCTAATTTTTAAGATTTATCGCTGAAAAATTAATTTATTTAATATGGTACAATGACAAGTAAGTTTTTAAAATGTTATTGTCACCGTAATTAACAGTTTTTAACGCGTTATTAGTTTATAATTAAGATACACTAATTGTTAAGATAAAATTGTCTACATTAAAATGAGTGGTCTCTCAACTTTCCTTGTTTGTTAATTATTTGGTGGCTGTGAATCTACACCATGAAATTTTGTTCAAGTTTACTATTCACACTTTATTTTGTGGCCACTGTTAGTGTTTGCGAAGAAGGTGAGATGTATTATTTTCATTCTTAAGTGTACAACATTAAATGTTTTATAGTAGTAGAAAACGAAGAGGATGAGAAAAAGCAGCCACCACTTGTAGTTAAAGAACCACTTTATACACACGCTGAAGATGGGCTTCGTGACTTTGAAAAAACCACAGGTATGTTAAGAATTTAAAAATAACATCATTCATAAGCAACATTTTCTTATTAAAAATTAAAATTATTACAAATAGCAATTTTGTGAATATCGCCCCATGTTATGCTTGAGGATTCATGAAACTTTTTTAAAAATAATTTCTCAGTTGAAGCTTAAGGTACAGTTTTCAATAAACATAAACACTACAGGCTTAGAAGACCTATGGTTTTGATGTGCGCTTCTTCTCCACAGCTTTCTATTTTGCGCATCTTCTTCCCAGTTGTGAAAACCAATTTGTTTTTGATTTTTTTTCAGCATATTTATTCATCTGTTTCTTGAATGTCCTCTTCTTTTTTTCCCTTTGATCCCTGAGTGAAGCCCTATTTTAGTTGTTAGCTCTCCGGCGTTCTCTTCACTTGTCCCATTTACCTAATTATTTGTGCCTTGGCTACTCCATTTATGTTGGTTTCTCCAAATATTTTAAGAGTTCTGTGTTTGTCCTTTTCATCCATAGTCCTGCTACTTTATTTCCTCCATTTATCTTCCTAAAACTTTTTTCTTCCATAGTTTTGGGAGTTTCTGGGTAATAAAAGTCCATTATTCACTCGCACATCTCACCAGGGAAGGTCACGATACGTTGTCGCTAGAATTTGATTAACGATTAAGGCTGTGTTTATTGCATCAAGAACATCAAAACTAAATGTTTTGCAGAGTTATACGTACCACTGGCCATTTTCATCGGAAAAATAGGGGAAAAACTGATTGTTATACAGATACACCACAACTTCTCAAATCATAGCGCCTATGCAAGGGTTTCGTTTTTGACGTTTTTCTCCGGAACCGTTCAAGATTTTTCAAAAACTTTGCACCATTTTACTTGCAAAGGATGCGCGCATTGGTAAATAGAAAAGTTTAGATTTTGTCTCTGACGGTTTCATGGCCAACGTGATCTCAAAAATGACCTTTTTTTTACCAATTTTTCAGTTTTTTCCCTATTTTTCCGAAGAAAATAGCCAGTGGCACGTAAAACTCTGGAAAACATTTAGTTTTGATGTCCTTGATGCAATAAACACAGCTTTAATCAAATTTTAGCGTCAGATTTGTATAATCTTACTTTTGTTGAAAACATTTTATGCAACGCATCAAGAAACATTATTTACAGCACCTGCTGCATGGTACAAAGATTATTCCGCAACTTGTGGACGTCGAGGTGGTTTCTATTATAATCGTATTGTTGGTGGAATGGCCGCAGAACAAGGTATGTAGTGCATCATATTAACTCGCCATTAGTTATCAATAATCCTGTAAAATTTAATATTATAAAGCAGTGACTAAAAAACGAAAAAAAATCCGTTCGTTTCTGTTCGGAACGAAAACGAAATATATCGTTTTCGTTCTTTTCGTTCTAACCGAAAAAATTCTTTTTTCGTTTTCGTGAACCGAAATAATAACGGTTAAAACCGGTTTTACAATAATTGTTTTCGTCAAAAAATCAATTTTTTTTCTAGTCACCACAACTCTCTATAAATACGATAACAATATTTGCGTCTCAACTAAAATATAAACGATGACGATGGGGTTTGATGCTCACGGACAGCATATTTTAGACTGGCGAACCGCCGCCATATTAAGTTTACAAAATCGTTAAACACATTAACATTTAACCATTTTATTAAGTTCAACACCCGTAAGGTGCAAAAACACAACGTGATTAGGTTAAATTAGACACACGATCTTTATCTAAAAATATGAAAATATAGCAAGTGCTGTTTTAAATTTGTTTTAGTACTAAAAATCTATGCATTTGAATTTAATGAGATCCTGCTGTAATTATTTAAAAAGACAAAAGAATGAATTCAAGTGGATAATTTACTAAATGTTATAAATAAAAAAGATATTAAAAAAAAACTTATATTAACTTGAAATATACTTTAACTTTATGGTTTGTACATACCATACAATATACATTTTCACATTCCGTTAAATCTTACTAGCAACACATCTTCCAATAAATCTTCTTTTACATTAGTCCTTTTCGAAGTAAGAATAAATTTTACTATTATATGTCTAAACGCAAATAAAACATACACATTGATAATATATATCCAAGCAAGAGTATATTCTATATTGATGATCTAAAAAACAAATTATAAATAGAGAATATCTGTAAGTACCGTTAATTGTGCTACACGAAATTGCAAGTGTAAACAATAAAGTTGTTAATACATATTCACGTAAATATATGAAGAAAAGTGAAGCTCACTTATTTTAAGTAAGATTTTTTTACTGTCTCGTGGTCTCCCCAGCACAGATGGTAAATTCGCGTTTGTGTTCAACAAATAAAATTGAAATAGCGACAAAACCGGTTAAAACCGGTTTTGGAAAATATTTATATCGTTTTCGTTCTTAAACGAAAAATAATAATTTCGTTTTCGGTTTCGTTTTCGTTCTCAAAAAAATTTCGGTTAATTTCGTTTAACGTTTTCGTTTTCGTTCCGTTCTCAGTCCCTGTTATAAAGTCCCCACTAAACAAATTTGTAACGTTCTGTTTCACAAAACTCCATCAAATTTTAACGCGCGATTGACTTTTAACAAATAATAAACATCGAAATAAAAAATTAGACTTTAATAATATATTCAATGTGACCGCAACAGAAAAATTCAAAAAGTTCGTCTTAAAATAAAAATATTTTTTTCTAAACATTTTTTTTAGCATTTTGTAGTTTCTGAATGATGTAGCATAATTTCTACTGGTGAATCTACATAAAAAAATAGGACGATTTAGCCCATCATGCCTTATGGAAAGTTGCATCGTTTCTAAGTTACAGCCCCATGAAGAGGAGATGAAAAATTGTTTTTTTAATGATAAATCAAGAACGTGACCTACAACATTTATATTTGGCACGTATTTTACAATAAGGAAGCATGTTCTTATGCATAAGTTTGAATAAAATCCCACAATAGGGGGCGCTACAATCGATAATAGCAGAGAAATAACCTGCTGTATTTTTTTTGTCGATCGTAATTTCAATTTTTTATTGTAACAGTCGGATAGGTAGGTCTAAGATGTACATTTTTAGTAACCTAAAGTTTTTTGATAGGAACCATCGTTTTGGAGAAAAACTCGATATTATTAAAATATAACTCTGATATTTATTGAAAGTATTTAACAAAAACTAGTTTTCTGTGAATTAACAAACGAATCAAATGAAGTCAGATGTCATATTTTCGTTTATTGTAACAATCAGCTCCCTCTTGTAATGGAATTTTGCTCCAAATTATTTAATTTTTTTTTTGTTAAAACTGTAGATTTGGAAGAAAAATTTTTTAATAATTTGGAGCAAAATCTCATTACAAGAGGGCGCTGATTGTTACAATAAACGAAAATATGACATCTGACTTCATTTGATTCGTTTGTTAATTCACAGAAAACTAGTTTTTGTTAAATACTTTCAATAAATATCAGAGTTATATTTTAATAATATCGAGTTTTTCTCCAAAACGATGGTTCCTATCAAAAAACTTTAGGTTACTAAAATGTACATCTTAGACCTACCTATCCGACTGTTACAATAAAAAATTAAAATTACGATCGACAAAAAAAATACAGCAGGTTATTTCTCTGCTATTATCGATTGTAGCGCCCCCTATGATGGGATTTTACATTTTATTCAAACTTATGCATAAGAACATGTTTCCTTATTGTAAAATACGTGCCAAATATAAATGTTGTAGGTCAAAGCGTTCTTGATTTATCAATAAAAAAACAATTTTTCATCTCCTCTTTATGGGGCTGTAATTTAGTAACTATGCAACTTTCCATAAGGCATGATGGGCTAAATCGTCCTATTTTTTTATGTAAATTCACCAGTAGAAATTATGCTACATCGTTCAGAAACACCCTGTATTGAACACATTCATGATTTTTTATTTAAAAATTTAAAAAGTCAAGTGGTAAGGGACAAGGGGTTAACTCTTAATCGAGCTTTGTGCAACCGTGGTTGAGAATGTTGACTGATAACTCAAAATCCTTTTATTTATAGTAAATGTATGCTGCTAAAATTTGAAAAAACTAAATTTGAAAAAACTAAATTTGAAATCAACATTTTAAAGAACGTTTATTTTCTCTTTTAAATGGTATACTATTTGATAGTTAAGTAACCCCATTAGTTGTTAAAATAAACTTATCAAGTTCAATATCAGTGGGAAGAGAAATAAAAGTTCTTTAGAATAAACATTCAAAACGACTTTTATTTCTCTTTCAGTTGATATACAAATTAACATCTTTTAACAGGTTTATTGTTCATTAAACAAACTTAATTATTATACCGGGTGTAAATAAAGTGTGGTACACCCCCTTTTTTTTCTTTGGTTTTGATTTTAGATAAATGAAAATTTAGACATATAATATGTGCAAAAAAACAGGCTCTTTAAGCACATACAAAAAACTGTTTCACTTCTGGTTTCGCCGGAAATGACCCCAACTTTGAAATTTTAAATGGAACACCCTGTATATTTTTACATTTTTGGAAAGAGGAAGCGAATTTGGATACAACTGCACTATTTTGGTTAATTTTTATTACCTCAAATAATTTCTGAAACAAAATTTAACTTTGTAATAGTGTGCCGTGACCTACATAAATTGAATTTTATTATTTCAACAAAAAACGTTTTTGTAAATTTAAATTGGCATTTAGTTTACTTTAATCGGCTTTAAAGGTTGCGGAATCAGTTTTTTGACAAAAAGTCATTTTTTTTAAATGGAACTATTGTGGTACAAGCGGTCATTTGAATGGAGCATCTCCTAACGAATCCATCGATACCAATAACTTGTATTTTTATTAAGAGTCTGCTTCAAAAATTTCAAATGATTGTGAAGATTTATTAAGAGATCATGTTAATCGCAGTACAATTGTTGACATAATAAAATTCAATTTATGCTGGTCACGGCACACTTATTACAAAATTAAATTTTCGTTCAAAAATTAATTGAGGTTATAAAAATTAACCAAAATAGTGCAGTAGTATCCAAAATCGCTTCTTCTTTCGAAAAATGTATATACAGGGTGTTCTATTTAAAATTACAAAGTTGGGGTTATTTCCGGCGAAACCGGAAGTGAAACAATTGTGCTCAAAAAGCCCGGTTTTTTGCACATATCACATGTCTAAAATTTCATTTCTGTAAAATCAAAACTAAAGAAAAAAAGGAGGGTGTACGTACCACTTCATTTACACCCGGTATACGGGGTGTATTCAAAAATGCGACGTCTGACAAAGATGAGAAAAAATGTATAACAAAAGTGCATATGCAGAACTGATTGACGATATAGCGGTTTCCGTAATTAAACTGGAAGTGGCCAAACCGGAAGTAACTTTTAAAACGTAATGGAGCTATCCACTTTTTATAGCACAATTAGAAAGATATTTGATAAATATACACTTTTTACTATTTTTTGATTATCAGTAGTAATATAACAAGTGCATTGAAAATTATCGATAATTTTTGGTAAATATGCCCGAATGCAAGTTGCTTCAACTTGCATGAGTGAAGATTTGTCAAAAATTATAGATTATTTGCAATGCACGAGTTATATTTTGTCAGAAAATTTCCTTCACATAAAATGTTTAATTTAGATAAATTAAAGTATACCTACTACTTACTGCGATTGTTATTATTAATAGATCATTTATAACTAATTTTTAATTCAAGAATTATATTTTAATAAAAATTAATGAACCAAATAGTATTTAGGTACATACATAATCTGTTATGTCAAATTTTACAAGTACTGTCAGAGTGGTGTGTCAGGGGTGTGGTTTAATCTATATTAAAGTAACGTTATTGGTCGCCGACATCTGTCAAAAAATTATCAAGACCAAAATACCTTATTCCCTCTCCAAATTTATATTTTCCACCAATCAAAAACTCAGATTTCTTAGAAACGACCAATAAACGCATGAAAATCTGTTAATTGCGAAAAGTAAATTATCAGTGTATGATTATGTTTATTGGCCGTTTAAAGGAAATCTGAGTTTGTTATTGGTCGAAAACGCAAATTTGACAGGAGGATCAACTCCTGGCAGAGGAATGTAAAATTATTACCGTGTAATATTGCTCCTATTGGTAGTCTCTAAAAGATTTAAGATTAGTGATTGGTTGAAAACGCAAATTTGACAGGTGAAGGGAATTTTCAGTATAGTTTGTAATCCATTGGACCTAAATTATAACAATATTGGTTTTTAATATTGTTATGATTTAGGTCCAATGAATTACAAAGTACACTAATAATCAAAAAGTGTTTTTTTACAAATACCCCTCTAATTATGCAACAAAACGTGGATAGTTCAATTTAAGTTTTTAAAGTTACTTCCGGATTTGGCCACTTCCGGTTTAATCAATAATACCATTATAGTGTCAGTCAATTCTGCATAATCACTTTTGTTATAAATTTTTTTCCCCATATCTGTCTGACGTCGCATTTTCGAATAAAAATGCTGTTACGGGTGGTCTGAAACACCCTGTATATATTATATTTAGTTTTATTCAGTTTAGTTGTAAAAATTAACTTATCAAGCTCTATACCAGTTGAAAGAGGAAAACAGATCTTTAGATGGTACACTATATACTATAACAGTATAACACAATAAAAGACTGCTTTGAGCCATGATTTGCATTCATAATTCTTCAGTTTGGATGTTGCATGTTGCTTATACAAAAACTCCTATTTTGTACCTCAATTCGTAAAATTTGGATTTTAGTAAATATATGTATTATGAAATCCATGAATTACTATTTGAATCACAGTTTGAGTATCGCTGATCTAGAGCGTAAACATTGGAATAAAGTAAAATATTAACTGTTTTTCTTGATTCAACATTCAAATTTAAATACCCAAATTTAAAAAAAATCATAGGCCATCATGTCACCCTATTTTATTTTTAATCCTTATAAGCTTCGATTACCATTAATTATACAAACATTGCCCAAAGGTTAAAGGTCTAAATTCATCAAGAAAAATATTTAAACAAAAATGTGTGTGGATGCCTACTAATATTGTAATACGTAAATACAAGATTAATTTAACATTAGAAGTGGAATGTTGAGGTCACCCACAACTAAAAACTGAAAAACCATATGTTTTTAACAGTCTCTTCCAATAATGTTATATTTATTAAACTAAATAAGGCTTCTCTATTTACTTATTGTTCGCAAACTATTTATTAATGATATGAGACTAGATAACTTTGAAATGTTTAATAAACTAGTTAAAAAAAACTGTAAATAACATGTAGTACTATGACTAAATCGATAATTATGTTAAAATAAACAGAGCAGAGAAGGTTCATTATCACTAAAAAATAAAATATGTAATCTAAAGTCTACAAAGTTTGGTTTTAAGATTAAAAAGGTCTAGAACTATTTAGAACATGAGGCTGGTTTTAAAAAGACTCGGCATAACCTATGGCCACATTTAGTTTTTCTGGCTTAATAAGTAACGAATTATTTAAGTGATTCATTTTTATACATTTTTATTATTTAGGCAATATCACATATTTTATAATCTAGAAAGAGTTTTTTTTTGTAATAAAAACTAGACCAGTTTCGAGACTTCGGTTTCTTCGATAGCAGTAAAGTAAATAATTTCAAAAATGATATATTTGATACTATTTCAAAAGAGTTAAAACTAAGTCAAGGCATGTATTAGCTCAAATTTGAGAGCTATCTAACTACCAAAATTCTATAATTTTTGACTAAAATTAAAATTAAAACCACTTTCATTTGCAACAAATTTGAAACATCGAATGTTCTTCAATTAAATGTTACATTAACTATCTGTACAGGTGAATTTCTTTGGCAAGTCTCTCTACAGCTAAAGACAGGTCTGTCTTTAAGACACATTTGCGGAGGAGCAATAATTGATGACCATTGGGTGATAACAGCAGCCCATTGTGTGAGCGAAGTCATGCCCAGTGCTCTTTCGATCGTTGCTGGAGACTACAATCTATACGTTGTAGAAGGTTTTTAAATTCATTAAGCAAGGAATCTTTAGATACTAATTATGAGAATGGTTTTAGGCCAGGAACAACGTAGGGACGTGATAAAAATTATAACCAACAACTTTAAGTTAGAAACGTTCACGAATGATATAGCTTTATTGAAGATGGATAGACCATTCTTATTGTTTAATGGTCAACCAGTTCAACCAATTTGTTTACCACTGAAGAATGAAGAGTTTTATGGTAGGTATATTACAGTTTTCATATACGAAAAAACTTAAGGATATCCTCAAATTAAAACTACTGGTTATATGCGACGATTTTTGTATCTATCTAATAGAACAATTTATCAAGAAAAAACCGACTGTTTAAAAGCCCAGTAACTTTATTTAATAGTTCCATCAGATTATACAAACTTATCACCTATTAATGGGAAAATAAAAAATGAGAAGGTAGTACATATGGCATATATCCTTAAAAATATTATAAATAATACGATAATAATGAGGATTTTTTCTGTGACTGCAAAAATGCATGAGTTTTTTTAAAATTTGCTAATGAATTAGTACCTAATGTTCCTCAGACACCAATTGGGAATAATTTTAGCACAGTATCTGGTCGTTTACGGTTTTTAAAGTTATTCCTAATGCAGTTTTAAAGCTTCTTAAATCATTTGCAACAAATATTGGTAAAAAAACCGAAATAGTTAACGACAAAAAAGTTTCAAACACATTTTGGCAAAACAAATGTTCCTTCTTGGCCGATACAACATTTCTGTGTAAAATATGACCCTCAACATAATAAATATTGCTAACTTCTGGCTATGAGCGATTAAAACCATGACAGAATTATAGGAAATAAATATTTGGTTCAATGTAATTAGTGGTGATAGTTGCAATCACAAAACAAGATGCAAAAACATGTTTTGCTTCAACATTTAACATATGAAGACTCGAAGTTTCTTTTCAAACAAAAAATACGCTAATTGAATTATTCGGCCTCTTTATCAATATTTGGGCTACGACCGACTGGCTATTTTAATTAAGATTATTATCTAAAAAGCTTGTGTTGTTCTGAAATGAAATAACTCAGTTTTAGTTTTCAACCAGTGAGAAATAAAAGTTTTTCCTGTTGGACCACCACTAAGAAAGTCTGTTAAATAAACCAATAAAAATCGTAGCAAAACAATCTATAAATAGCAGTATAAACATAAAATTTAATGACTTGACCCTTTATCTCTCATTTTATTCTTCATAAATAAAAACTAATTATGCAGGAAGTGAACCGATTGCTTTTAAATATGCATGTGTTATTAATATCTGCAAATATGAACAAATATGAACACGCCGATGTTTTTAGGAATGGCAACTGTGTCTGGTTGGGGTCGTTTATGGGAGGATGGTGACTCCCCACAAACTCTACAAGAACTTACGTTACCACTCATAGACAAATACTCATGCCAAGAAAAATATCGTGCAGTTGGTTACAAAGACTTTTTTAATCAATGCCAGATATGTGCGGGAGTACCAGAGGGTGGAAAAGATTCATGCCAGGTATAAAGAATACTGTTGAGTCAATTTTGCCCAAACAAATTTTGCAATCAAGCGTAGATTGGCCATTTTATAATTTAAATTAAACTTATTTTAAAAATTAAAACTTATGAACATCCTGAAGGACAAACACTCCCTAGAAATAGGCTTAAATTAAGTTTTCATGTCCCCAAATCCTTCAAAGAAAAAAGTATAACATTTGGCATAGATGTTAGTACTAGTAAAAACTATTTTTCAATACTATTGAACGCAAATTATTTAAACTACTGGTAGGCCAAACGATGGGTAGTTTATAGTTGCTATTTTCTTTTAATTGTTAATACTTTTACCAAACTGATTGTGAAGTATGACTGTACACTTCCCACTGGATTTTTTTTGTTAGACAAAAGTATCCAAATAACAGATTGAAACTTTTTCATGTTATTAGGTATATTAAATTACGTTTTATTAATAATTGATGCTACTATTGTCAGTTACTTCTGGAATTTAATTGTTTTAAAGCAAATAAACATAATTTTTGAATAAAATATATCCACTCCTCTCTTTTGGGGGACTTAACCTTCCTTTTAGTAAGAATTAGAGAATGATGGTTGGGGACAGGCCCAATCAGAGAGAGGGGCAAAAGGGGCACATGTCCCGGGCCTTACAATTTTATAGGCCTTACAACGTTTAACTCGATCTTTACAAAACCGTACGAATTTCAAAAAAGCGGGACGGAAACAATTCAAAAAAGCGAGGATCTTTTGTTTTAGTAACGCCGCCCGGGGCCTCGTGTTTTCTCTGAAAGGCCCTGGTTGGGGAAATAGTCTCCCAAAACCCCACTGGACCCACCATCAATTTTTTACTACAGTAAATAAATCCTATACAATGAAAATGGTACAAATACACAGTAGTTTAAAAGCCAATACAAAAAAGTACCAACATTGATAAAAACCAAAACAACCACATAAATTTTAATTAAGAAGTAAAAGTCGATTAGAGATTTGTAATTCTAATGAATCATACATTCATAATTGTTCTGCGCGTTATTAGATGTTATCTAATTGTTTTAAAATAATTAATTTCGAGATAAAAACAGAAGATCACACAGTTCATCGTATCAATGCATTTATTTATTTATACAACACTTTGTTTTAAAATATATTTGTCAACTACTGTATCTTATCCATAAATAATTGTCCCCGTTTTGTTTTTATACCATTCCAAGGCTGTTTGAGAGTGAAATCCTTTTAAAAACAACAAATGTTTCTACAACTTTATGTTTATTTTTATGGGACATGTGGGGTATCATGTTATTGAATAAGCTGTCTTATTGAAGTCAATCGAATATATCATTGGCGTAAAAAATCCTTTAAAAAATGATTAAATATAAATGTAAAATAAATGTTACTTCCTACAACTTTTGTATGAAATGATTATACTTATTTTAAGTTAAGTTATATGATTTTTTCCTGACAACATTTTAACCTAAATTTATTTTTGTTGCAGTTTTAAATATAGCATTGTTAAGAACCGGAAATTTCATTCACCTTATATATTTGTCATAAGATTTTTGCTATTTTTGATTAACAATTCAATAAAAACATTGTACTGTTACTTAAAACATTGAATGTGTGCTCCTTGATGTTATTAAATGTGGAAATCTTTACAAAATTATTCATTTATTCCAAACCATATTGACTCTAAAACAAACAGCTACACCAGCGATTCTTAACCGGGGGGCCGTGAAAATTTTATAAAACGTTTTTACTGTTTAAAATATTGAAATCTTAAAAAAAATATTTTTGATCCTTATTTTACTCGAACCATCGAAGATATATCTTCTTAAATAAATCGTAATATTTTTGTTACTACAAACTAGGGAGCCGCGAAAATATTTTAGGATATTTAGGGGGTCGCGACTACTAAAAGGTTAAGAACCACTGAGCTACACCTTCATAACATCTTTCCAGTAATTATTTTAAGTTACATATACCTAAATCTTAAAACTATAGCTGTGTGTTGTTATTCACGATTTGTCCCTGTTTTACATCGCTGCTATGCCTTTTCGAGCTCAATCAATTCGTTATTACATATAGTTATGCATGTTAATACCAAATACAATACTTTGGATTTATCTGTAGAAATACTAAAAAAATTTCACAAACTGTTATAAAAAAATTTACAGATTTTGTAAAATTCTGTAACTAATATTATGAAATTACGTTTTTTTCAACAACCACATTTTTTTTTATTATCAAGAGAAATTTTAATGTTTATATTATGGCCTATTGTTCCAACTTAAGTTTAAGCTAAGAATTACATGAAAGTAAAAAAGTTAATCTGAATTTTTTAGACAACACTGAAAATGTTTACACTAATAAAGTAAAAACAGTCAGTTGCAATTTTTATTACAGAAGTTTAATATGTAGTTTATTTTGTAGTATTCTTTAAGTTCCAAAAGAGACAATATTTGCAGGGTTGTTTTGTGCGTACATTTACATTACCATATCATATTTATTTTTGGGGATTTTCCAGGGTGATTCTGGTGGACCGTTAATATGTAGCAAAACAAATGGAC
The DNA here is from genome assembly GCA_947652605.1 of Elmis aenea. Classification (NCBI taxonomy): domain Eukaryota; kingdom Metazoa; phylum Arthropoda; class Insecta; order Coleoptera; family Elmidae; genus Elmis; species Elmis aenea. Next base: position 24,055,466 of record OX393580.1, read on the forward strand.
GTTATTATTTGTGTGGCATTGTAAGCTGGGGTATTGGATGTGCCAGGCCTGGATATCCAGGTGTATACACTCAAGTAAGTATAAAATCCAATTCCAAAAAAAAAAACACAACTTATTAGTTGGTAGAGTTTATTTTTATTTTCATGGGCTTAAGGTTTAGTTTTACAGTTTCATTAGATAATTTTAACTTGTTTTCCAATTTTTTTCAGGCAATTTAGTATTAGTTACTTTTTACATGTGCTAAAACAAAAGAAAATATTTTTTGTCACTTGTTTCATATGCTTAAGTAGCCTTTGTTTATTAAGTCGTTTGTTTGAAATGTTTAGGCAGCTTTTGTTTCTTTAGTCAATTGTTTAAAATGTTTGGCAGCTTTTATTTTTTAAGTCACTCGTTTTAAATGTTGTTTTTTTTTTTTTTTTTACAAAAATAGGCAATTATTTTTGGCTACAATGAAGCAACAACCTTAAGCTCACTACATAAAGCAGTTTAGGGTAAACAAAAATCAAATTTCATACATAACATTTATTATATGGCAACTAATACAGCAGCACCTATGATATGAAAGAATACAAAGCACAATAATCCGTGGCACAAAAAAAAAAACTACAACCAAATAAAGCCATTTCTTTTAATACTATCATACAAAATTGTTAAAAATAATTTCTTCTCATTTCAGGTGTCTTGCTATGTGGACTGGATTCGTCAAGTTATGCATAATAACTGGTAAAACAACTTCCTAATTGATGAATGGCCAGTGGCCATGACACGTTAATGTTAATTTTAGACTATATGATTGTTTATAAATACATGATACATAGTAGGTTATTATCTATTTTTGAACCGACATAAATGTTACAAAAAAAGTAACAAATTATGAAAGCTATTTTTTTTACCATTACTATTTTTCAGTCACATATCCCACCTATACAATATGTATATTAAATTCCCCAGTATTATTAACAATATAATAACAATTATCACTTATAAACGTGATCTAAAACAATCACTTCTAATATATCTACTACCAAAAATAGCTACAATTATTCAGTTTCTTATTTAAATAAAAAAGGATTTAAGACAGCTATACATTGATCATTATTTTTTTTGTAAAATGATGCATAAGCTATTTAAAATATACTTTACAATGTAATTTAAATTATGCTCTATGCAAATAAACTTCTGGCTTATACTACATTTATAATCATATTAATACTTGTAGTATCAGTATCGGCAAATATTTTTTTAGAGCCACATTATATTTTTGAAGCAATAAACTCACTATGATTGAACTGTCTTCATTTTAAATTCCATAATTTACAAAAACATACAAATTGCGACGCATTTAAATTGTTGTTAAATTTTTTATCTCAACAGTTTCATAATTTTTTCAATTAGAACAGACCACCACGCAGAAGAAACGTGAATTTTAGTTCTAAAAGCTGTTTCATGAAAGCAATTAATAATAACAAAAATGATAGCTTATCGAGGCAAATGTTTTTACTAGAGTTTTTTTATCACTGAATGTCAAATAAATTTTGACATTATCACTGAAAATGATAAAATTTAAGATCATGTTTTTTAATGCGGAATTTGTTATTTAAATGGAGATACCGAATAATATTTTTTTGCAGCAATCTAATGATATCACTAACAGCAAAATAAACATAAAATAGAGTGTATCAAGCAAAAGTTCCAGCATGGCAGCTTTTTTTGTAAGATAGAGATTTGAACCTTATGACAAAATATTTATAGAAAAAAATAACTACATATAATACATTTGTTTAAAAAAAAGTGGTATTAACATGAAAGTAATTTGAAAACACATTTTGCATTAAATTACTCTATAAATATTTAATTCATATTATTTATAACCATATGGCACAACACTGATACATTTTTGCTGGTACACCCTGTATATCTATAATTAAGTACATTTCTACACTAATTAACTTAGTCTGCGAAGATTTAATTAAGTGAAAGCAGTCAACATCAATAGCAAATACATATTTTCCAATGGCAGTATCATAGTTAATTTTAGCACAGTTAACAGCACATATTGTCGATTTAAACGCCTAATCAGACATGAATATTGATAACGTAATCACAAATTTGTATAATTAGTCAAATTAAAGTTCTAAAGGTCATCTGAACATTCAGCAACTTTGTGCTAAAGAACATTATTAAAATTGTTGAAACCGACAAATAAAAAAAAACATGGAGTAGAGTTAACTCCATTAGGTCCCTTATAAATACAGAAATATTAAAAATTCTTTGCTGTTCATAATAAATTCAGAGTACCATTAAATCTGAATCGTCTGTTAAAAGTGCAGAATTATTAAAAATTCTTTGGTCAATGTATTTTACAGAATTAACTTAGTCTTAATATAAATTTCCGCAATCACAACCTTTTTATTTAGTAGCTCAAGTGTTCAAAATTATTCAAAAATCAGTCACTCGTCCTTTTCTTTCCCAATCACCATACCTTGTTGGTTCAGGCCCTCGTGGACCACCGATTTCACCGGTTATGGGGTTGATGTCATTAGGCCAAGGTTGTAAGGGTTCCTTTTCTTGAAAAGGATGTTTTCCTATAAATTCTTCAAGTCTTTCAATAGGAGTTCTCTGTCTTAATTTCTTTTGGAATTCTTCCATTCTAGGACTAAGGGGCTTTTCGTTCGTCGAAGAAGACTTTTGTACAACTTCTGTAAACAAACACAGACAAATGACCTTACCTACATTTTCAATAAAGGTGAAAGTACTGTTTACAAACAAACTCGCCCATACGGGGTCAAATATGTTACGCAATTAAGTATGTACTACGTACCATTAACTTGCACCGGTCTAGGTGTATAACACGTCCCCTGTCTCATCTGTCTTAACATATACATCATTATACTCATGTTGCACGATTTAGAATGATTTAAAAACTTGATTTTCTCAGTTTTAATGTTTTTTTGCGCCCGATACTTTTAGACGTTTTTACAACTCTACCAACTTTGATACCGTATCACGACAGAAATCAAAATAAACAAACAATCACACGTGATCAGAGAGTCAGACACGTGATAGTTACTTGTATAGGGATTTTAAAGTTGCTACTTTGTCACAATTTAAATCTGACAGTTAGAATGACAGTTTTATTCTTTGGGGTAAATGAGTCAACGTATACCTGAAAAATTAACGTGTAATACATAACTTTTTGTTTGATTTTACAATGTTTAGTAAAAAGAAACCTGATCGTCCCAAACGTGATCATACTGGAAAAAATTTAGCTCAGGTAAGGTAGAAATATTCTCAAATTATGTGTGATTAATAATATAATTTTTAGTATGGCCTTTTCGATGTTCCTTCCAATTTATCATTTGATGGAGGTGTAGGAGGAAATGCTGAGGATGATAATGATAGCGATTTAGAAGCTGAGTTGCTCGCTTTGGCTAATGAAGGAAATAGTGAGCCTAGTCGTCCTGCGAGGCGAAAACCTGCCGTACCCACTGCCAATTTAGATGCCATGGTTGCTGAAAGCATGAAAGATATTCCCTCAGATGAGGAATTATCAGGAGATGATGACCCAGATTTATTGAACGAATTAAGTGAAATTGCTGGTACGTAGCAAAATGTATATTATAAAAATTGTAAAATAGTTTCCTTGCCCATTAATAATTTATTATTGTGTTTTCCGTTACAAACGTTTTAAAAAGTCATCCTTTTAGTTCATGTCCCATATACGTTTTTCTCAATACTTGAACAAACAATCTTATAACTTGTGTTACTTAACGAACATATATTATTTCCAGTATCTACTTTATGATAACTTTTTTGACTGTTATTAATGATGTTATATTTCTTTGTTGTAGGTGACGAACATGAACCTGAGCCTCAGCCCGAACTGGAACCTGCCGCAGTTTCCCAAACATCAACAGCCAGCATTGCTAATCTTTTACAAGAACGACTGAAAATGTATGAAATAGCCGAGACTAATGCAAAAAGTGTTGGTGAAACGAATCGTGCGAGACGTTTTGGCCGTGGCATAAAAACAATAAAAGATCTGATTAAACAGGCCAAAGCCGGAAAACCTATCAACGATGACGACATTCCTCCAGAAGTTAGCGCAACAGCGCGCGCCCTGGCTCCTATAGTCCAAGATGATTCAGGTGGTATAGCGCAACCGACAAGACCAGCATCAAAAATACCTGGACAAACAGATACACCGAATGAAGAAATTGCTTTAACACCAGTTTCACCAGCTTCTCCTTCTTCTCCTGTTTTGCCAGTTTCTCCTGATGTTCCTTCTAGTCCTCCTGCTGCTGCTTCAACTACTTCTGTACCAGAAAGTAGCGAAAATGCCGAGTTACTGCAGCTTTTAAATACGAGAAGAGACCAGTACAAAATGGCAGCGTTAGCAGCGAAACGATCTGGTGATCAGTCTGGTGCTGTAAGCAACATAAAAATTGCTAAGCAGTTCGAAGCAGTCATCAAGGCAGTGCAGGAAGGTCAGCCGGTTGATTTAAGCAGAATGCCGGGACCACCAGGAGAACCAGCTCAACCGACCATCGAACAAAGCGAAGTACAAACGGAAGGAACCGATGATGGCCAAAATCAAGCCGAAACAGAAGAAGCTCCGGAAGAAAACTTAATTACTGCGAGTTCTTTAGCAGAAGCTTTGCAGCAACGACTTGAATTATACAAAAGCCAAGAGCAAGCAGCTAAGGATCAAGGGAATTCGAGTAAAGCTCGAAGAATGGGGAGAATCGTCAAGCAGTTTCAAGATGCCATCAAACTGAATAATGCCGGAAAATCTGTGCCACTTGATGACTTACCTACTCCGCCGGGATATGCACCATTGCCAGGCACAGAGCCAGTTAAACCTCCAGAGCCTCAAACGGTGGCACCTGCTAAACCAAAACCACCACCCAAACCAGCAGCACCCCAGCCCGTTCAATCTCCGCCGGCACCTGCACCGTCGCCTCCAGACAAGACCAGTATGTCACGAATATCTGGTAAGACGCAATTTAAGAAAAAATAATTGAAGTCAAGAGCATGTTCATTTCAGTACAAAACATTTCTATCTAGTCACCTGTATTTTTACCAATAAACTGTTGTTTATTGTTTGTGTCTGTATGGAATCGAATTTTAAATTTTGGCAAATTTAATTTTATTTCAGTTAATGGGCTATACCAGTGTTTTTTAACCTTTTTGAACTTGCGTACCCCCCACCCCCTTTTCAATATCAATTTTTATCGCGCCTCCCTTTCAATCCCTTATGCAGTGGTGGCTTAAACAAAAAGGTCTTCCAATTGTTTTTAAATCTGTCCCATTTCACACTTGTGACGTTGTTTTAGTAAATAGTTTTCCTTTTCAATTCTTCGCGCACCCCACAGGTTGAGAACCACTATGTTATGGAATACATTTTGTTCCATTTAACTCATTTGGTTTAAAAATTGCCAAAATTGAGTCACAAAATTCGGACTCCTTGTATATTGGATTCATTTTATTAATTGATCAAATAATGCAAAGTAAACTACATTAATGTAAAAAATAACTTAAATTTTCTGTACAAAATGGACCTTTTCATGTAGTTTTTTTGTAAGGGATTTAAAACTCCTTTTTATGTATTTAAGCTAATTATTTTTAAGTTTCGTCAGTTAAAATTTGGTTTGTACATAATTTATTTTTTCAAACAATCAGTATGATTTTAGATCAAGTTAATCATGAAAATCGTTAACAAATTATGCACTAAACATGGATGTATGTCAATTTGACAGCATCTGCAGACGATTATCTTGTGGAGTCCAAGCTTGCAGACAAAATTGCACACAAATGATTCCGTCAGGAATGCATTAAAATAAAGTTTAAACCAACTTTTAACTGGACGCTCTTTCATTTGTTCAGTAATAGAGTACTCGATTCCAGCGGAAGAGGGCAAGTGCCCTGTTTGTCCTCCTCTGTGGAAGCTCATGTTAAGTATGTTAATGGACTATTTAATGGTACATTATATGCTGAAACTGACATTTTTCTTGATGCACTGGTACTTAAATTCACTTAAAAATATTTTGGTATATGTAATTAAATTTCTCTTTTTAAAAATTGCAGGAAATCATCAACCAACAACACGTGCGGAAAAGCAGATTGCAATGTTGCAAGCCCGGCAAAAAGAATTCAAAGAAGCAGCCTTAAATGCGAAGAAAAAAGGTGAAATAGCTCAAGCCAAAGAATTTTTGAGATCAGCTAAAGGTTTTGACCCGTTAATCGAAGCAGCAATGGGTGGCTTACCTGTGGATATTGCTTCATTACCCATTCCGCCGTCAGCTCGATCGCAGCTAGAAGACGAGTAAGACTAATATTTTTTTTTCTTTAGCTTATAGTGGGAAAATTTGTTTTGAAATGAAAATATTTCAGATTGTATTTTTTCATTTTAAACACATCTTGTAATGAGACAATAATTAATTTCTTATAATGGGGAGGGGATAATTTATCTAAATATCTTCTACACTTAAACTATTTACAAAACATTAAATGATTTAGTCTTTGATAATAAATATTTACCTCAAATTTTTCCCGATAGCAAACAGATATACCTGCGTACACAACTTAATTTGGTTGTTGTGCTTATAAAGTCTGTTATTAGACAAACGTGTTCGTTTTTCTTGATCTAGAAGTATTATAATCAGAAAACAATTTTTCTTAAATTTAAATGTAGTTTATTAGGGATTTATTTAATTCACACAACCTTAGGTATGACGTCGTCATGGGCGAAGAATGCACAGAAGACGATACCGGCACTCTAGATGTTTTAGCCCGCCTCGAAAACCAATTAACCAAACAATTGAAAATGAGCCTAAGCACCCGCGATCACAACAAAGCGATCGGCGACGTTGCGGGCATGAACCGCTTCGAACAATTAGCTTTAAGCGTAACCAGGGACTTAGACGTAATAAGGTTAGCACGAAGATCCCCCGGTTCTGACTTACCGAAATTCCATTACGAAACGAAGGACTTTTCGATCGTAAAAAGTTGCACGGATTTAAACGATAGTGATCTGGAATTAACGATTATTAGAGGAATTAATTATAACTGCACGAACCCCAAAGATATTGACACGTATGTTAAGTTTGAATTCCCCTATCCTCAGGTAAGTTTTGGATGCTCGTTTGTTTTGTGTGGGGTAACAGGCGATTGTTTTTATTAGGAAGAACCTGTTAGGAATAGGACCGTAATTGTTAAAGATACGAATAATCCAGAATATAATGGCACATTTGTGTTGCCAATACAGAGGACGGCTAGACAGTGCCTTAGGGTTTTTAAACGACATGGGATTAAATTAGAAGTCTATTCAAGGGGGTAAGATAAATTATGTTTTGCATGCGTATTGCATGAGTTTTTCTTTAGGTACTAATCTGAAAATTTAAACAGTGTTTAAATTGTAGCTAACATGCTGTTTGCATCCAGATTAATAATTTAAAATCATGTTGTGTCTTTTAATAATATCTTAATTGTACAGGGTGTCCCAATTACAGTGAAGTATGTAATATCTGTTAATACAATAATCTTTTTTTAAAAATCATTTTATGTGTACATACTAAAATGTAGCTACTAATTTATACATTGCTTTTAATAACCAAGCATGTGTAAGATGTATATTTTATTATCTATATTTATTTAATCATGTGCTCCCTTTCCTCCCGTTGTGATATTGTTTAGTAAACTCTTATGCATGCTTCTTTTTTAAAGAGTGTTTTCAGAAATCCACATTTATTTGCAACCAGGGCTAGAAACCGAAAAAAATTTTGGTTAACGGTTAACCGAATTCAAGAACTTTATTTTTATAACGGTTTTTGTTGAAAAACCGGTTTTTTCCGTAAAAAACCGGTTTTGAAAATACCGGTTAATTTAACCGGTTTTTAACATTATTCAGATTTGGAATGCAAAGTATAAAAAGATATTATCTATTTATAATTTTATAATATATGTACAATCAAGCATTCAGTAATTACTTTTGGTAAACTAATCACATTTAATACAGATTTTGTATTTTTTCAAAATAATTTTTATTAAAAAGAGATGTTTAAAAAACCGGTTTTTTATTATTTTGGTTAAAGGTTACCGTTTTTTTTGCCTTTAAAAATAACGGTTTCGGTTTCGGTTAAAAATCACAATTTTGGACAAAAAATAAAGGTTAACCGGTTTTTTAAACCGGTTTAAAAAACCGGTTTCATGCCCTGTTTGCAACAACAGGGCCTTGTGTTCGACACTTCCAGTCTAAATTGTTGTTCTCTAATATTAAATCGGTCAAAACTTATACAGGGTGTCTCAGCCAAGACTTGTGTGATAGCTTTATTATTAATGAAAATTTTAAAAAAAGTTTTGAATAAAAGTTGTTTGTGGTCATTTACTACATAATTAAAATTATTTTCAACTATACATCGATATGTAACTTTGTTTTTTTAAATGGAACTCTTTTGTCGTTTTTAGATGCAAAATTAAATTTTTCTTTAAAAATATAAAAATGTCTTTTATACCTAAACTCAATAGTTTTTGAGGTATTCAAGTTTTTATGAAAATATTGACAGGAACAGGAAATATTAATATTTAATAACTTGACAGTATCAGAACAAACTCATTTGAAATTTTGTTTGACAATAGTCAATAGTGTCATAGTGATTGCTGACTGACTACTTAATTTTTTTGTAATAATATACAGCGTCATTCAAAAAGTGCAACAAATGGGAACAATTTTTATTATTGATTTCTCAAAAAATTTGATTCTTGATAAAAGTTGGTGCATGGTCTAAAACTAATTTTAAGATGAAAAAAAGTTTGATAAAAAGTCATAGAATACTAGATTTTAGCGATTTTTGAAATATTCGCGAGAGTAAAGGGCCCTTATTTTAAGAGATACAAAAAACTTTATAGGAAAAAGTTATTTAGAATCTCAAAATAAGGCTAGATTTAAATTTTGACGGTTAAGTTTCAGTTTTTATTTTAAGAAATTTTAACATTCAAAAAATCAAAAAGCCACTAAAATCTAGCGTCATATGACTTTTTATTAAACTTTTTTCATCTTAAAATTAGTTTTAGACTATGCACCAACTTTTATCAAGAATAAAATTTTCTGAGAAATCTATAATAAAAAACTTTTACATTTGTTGCAGACTTTTCGAGTGTTGAAATTTCTTAAAAAATAAAAATTTGAATTTGACCGTTAAAATTTAAATCCAGTGTTATTTTGAGATTCTAAATAACTTTTTCCTATAAAACTTTTTTGTATCTCTTAAAATAAGGGCTCTTTACTCTTGCGAATATTTCAAAAAACGCTAAAATCTAGTGTCCTATGACTTTTTATTGAACTTTTTTTCATCTTAATATTAGTTTTAGACCATCCACCAACTTTTATCGAGCATAAAATTTTCTGAGAAATTGATAATAAAAATGTTTCCCATTTATTGCAGACTTTTTGAATGATGATGTAGACGGTGTTTCTTATATCCTGTCCATTTGTCTAAACTTCAGACATGAATAAGTAAATTTTTAAAAATGAAACACCCTTTATATTTTTACATTTTCTTATCGATAATTTAATCATCTTTAATAACTATCAATGTCTAAAATTAATATTTCTCGACTTATTGCTGTTTTAATGATAACTTTCGGGCACAAACAAAATATTTAGTAGAATTTAACTAGTAGGCCTTGGAAATATCTCGAAAATTTGTTACAAATGTCAAATACAATTCTAATTTCACACACAACTTCTTTTATTCAAAACTTTTTTAAAAATGTTCACCAATAACCGAGCCATTAAATAATTCATTTGTCTTGGCTGGGGCACCCTGTTAAGTCAGTTGAACTTATTAAACCTATCAATTCTAACTTTCATTACTTTGCTCACTGTAAACTGTACACTTGAAAGTTGCGAATGTATTTATCAAATGTTATGAAATCATGCTATTTTGGCATAGCCATAAATGACTTGGCTTATGGGCACTTATATTGCATTGACATCCTTTCTACAAACACTAGCACGTCAAAATTACCTGTGCTATGTTCTTATTGTACTGTTATTGTAAAAATAATATTCTGTAAATGTTTACCAACACATGTCTAGCGTTGGCACTTTAAAATTCATTTTAATTGTCTTTGTTTAATTAACAATCAGCCAAAAACTTTGCAAGACCTACGTTATTTTATGTTACTATTAATCTGCTATCAAAAGTAATACAAAAATGTTTGTGTATTCTGTGCCTGCCTATTTCTGCTTAATAGCATATGAGCTGCTGCTATATGCTACTCATATTCTTAATGATCAAGCGCTTATTATTTAAATGTAGGAATTTAAATGAGTTATTAATATGTCAACATATCTGGGGTTTAGTTTAACCAGGGCTTCGAACCGTAATTTTTTTCGTTTCGGTTTTCGTTCTGGTTCAATTAAAAAAATATATATCGGTTCGGTTCCGGTTTTCGTTCCGGAAAAAATAACATTTTTTTTCGGTTTTCGGTTCAGCTCCGAGTGATTACTTTTTATATTTTTTAAATGTTTTTATTTGGTATAGTTAATAATAAGGTATAATAATTGGAAATAGAAGTATATAACATATGATGATAATATAATTTATTAAACGAAACATATACAGGGTGTGTAGAAATTGGCGGAAGCGCTACACGTGGCAATGTTCTTCGTAAAATTCTAAGTCGAAAATCTTAATACGAAAATGTTGTACCATGCTTGCTGTGTCTGCAAGAGGTCCTCAAAGTTTTGACATTTAGTCCTTTAATAAGCGTTATTATTTAATACTTGCAAATGAAAAAGCTGCAATTTGGAATAAAAATAAATTTCGAATAGTATTTTTTCCTAGATATTGTGTTTTTCCTTTCAAAAATTGGTGTTGAAAATATGTAAATCACTGATTTGAATGAAAATAATACATATGGCAACATTGTCATTAGCTGTCATCTCTGTTTTTCTCGTAATTATTTCTAGTTTGTGTTAGACGATACCTAAAAGTTTGCAGCTATGTTTACGAACTGAAGGCCTTCAGTTCGAACAAAAATTGTAAATACCTAAGTAAAAATTTCTTATAAAAAAATGTCCAAACGCAAATTAATGTATGCAATGTTGCCAATTTTTTTTTTCTCTAAATGGTTCCTGAGACCATATGAAGCATGGTACAACATTTTCGTATTAAGATTTTTGACTTAGAATTTTACGAAAAACATTGCCACGTGTAGCGCTTCCGCCAATGTTTACACACCCTGTATAAACAAAACGCGCGAGTTTGTTGAACATGTACCGAACCGTAATAAACCGATTTTTTTTTCCGGTTTTTGTTCCGACAAAAATAACGGTTTTTTCCGGTTTTTGGTTTTCGGTTCAGTTCCGGTTCGAAGCCCTGATTTTAACTCAAAAATCAATTGAAATTCGCTTATATCCTAACATTCAATTTTTGAAAATGCTTTAACCTCTTAAGCTGTTATGCCGCATATAATCGTCATCGGCCTTGGTCATGAATAGCGACTATGCCGTACATATTCGCTTTGTGTAAAATTGTGTATATCTTATTGTATTTCACGAAAACGTACGATTTCTTTGCTTCGGTCATTACAATAGGATCACTTTATGACGTCATCTATTTTGTTTGTTCGAAAACGTTTACAGCGCCACTTGCCGACATTTACTATGTGTTCGTTCTGTGCTTTAAAAAAGTACTAAGAAAAGAAAGTCGTTATTGGTGTGCAATTTGCAGCACGGGCCTTTTCCCTGAACCTTGCTTTAAAGATTTTCATACCAAAAATTAAATTTTTGAAAACTTTGTACCATTTTGTAATATTTTTAAAAACATGCCAAATGGATAATTATGCATTGTTGTGTGATATAATATGTTGTATACACTATAAAAAAAGTAAAATTTTAAATAATTCTTACCTTTCATTAATTTTTTATTTCATATTTTCAATACAATGAATATGACGAATGAAATTTTTCATGCAGTGGATATGACGTAAATACTCGCGAGCGGTCTAGAGTTCGTGTCCGCTGTGCAAGGCCTCGCGCTCAGAGGCCGTGTCCGCTTAAGAGGTTAAATTTATTTGATAGTAAAAAATATCTTAAGATTACTCCTTTGCTGCTAAAATATTGTAACATTGACACAACTGTATTGAAAATTATTTGTCTCTCAAAAATATCGAGGTAAAAGTTATCCTTTAGTAAATTTTTCCCTTTGATGTACAGGGTGGCCTATTTTCGATGCCCATACAGGGTATCTCGGTTATTATCAGATATAGAAAAAAACTAAGTACGTAGTCTCGATTTATTTTTTCGAGAGAAATTCATTGCCGTAAACAGATTTTTGATATCTTTTTTAATTTTCGAAATATAGCCAATCGGTTATTGTCTATATTTCGAAAATCATAAAAGATATCAAAAATCTGTTTACGGCAATGAATTTCTCTCAAAAAAAGAACTGGAGACTTCGTACATAGTTTTTTTCTATCTTTGATAATAACTGAGATACCCTGTAAGGGCATCGAAAATAGGCCACCCTGTACAGTAGTTCGTAAATTACATGTTTTAAAAAATAAAAAGCTGTGAATTTTACTCACTTATCTAGTTTTCAATTAAAAAATAAATAACTATTAATTTTTACAGTAGCAGTATGATTGTTTTCCAAATTTGATGCGAAATTTGATTTAGTTAACATCATTGGTGTTGGCTTTAGATGTAGAAAATAATAAATTTAAAAATGTCCATGAGTTGTTAGTCGCATTTATGGTTTGCCAGCTGCTGTTTGAGCAACTGGGGTTTATGTTTCAGTGGCCTATTCCGTGGAGACACCCTCTTGGGAGTCGTATCTGTCAAATTACAACCACTAGAGACACAGTGTGAATTGCATGATAGCTTCGATGTAAGTATAATTTTTTTTTTGAGTAACATTTAATGAGGTTTTACAGGATTAAACTCCAAGTTTATCAGTTTACTAAAGATTTACTTGACCAATCTGTTAAAGTATAGTTACTTACTACTCAAATTATAAGCCTTCTAAGTACTAGTAGCTAATCAACTGTTGTTGTATGCATGTCAAGTAAAAATTTAAAATAGGTACTTTGAACTTAATTAATGTCTTCGTGAAATTTTGGACTGTAATAATCGCCTTTTTAGAACCCTAGAAACAAGTACTGAAATACCTGTATAACATCAAAAACTACATTTCAGTTATCTTTTTAATGTTAAAACGAGATAAAAATTTGCATACTTTTTTTTAAATAGCATTTGTTAAATTTAAAACAGTTAATACTTATGCATGTAAAAGTTTTTCTTTGCTGTAATTTACCTACATTTATTGTGATTAATTTTTTAATTTTTTAAATGTTTTTCTTTCGTATAATAATAAGGTATAATAATTAGAAATAGAAGTATATAACATATGATAATATATTTAATAATATAGGAGTAATTTATTAAACGAAACGCTCGTGTTTATGGAACATGTATCAAACCGAAATAAACCGATTTTTTTCTTCGGTTCAGCTCCGGTTTTTGTTCCCACAAAAATAACGGTTTTTTCCGGTTTTTTGTTTTTGGTTCAGTTCCGGTTGGAAGCCCTGGTTAAAACTGTTAAAACAAATTTTGTAATTTTATTATTAATCTTGAAGACAGCTCTAAGTTTCATTTGGTTCATTTGTTTTTTTATATGGAACTGCTTTTGTTGATAACTCAATACCAATAATAGTTAATTTAATCAGAAATTTTTATTGCGTTTTCGAAAATGGATTCATTGTACAGGGTGGGCAAATTTCGATGTTTTAACAGGGAATCTCGGTAACTATAAGAGGTATCAAAAAACGGACTGCACATCCTCCATCTCTTTTTTCGAGAAAAAGTTAATGGTGAAAACTAAAATTGGTTATCGTCTTTTGTTTTCGAGTTATCAGCGATAACTCGATTTTTCGACTTTTCGTTTTATTACTGTATCTCGCTTGTTTATGAAAATCGACAAAAATAATTTTGACGATCTACAGGCACTTTTTTGATGAGAATCCAGTGGCGTAGACAATTTTTCAATAAAAAATTAAAAATTTGAGTTGTGACATAAAGTTGTATTTTTTAAATGGAACCCATAGTTGGCTATGACTTATATAAATTCCTTATTTTTTTGTCATTCCAAATATATAGGGGTTGATGTATTTATTTTTAATAATACGCAAGTTACGAAGGTTTTTTAGTTTTTTTTCGAAACAAAATTATAGTAGGCTGTGAAAACAAAAACAAAACAAGGTGTAAAACCTTTTAAAACTCATTTGGTACAAGTTACGAAGGTTTTGTAATTTGTTGTTGTGATAAACATCGTAAATATATGGAAATAAGGAAACAACGATAAAGTCGGAATCTGCAGTAATGTAGTTTATTGCAGTTTATCTTATGTTCAAATATTTGTAATGTTTATCACAACAACAAATTACAAAACCTTCGTAACTTGTACCAAATGAGTTTTAAAAGGTTTTACACCTTGTTTTGTTTTTGTTTTCACAGCCTACTATAATTTTGTTTCGAAAAAAACTAAAAAACCTTCGTAACTTGCGTATTATTGAAAATAAATACATCAACCCTTATATATATAATGACAAAAAAATAAGGAATTTAAAGAAGCCATAGCCATCTATGGGTTCTATTTAAAAAAATACAACTTTATGTCACAACTCGAATTTCGTTTTTTTTTTTTTAAATTGACTACGCCACTGCAGTTCTATCAAAAAAGTGCCTGTAGAACGTCAAAATTATTTTCGTTTATTTTCATAAACAAGCGAGATACAGTCATAAAACGAAAAGTCAAAAAATCGAGTTATCGCCGATAACTCGAAAACAAAAGACGATAACCAATTTTAGTTTTCACCATTAACTTTTTCTCGAAAAAAGAGATCGAGGATGCACGGTCCGTTTTTTGATATCTCTTATAGTTGCCGAGATTCCCTATGAAAACATCGAAATTTGCCCACCCTGTACATTTCAGTCAACAGAAAATAACTGAACTTTTATGTTTGCATTGCAATATTTAAGACTTTATAAATCTATATTTCCTAGTTTAAAAAAATGTTGTTATACTTGTGTTTTATAAAAGTCCAAAAACTGACATGGCAATATGTTGTTTTATTGCATGTTTAAACAGTCTTACTTTTACAACCTGACTAATGTAGGCTAAATGAACTGTTATTTGCATAAAATTATTACCTTATAATGTTTTTTAGTTGATTGAAGGAAGAAAGAAAGTTGGTGGAAAATTAGAAGTCCGTATTAGAGTTCGTGACCCATTGGTAACCCGGCAAGTTGAGCAACTATCAGAAAAATGGTTGGTTTTAGATCATTGACTCAAGTAATCGTACGATTGATCGAGCTTTATTATGGTTAATTATTTTTTATTTGCTGTGATGTACTTGGGCCATTCTTACTAGGTAAAACTTCGAATTATAATTATTTTTTTTAAACTCACCTTAGCTTTTGTTTATGTAAAATGTCCCTAATATTTTTTTACAAGGCCAGTTTAGTTTCCTTGATGTCTATATACAAAAGGTTTGTTGTTGACCCCAGGGCTGCGGAGTCGGTAAAAAAAAAGTCGACTCCGACTCCGACTCCTGATAATTTTAGTAGTTCGACTCCGACTCCGACTCCGACAATATTAAATACTAAGACATTTTATGATGTGCAATATAAGAAAAAAAAAGAAATATAAAAAAAATATTTAAAATTTGAGCTTAAATTTTGTGGCAAAGGACCATCTCGCAATTTTTTGTTGTACCCGGAGTCGGAGTCGGAGTCGGTACATTTTTTCCGACTCCGACTCCACTGACCAGAAATTCCTTCTAAACTCCGTCTCCGACTCCACAGCCCTGGTTGACCCTATAAAATGTATCATAAAAAGTTGAAATATTCCATAATTATTGTACTAAATTTTTAGTTGTAGTTTCCTATTTTATTATTTTTCAGACTTGGAAAATAATCGTAAAAATGATAGAAATAAGTATTTTTCCATGCTGTTTTTACTTACCCTGATCAAATATGCACAATTTAAATTTTTTACACATCAGTTGTAATAATTTTTAATTATTTTTTTTTTAAATCCAAGGTTAATGTGATATGCTCATTGCTATTTAGTCATCTTATTTATTGTTACAAACATTTTTTGCCAGTAAAAGTTGCTTTATCGCAGTGTTTCTCAAACTTTTTATTCTGGGGACCCTATTCAAAATTTAAAGCTTTCAGAGGATCCTGATGAATAGGGTTTTGGACAATGTTTTTGTTTTCAATTAGCCTGGCAAACATATTTGGATGATGTTTTTCGAACATTACAAAAACGCTGAGGGTACCAATTCTGAAACATTCAGGGACTCTAAGGGGTTCGCGGACCACATTTTGAGAAACACAGGTTTATCTTTTGTTTAAAAATGTTGTACCTACATAATTGTGATTGTATCAGCGAGCTGGTCAATAGGAACTCCCCACTCAAGTTGAAAATATTTTTATTCATTTAATTATTAATTGATTTTATGTTAATAATAAATATGGCTTTTTTTAAAATTTAGTTCGAATTGAAAATGATGCAAAGTTCAAGAAATAATTCAATTTTTATTTTTATTGTTGCCAAAATATAAAAAAAAAAATGTTATAAAATATTTTCTCTCCCTTTGCTGTATTTTAAAGTCTGCTGTGCCTTAAAATTTGGAAAATAATTTTGATTGTTTTAAATTAATTTAAATGCAAAAGACTCACACAATTTTGTGCCTAGGAATGCCTTTTGTTTTAGTCACTACACTGTTTTCCGTATTCCGTATGCATAAGACTTGATTATGAAAAACTTGTATTAGAAAATTTATTTATGTTGTTATGCTCAATTGTTTTACGATTTGTATAATTCTGCACTAAGTGTTGTAAATATTGGCAAATGTAGCGATTCTATCTTTGTATTTATGTAAATAATTATCTAGTTTGAGTTTTTATTTAAAAATAACTTATATCCGAACCATTTTTTAAAAATCTAGGATCAAAAGCTTAAAGGTCAACTCCCATCGACATTGTGGCGATCAGCGATCACTATAATAAGTAACCTGGTTACGTAGTTAAGTAACTTAGTTACTTATTATAGTGATCGCTGATTGCCACCACCACCGCACCGGTGTGAGTTGACCTTAAATCTCCTACTATTTGAACTTTATTTCTTACTAAATATAAATGAAATTGCTGTATTTTGTTTGTACAAATTTTTAAAATTTAACAGCAGTTCTGTAATATAGTTTTCTTGGTTTTTAAATATTTGTACTACATTTTTAATATTTTTTATTGAACTGACTGCGTAGTATGTATAAAAAAAGTGCTTTTAAAATGCTAATGCATTTGTTAAACAATCGAGGGTTAGATTCTAGCAGTAGCTAATAAGTAAGTGGTTTACTAGCTTCACACCAGAGAGTGGTCAATTACTTTACTTAAGCAAACGAAATCAATTGTGCTGTTTTTAGATGTGTCTTTACAGTTCAATGGTTTTGTTACTACTATTATCAGTTCTGTAGTTTACCGTATTAACTATTTCTTGTTATTATTGTTAAGTTGTAACATATAACATTACAGTATTACCGCCCATTCTTTGTTTATATTAGTTTTAATTAATTAAAAGCAAGAAATTTGTATTTCTTGTACACTAGCACATCACAGCATTGAGATATTTCTTGTAATTTTTTTTGTAATGATGCGAAAATGCGGAATTATGTGCAATGTACCACTTTGTTAAGTTTATAAGTAAATTTTTGTAACCGTACGATATTTGTAAATGTTAAAATGTTATCGCATATTTTTATGTTAAATTATATAAGTATTTTAAAGACATTGTGTATTATTTATCAATCGAATTTCCTATTGGGTGTAAAAATGGTAAGGTGGTTGACATTATGGGAATGTTACATGTTTTTTGTCGGTAAATGCCGCTAGAAAAAGCTTATTTTTAATGTGTATTCTTGCATCAGCCAAAGTAATGCGAACAAATGGTAAGATTGCGAATTTGGGTGTCTCGTGAAATATACGCCGACAGAAGTGAAAGTGTTTATATAATTTTTTTAAATAATATTGGCTAGGATATGATTTCCTTATCTTATTATTAAACATATCAATATTTAAAAATCCAAGATGTGAGTTTGATATTTAAAATTTAAAACTATATGTACCAACAACTGAGAAAGGTGTGAAGAAAAAATAAAACGTAGAAAAAAATTAAGAATTTTTCCATCAAATACAATTCTTTGTACCTCAACACTTAAAATACTAGCATGTTGCATACTATCATTATTGTTTATTTTTATTAATAAATAACTTAATGATATTAAATAATCGTCTTTTAATACACGTAATTTTTTTAATCAGTCAATTTCAGTTCATATTTTAAAAGTTAAAATTCTATTTTACCAAATGTACTACTAGAATTCGTGAATCGTGAATTAGTTACAAAAAATTAGATACAAAAAGGTATGGTAGGTATAAAATTTCGTATCATTTTGCAAATTGTTTACGGCGGCGGTTCCCAAAATTATTTTTGCGCATGCAATTTTTCAAAAATAGCGGACCGCTAACCGTACCTATATTTTATGCATCCCCCCAATTTTAATAAGATATTAAATGAAACAAAAATTGATTTGTTGATATATATTTTTATTAATAAAAATCGATTTAGAGGTTTGATTTAAATGCTGTAAAAATAAGCAAAGTAACACCAACAAACACGGGGTCACGGGGAACCCCTAAAATTTCCCACTTTGAGACGCTGGTTTATGTAGACAATAAGGTATTATCTTATTGAGAAAAACAAAGTTGGGTTTAATTCAAATCAATTACCTTCTTTTCTAAGCATTTCTTGTCTAAATGCAAAACCATTTTAAAGACTTCCATCTCTGTATCAGTTGGAGTTTTAAGATCAAAAATAGATAAATAAATAAGACTACAATTAATGAATAGAGAGAAGTTTTAAAACTGGTTTTGCAGTTGACAAAAAATGTTTAAAAAAAGGGTAAGTGACTTTTATTTAAGTCTATTAATTTATAGACTTAAATAAATAACTTAAATAATCAAAACTATGCTTTACATCTGTTGTTCAAAATTTGCGTGCATTATAATATATCCATAAAACACATTTAGATTTTGTATATTTAGTATCTTAAAAATTTTTTTTGACTTATCAACGTTATTTTTGACATTCTTTAAACCAGAGGTGAGCAAACTTTTCTCCTCGAGGGCCACATAGATATCTAGCCTACATGTGGTTATTTAAATAGAGTATTTTTTGACGAATGAGGAAAAAGTTCAAAAATCTATAAATTTTATTTGCTTATGTCTTATATGTAGGTATTTAGATTTTCCTGTTTTCAAAATTTTCTTATCGGCCACCTGACTTTTTCCTGCAAACTTTAAACTGCTTACATACGAAGTCAATTTATGTGATATTGGTGGCAGCTACAAAAAATTATAATTTCTTCTTTCTGCAAGGCTTATTGCCTGTTACGTCCCTTAATCTTGATCCTTCCATCTTTTACTAGGGAGTCCTGCAAATTTCTTTCCTCTTGCTCTGTATTGCCATTCTCTTCCTCAATACTTTTTACATGATTTTGACCCGTTGTTTCTATATTCTCGTATTAGGTATTTCATTAGTGCTGCATTCTTTCAGTTCATATCAGATGTTTCTATTTTCTTATAATGTGTAATGTATCTCACAATCAATTATAATAAAAAATACGAATTATTTGATAGACTTTTAATATTTTGAATCACCAAAGAGTTGTTAAAAATTTCTCAATTAGTAAATTTGATTTCTACACTGTATTTCATTTTTAAATTTTTAAAACATCTCCAATAATATAATCTATTGCTTTCCTGGAATTATTATCCAGTTTGACTAAAAATTGATCATTTTGAAGATAAAATGTACATCTTCAGAGAAAAACTAAACATTCACAAAAATTCGTTCCATTTTCATAACGTAAAGGATAATAGATTTATTGATTAAGCAAATAAACCATCTTGTGATGTTTAAATTATTAATGTGATTAATTTTAAATGTAAATGTACATAAATTTAATTTAAAAAAACATTTGTCTTGTTGGTGAGAATAATCTCTACTTGAAAAAATCTATACCAGTTTAGTTATTTGTTGGTTTATTTCGCATATATTTACTATTTTTGTATTCACTGATTTACTTACTAAATAAGCAAGAAATTTGGCCACGAAAAGGCGAAAGTTTTGAAACTGGCCTAGACAAAAAAAAAATTTTTCTTCTTAATATATTAAGTGATTTGTTAGTAAACTTATATGTATTTCATTCCTGTAATATGTTTATCAAATTTGGCCAAAATCGTGTATGGAAAGCTTATTTAAATAATTTAACAATTATTCATTTCCACCTAATTTTTCGATGTATTTATTACATTCAAAAAGTTTACTACGCAAAGTTGACTCCTATTATAGCTCGATAAGGTCATTATTCGCTTTAGAAAGCAAATTTGCATGAGTGTGAATGGAAAACAAACAAAATTCAAATATAGCAACATTAATATTAATTCCATTTAACAGAAATAAACGACATCGGTAATAAAAAGTGCGCTGTAAATATGTTTTTCATCATCGTCTTTGTATTGTTTTCATGATTGTTATTGATTTTTAGGAACCACGCGCAATTAATTGTTGTTATGCCAACACGTATTCAAAATTGGATGATGCAAGTTTTTCTTGTGTTGAGTATGTCTCTGCTAACCTTGTTTTTATTGTCTGTTTATACATACACACACTTAGATGACATTTCTTGAATTACAAAATGTCTTGAAACCCCATTAATGCAGTTTAATTTGCGTATATTATGTGGGGCTTCTTAATTTTCTAGTTAAAGATGCGAGAATTCTTTCAAGTTTTGCTGGAAATTGCCTGATTAATCTTAATGAATCCAGGCAGATCTAGCCTATTCTTATTCTGCTTTGTTATAATAGGGAAGAAAAAAATAAACTTCGTTTTTATGCCTGTTTTATAGTATTCGCACTGCTTCGTCAATATAACTTTTATCAGAAAATGTAAATTGACCATAAAAGATTGAAGTAGGAAAACAAAGTAAGTAATAAAATTAGCATGTTTTACTAACATTTCAGCATAAAAATTCTTAATAATAATGACAAATGTAATATATCTACTTTTGGCAAAACCAAATTAACGATATTCGCCAAAAATTTCGAGTTTTTATACCGCTGGTGGATTTCTAAAGCATCCTAAACGCTCCTTTCAAACCCATCCAGTCATTATTCGTTAAGTTTCTTTTGGCCATTGATATTTTTACCTCATCTATCCACCTCTTCGGTTTTCCCCTCTTTCTTCTTCTAGATGGAATCCATGTCTATGTTTAATGCGATATTCTATGTGCAGGCATTCTGTTTAGATGACCATACACCATACCAAATACCAAATCAATTGTTGCTCTTCGATTAGATCAGTCAGACTTTTTTTGCGTTTACCCTTTCACGTATGTTCTCGTTATCCATCATCGTCAATTAGGAAGATGTCCTCTAAAAGATCATTTCCATGGCTCATGTTCTCTGTTCTAAATATTTAGACATGGTCCAAACTTCGGCTCCACATATAGCGCAGCGTTATATAAGATTTAAATGTATTGGTTTTGGTGTAAGGAAATACTTTTGCTTTGTAACACTGGGCTAATTGTCGGGTTATTACTCATCCTTTTCCTACCTTATTTAAAATGTATTTGGTGTCCATTCCCTCTAAAGTTTAAATTATACGTAGGTGCTTGTATTCATCAAGAATTTTTATCCTTCCTTTCGTGGCTTCAATGTCTTAGCCAATACTTCCAACCGCCATACAATTATTTTTTGACCTCTAATACTCCCTTGTCAAATTCCTCTATTCATTTTTTACCATGTACCCAGCATACTGTTCTGTTAAATTTATTTGATCGTTGGCAAAGAAATAAGTATATGGTGTTCTTCACCATATATACATACTCGTACAAAGCAAAGTATAACCGAAGTTTTTTTATTGCAAAATGAAGTTGCTAATAAAAAAACTGAAAATTATAGTACATAGATATTAAAAATTTGGCCACTAATTTTAATATCGAATATAATAGAATATGTGTTTTAATTTCTATTGCACTTGTTTATCATAAATGCCTTCTCCATGAATATATGTGTGTTAACGTGATTTTGAAAAACCAGTGTAACAATAGGTGTTAAGTTGTGTCTAAGCGGTCCCTACTATGTATATTGATATGAATTTTGTAAAGGAGTTTGTCCTTGTCGACGCAATGCGATTAAGGACGTCTAGACTCGAAATCAAACAACTTTGTCTATAATAAATTTGTACATTTCCATAAATGACTATTGGAGCACGTGGATATCTGTGGACTATGAACCTAATCCACGTGAGTCAGCGATGATACCTTTTTTTTTTTTCGAGAACTAGATGGCGCATTATGGTATTTAGGAGCCCTAGGCGCTGTTTAAGTCGAAGGCCTTTTCATACAATTAGGAAAATGTGATACAGGGAAGTTAAATATTAGTGAATAATTTGCATTTTATAAATGTATATTATTATAGACTTGTAAATTGCGTCGATTTGTAGTTTTTTTTAAAATCAGTTTATCACAAAAAGGTACAAAATAATTATGAAAGATGAAAATGAAAAGATGTTTACTTAACAACGAGACTAGTATTAAAATTTAGGTAGTTTTATACGATATAACATTTACTAATGCCCTAATCCTTGATATACCGGGTGATTCAGTTTGACTGTCGCACCCCTATAACTTTGTAAGTATTGAGAATAACCCCAACAACCCTTATATATTTGAAATCAGCGAGAAATTCTCTATTGAGTGATGTGTTTTTGTTACCTCTACGATGACGTATGTCAAATCCGCGATAGGCAACTGTTTTTTTTAAACTACATAGTATACATTTTTTTGTTGATTCGGATAGAGAATTTAATTCTGAATCCGACCATGTACTCAAAAAGTAGGCATACATAAGAAAATTTTCGGGAAAAATCAGTTCAAAGTTTATTCAAATTATAACAGTCTATTTAACATAACAAAAAACGATCAAATCTTAAAAATTATACGGTAACTATCAATGAAAATGTATTAAAAATTAATTTTTAATAAAAATAAAAACAAATAATAAACACCGACATAAAAAATTAGATTTTAATGTATTCAAAATGGCTGCCACTGCTGATTTTTCTCGAAAGTTTTTTCATGTATGCCTACTTTTTGAGTACATGGTCGGATTCAGAATTAAATTCTCTATCCGAATCAACAAAAAAATGTATACTATGTAATTTAAAAAAAAAACAGTTACCTATCGCGGATTTGACATACGTCATCGTAGAGGTAACAAAAACACATCACTTTATAGAGAATTTCTCGCTGATTTCAAATATATAAGGTTTGTTGGGGTTATTCTCAATACTTACAAAGTTATAGGGGTGCGACAATCAAACTGAATCACCCGGTACAGTGTGGTCCACATAAAAGGGCCATCATTGTGATTTCGTAAACGATAACAGCTACAAAGAAGTTATATTAGACAAATTGTTCCCATTTTTGAGACCTATCCAGTGACGCTTTAATGTTTTAAAAAAGTTCCATGGCACGCTAGATAATAAACAAAAATCAAAATGGGCATTTTTTGAAAATCGTAAATAATTTAGTGAAACATATTTTTGGGGAAAAAGTTGTAGATTTTAAGTTTGTAAAGTGAAAAAATTCATTAGTTTGAATATTGTTTAAAATCTTGGATAAATTACAAACTTGCGTTATTTTTTTAAATGGGCTATGACCTCATAAAAAAGCATTTTTTCCCTCTTTTCAATAATATGAAGTTTAATGTGTTAATTTTAATATTTAGGCTCAAAACAAATAAAAATTATCAAAAAGTCCGTATGAAGCTACAGAGTGCCATGAATTGAAACAATATTTAATTTTAATTTTCATTTTGCAGTGCCTAATAAAATCTATAACTTTTTCCACAAAAATATTTTGTACTATCAAATATTACCAAATTATTTACGATTTAAAAAAATATTCATTTTGATTTTTGTTTATTATCTAACGTGCCATGGAACTTTTTTAAAACATCAAATCATCACTGTATCTCCGAAAGGGGAACCATTTGTTTAATTTGTTCTTTGTAGCTCTTACCTTTTACGAGATCCTAATAGTGGCCCTTTTATGTAGACCACCCTGTTTACTAGAATACGGGGTTATTCCGGGATTCCGGGGTGGTTCGTCACCCTAAGTATAAATCATTAGTTTACAAAAAATTAATACGTTATGTAGCATTTAGATACACACATATTTTTTTATTTGTAAAATATTATTGTAAAATCAGTAAAACATGAAGAATTCCGAAGAATTTAACTCGTAGCCAAACAAAAAGCTTGTAAAATGTATATGTTGATAAATTTAATTTTAAATGAGTATTATTCTGCCAAAATATTGCATTACAATTTTTTTTATTGTGTCTAAACATGTAAATTAGGTAAAAATTAATTTCTATTTTAGCGATTAAATATGTAATTTGTAGGTAAGAAAATGATTGTCTTTGTTTAACACATTACTTAGAAAAGTTGCACTTGTTAAACGCAGATAGATAATAGCAATGCCATTTATTCATATTTTTTTCTTTAGTTTGCTACTGAGTTTTTTATATTACATAAAAAGAGTTGTAAAAAGCATATTACGCAAGAGTGGAAAAGTTGCGCCCGGAGCCGCGTAGCAGCGAGTGCGTATTTCCACGAGTGCGTAATTGCTTTACAACTCGTGTTATGTAGCTTAATTTTTCTACGATCACACACCTACGATTTTAACGGCTTTTTGGCTAATATACACATGTAATTACGTTGTCTTGTCAATTTTGACGTAAGCCTACTTTGACATTTCTAGACAAGTGTGCGTTTTGCTTACCGTGCGTTATAGCTCACTTACCATGCATGCAGGAAGTGTTGGACCTGAGTCTACTTTGATCATTTCATTAAAAAACTGTGCTTTTTGCTTACTGCGTAAGGACTAAGGACCCACTTACTATGCATGCAGGCTGTACGGTAAAGCCTAGTCCAGATTGTAAACAAATGTTTCGGAACAGTGTTCATGAACAATGTTCCCGATGTTTCGGAACAGCTCAACTTTGTTTCTAGCTTGTTTCGGAACTGTTTCACTAATGTTGCGAAACAAAAAAAGCCCTGCTCCTTGTTTCCCGTTTATATGGGAAACATTGGAACATTGAACAAGTCTGTTGTCCAACACGGTTCGTCTTACAGAATTTTGGTTAGAGTGATTCTTGGTTATATATTTATTACAATGTGGAATCAAGAAAAAACTTTACAACTGATGGAAAAAGTGCATAGCACATCTTGTTTGTGGGATGTCACATGTGGTGAATACAAAAATAGGAATAAAAAGAGGGATGCTTTTGGAAATATTGCGCAATCATGTGATGTAACAGTTGCTGAAGTTGAAAAGAAAGTGCAACTGTTTCGGAACAGTGTTCATGAACAATGTTCCCGATGTTTCGGAACAGCTCAAATTTGTTTCTAGCTTGTTTCGGAACTGTTTCACTAATGTTGCAAAACACAAAAAGGCCTGTTCCTTGTTTCCCGTTGATATGGGAAACATTGGAACATTGAACAAGTTTTTTGTCAAACACGGTTCAGTCAAACAGAGTTTTGGTTAGTGATTCTTGGTTATATTTTATACAATGTGGAATCAAGAGAAAACTTTACAACTGATAGAAAAAGTCCACAGTTCATCTTGTTTGTGGGATGTCACCTGTGGTGACTACAAAAATAGAAATAAAAAAAGGGATGCTTTTTTAAATATTGCGCAAGCATTTGATGTTACCGTTGCCGAAGTCGAAAAAAAAGTCCACATGCTGAAATCCCAATTTCGACGGGAACATAAAAAACTACAAGACAATAAGAAAAGTGGTTCTTAACCATTCTTCATTCATTGCCATAACTGGTGCCTTCCATTAGTGCTTTCCGTATCCACCACCTTCTTCTTTTCTTTTCTTTATTCCTTCGGCCGTTAAGTAAAATAAATAAATTGGCAGCACAAATTCGTGCAATAGCCTCACTGGACATGATAATCAGTTGAGAAACACCGAAACACTGACTTAAGTCTGGACGCGGAACAACGTATACAGATTGTTCCGAAACAATGTTTCGCAACTGTTCAGGCACAGTGTTCAATATTGTTCCGAAACATTTGTTTACAATCTGGACTAGGCTTTAGAGTCATTTACATTAGTGGTCGTAGAAAAAACATTTTATGTAGTGCATGTTTTTAGAACCCTATCCATTATAAAATTCACAATTTCAGAATAATTATTTTTTAACTGCCCTTATTTGGGAAAGGTTAACAAGATAATTCAAGAACAAATGCGATAGATATTTCAGAATGTGACTTTTTGTCCGTCCTTACTGCGATAAGACTCTTTTTACCCATCAATTTTGTGTTTCTATGATCACGCTATAGCATTTAAGTTCGTTAATACTGGACATCAGTTTCAACCTGTTTTTTAATCATCCCAGTGAATTACGTGAAGTTAAGATAATATATTGTGGTTATTTGTGAATATCTACAGTAGTATTGTTTGGATAATAATAATTTTGAAATATCTTCCATTTAAAACGAAAACGGTATGTTTGTTTACTTAGAGACTTAGAAGAATTATTAATCAGGGCAATAAAATTGTTTTAAGAATAGTGTACAAGGAAATTGAAACAAAATATAATAAAAAAACAGTTTTTGAGTTTAAAAATCTCATTATGGAGTGTCTTCTTGATTTAAAAATTAATTTTGAGCGAGTTTATGATTTTTTAAATTGAACTTTACTTAAAGATAGGGCTGCCATACGTCCCGGTTCACCGGGACATGTCCCGGTTTGCGGAATTTGGTCCCGCTGTCCCGGTGAACAAATCAAATGTCCCGGTTTGTTGACGATTTTTAAAAATAATAAGCGAAATACCGTTAGCGCTCAAATCGACTAAAATAACGTCTAGTTCGTTCTCACTGCCGCTAGCTGGCTAGCTTATAAAGAAAGTCGCTGTATTGTCGTGACTAATGTACCGCACTTCCCCCTCCCATTGCATTTCTCGCTAACAACGCAGACACTGCGAGTGACTATATTTTTAAAAAAATTTAAAGTGACTGTGTAAACGCCATCTGTTGTGCGCTCAAGTTGTTTCTTGCTGTGAACACACCTCTTACGTAATGGTGCCTTTCCACGTGAGAGTAAACTACTCTCGATAGCAGCGTCGCCAAGGATACAGCCAATCGCGAGTTACTCTCAGGGGCTGTATCCTTGGCGACGCTGCTATCGAGAGTAGTTTACTCCCACGTGGAAAGGCACCATAACGCTCAACAAGATGAAGAAATGCAACTTTCATTTTATTTTATACAGTATTTTTATTTTATATATTGTTTTTCAGTTTTCATTTAACTTGAACGGCATTATGAAAATAATTAAATTCGAAGTATGAGGCACCACTGTATTTTTATTTACATTTGTTCGCACAAGACACACAACCCAATTATATCGTAATTCATAAATGTTTACCGACCACCCCCCCCCACTCCTTCGGCCCAAATGTCCCGGTCGGGATAGCGACATTTATGGCAGCCCTACTTAAAGATCAAGTAAAATTGTCAGTTCATTTTGCGAAGTTCGTTTTAAGTAAAATTCTCGAGAAACATCTGGAAATATGTCTACAAGAAACTTTGTAGCGAAATTTAAGGCAAATAAAATAGTTTATAATAATCAAGTTTCAAAATATTAAAAATATTGTGCTTAATTCACTAACGTAAAATGGTTGCTGCTATGGTCGACCGATACTTGACATTATTTTTACTAACCAAGGTATTATAATAATTTGTTTGGCGATTTAGCTGATTCATTTATGTATTACTATAAAAAAGATTAATTTAAAATCACTTATCTAGTTTTTGATAGATCTCTTGTATAAAGGCAAAACGATTTCAAGACTTTTATCTCTTCATTAGTTGCAGTCTGTCAAAATGTCTTATTGAAATGAAGAGACGAGACACGAGAGTCTTACAACGTACAACTGATATTGCATTTAGATAAGAAATCATAACATAAGTGACTTTAAATTAAGCTGATTTATCCCCAGTTATTAAAGTTTTATATCAATGAGAAGATAAAAACATTAATTTATGATTTTGACACTTAAATTCATACCGGTACTTATACTTACTGTTTGGAAAAAGTTGATTAACGCCTATTTATATTATATACAGTAATATCGAATATATTTTTAGGTAATTTCATACGGCTTTTTCCCCCATGTAAAATATAAAGTTTGTTGTGATTGTTTTTTAAGATAAACAAAATATTTGAGGTGGCAATGATCTCTTGGGCTCCTTGTATGTGTTTTTACAAATATCTAAATATTTTTCAAGTAATATTGTTTTTTTTTTCAATTTAATTAAATTAGGGTGAATTTCTAAAATTTTATAAATAGGTAAAGTTGTGAATTTGGACATAATTCTTAATAAAATTGTTCTTGTATTTTACAAACAAGAAACATTACCATTTTTCTGCTAACTCTCAAAGTCCACTTGATTTTCATGATACATAAAAGTGCTTAAATAAGTTATAAGTCAAATTAATACGAATTCCAAAGTAAGTATTTGAAATTCAAAATTTTCTTAGCATAACTCATCTCTTGTTGCATTAACTCTGGTACATTTTATTTGTGTGTAACTTAAAATAATTTAACTAATGAATGAAGTACAACACAAAACAGCGTTTAAATTAAAATGA
The DNA here is from genome assembly GCA_947652605.1 of Elmis aenea. Lineage (NCBI taxonomy): Eukaryota > Metazoa > Arthropoda > Insecta > Coleoptera > Elmidae > Elmis > Elmis aenea. The sequence continues at coordinate 24,084,327 of OX393580.1, forward strand.
TAATTTTTATTTGACCCTCCTTAAGCTGCGTTTTACAAATTAGCGGAATTTTCTGTTACATTCTACCCATTTACATTTAAACAGGTAATAACCAGTTATCTGACAAAACCATTCAACTATTTGCATCAGACGAAGCCGTAAGAATTTAGAAAAATGTATGCTAATGATGTTGTGATGATGATGATGAAACTCTTTCTATTATTGCTAATGTTATACTAAAAAAAATCATAAACATATTTTTGGTGTTTGCATATTTCCTTTATTGCAAATTAATCGTCTTGTTGAATTAATCAACGATTAGACTGCCAATAACAGCCTGAGGCGTATTTTTTTTACCACAGTGTTTTTTTATGAATTCCTTGAACGTTTCTATTATGTATGTGGCTTTATTCTATTTTTACCGTATTTTGCATTTTTTTATAATATCAGTGTTTATTTTTAGAACCACTATAGCACAACGTGGTGTGTTTGTATACATTAAACCCGATGGTTCGACGAACGATTACGTACTAACCAAACATATTATTAAAAAGCGGTGACCGATCTAAACAGAAACGGACTCGAGGTAAGTTTAGTAAAACAATCATCATAAGCATTCTTATATTACCGGTAATAAGAAAATAATTAAGTAATAATCGGTCGGTGGACGTTCCATGTGCAATAATTCAGCGAATGAATAACTGTTTATGATTTTAGCTCTATTTGCTTTCTCTGACCACCTAAAAATATTTCTTCTTCTTAATCGGGTCCTCTTGTACCTTTAGGTATTAAGGTATGTTTCCTTAGTTCCTGATTCTGCTTCTCGACGTTTTTTTATCGTTGGGTTATTGTGCCACATCTCTCTAGCTGATTCCTTTTTCTTCTACCTAGTCTCTACCTTACTTCGTTTTCCTATTTTGTTGTGGGTCTTCCTCTACTTCTTTTTCCCACAAACTCTTTTTTCCATCCCATTTTTGTGTACCTACTTTTAGGCATGTGTAATAGATATTCCAGCCATTTAAATTTATTGATTTGACTTATTTTTTTTCTTTGTATCTTGCAGTTATAGGCTGTTTCTAATTATGGGACATGTTATGACAAATGATCTTAATGCTAATCTTATCAATTAGTCTACTTAAAAATATTATTTTTTATTTTACTTTAGATGCCTCTTATGTACAGAAATAGCCAAGAACTAATCTGGACAGCGATTCCCTATTTGATCTCATAGAAAATGTACTAAAGAGAAGATGAATTGGATGAGATAAGTTACGACGAAGAACATGTTTCTGTTACTCAAGAAATTTTAGAAACACATTTTGAAGAAAATAATATTTCTGAAATGACCCTTTTAGTTTCTTCTGCTGGAACCTCTCAATCAAACATTGAATCTGCTACATCCAATACTGTACCGCTTAACAAAAAGTATAAAGATATTTTGGAGAAGCAAAAAAATTAAACATGTACTTCCGAAATTTACTGGCAACTCAGGATTGCCAAACTGTATCACCGAATTGCAAACAGTACAATTATTTTAAAATATTTTTTTGATGATAATCTGCTAGATACAATTGTAGAAGAGAGTATAAGGTATAGCGTTTCAAAAATTCCAGAAAAACAATTAAACAAAAATGGATTTAAACAAATCCTTTGTTATCCATCATCTGTTACATTCATTTCGAATGTTTGAAAGTACTGGAAAGATACTGTTGGGTTACAAATTGTAAAAAATACTCTTAGCCAAAATGAACTTGAACAAATTCGCTCAAATTTTCATTTCCACGACAATTCTCTGGATTCCAATGGTAATAAATTGCATTAGTTGAGAACTGTCCCACAAATTTCTTTTCATTTCTGTAGAGGAAATGCTCTCCATTGACGAGCAAATATGTGCCACCAAAGCTCGGCACCACTTAAAACAATATTTACCGCTAAAACCGCACAAATGAGGCTATCAATTATTTGTTAATGTGGGATATCAGGATTTTTCCATAAATTTGAAATTTACAGAAAATAATTCATCCAAACGTTTGCAAGATGAACCAGATTTGGGAGCAAGCAGCAATATAATTGTACGTTATACTTTGACAATTATTACACGTTATTGCCAGTTATTAGTTACTTAGCAAAGTAGGTTATTCATTATCTGGGAACTGTTAAAAGAAACCGAATTTCCTCGTCTAAGGTTCCGAGGGAAGCGGAGGGCAGAAAATTAAATAGAGGTTCATCTGATGAATTTATGGCTAATATTGATGGCATAGATATCAGCAATGTTTACCGCAAGCATACTAAATTCGTTGTTCTATTGTCATCTTTCGTCGGAACAGAACCTATACAAACCGTTAAGCGGTTTGACTGTAAACAAAAACAAAAGCTTGAGATTCCTCGCCCCGCAATTGTTAGGCAATGCAACCTTCATATGGGCGAGGTTAATTTGTTGGATAGCATCATAGGTCGCTATAAAATCAAAATGAGATCAAGAAAATGGTACATGCGGTTGTTTTATCATCTTCTTGATATTAGTATAATAAATGCTTGGTAGTTGCATCGAAGATTTAATAAAGAAAATACAGGGTGACTTGTGGGAAATGGACGTTTTTTGAATGAACAGAACTCTGTTGTTTTTCAAGTTTTTTTTTTTGTTGTTATTTTTGCAAAATGAAGAATAACATCTGCTATTCATTTGCTTCATCATAGGTCGCTATAAAATCAAAATGAGATCAAGAAAATGGTACATGCGGTTTATCATCTTCTTGATATTAGTATAATAAATGCTTGGTAGTTGCATCGAAGATTTAATAAAGAAAATACAGGGTGACTTGTGGGAAATGGACGTTTTTTGTATGAACAGAACTCTGTTGATTTTCAAGTTTTTTTTGTTTGTTTTTTTTGTTTGTTTTTTTTGTTTGTTTTTTTTGTTTGTTTTTTTTGTTTGTTTTTTTTTGCAAAATGAAGAATAACATCTGCCATTTGCTATAACAAAGTCAAGTATCCTCTTGAACGAAAAGCATACTGCAAACGCATCCATGGAAGTTGTTAGAAACACGTTCCCTGGCCGCGTCATTTCGCGTTTCAGTGACTTGCCGTGGCCTCCAAGATCACCAGACTTATTTTCCTGTTACTTTTTCTTTTGGGGGCACTTAAAAGCACGTGTTTTTGCCCACAAACTGCGTACACTATTGGAGTTGAAAGATGCCATTACAGAAGAGACGCATTTAATTGACTCACAGCTGCTAGACCGAGTCATGAATGACTTCAGGCAGAGACTTGAAACTTGCATGGTAAATCAAATAGCATATGTTGTTTCTCAATTTGTAATAAATAAGTTTGCTTTTTCTTGAAAATCAACCGAGTTCTGTCCATTCATTTGTATACTTGATTAAAAATAAACAAAAAAAAACAACTTTTCGTTTAAGAGGATACTTGACTTTGTTATATCAAATGGTAGATGTTATTCTCCACTTTGCAAAAAAAAACAAAAAAAATACTTGAAAATCAACAGAGTTCTGTTCATTCAAAAAACGTCCGTTTCCCACAAGTCACCCTGTATAATGAAGCTTGTGGATTTTCGAATTAAAGTGGCCTGTACATTATGTACCAAAGGGGATTCAGCTACACCAAAACGAGAATGACCTTCAGGATTGCAATAAACAATTGAGTTAGAGGAAAAAGCTCAATACAACACCACTACCGCCGTACCGCCTCAAGATGTACGTCTAGATGGGCTAAACCGTTTCCCAGCATGGCATTATACAAGACTAAGAAGTAAAAATCCTGTTTCTAAAGCACAGATATGTTATACTGGGTGTAGACTTGGATCACGCAACATAGCAATTTCAATGGTAAAATTTTAAAAGTCGGATATTATCTCCACTAATTATTTTAGAAAAAAACTGCAAAGAAGTTTTTTGAAAAGAAAAAAAATCTGTATCCATAAATGTAATCAATATTAGTTTTTAGTTTACCAATAACAGAAAATTAAGCAAATTACAATGTGCGTTTTGACAAAAATCTGTAGTGCCTTGGAATTATGCTATGACAACTGCCCATCCTAATATCACTTATACTGTCCCTTGGACGTGAAGTTTATTCTTAATTATCATTTTGATTATTTCCTGGAATGAAAACATAGCTAATTGTACAAAATAAATGTTTGATAAAATTTTAAGGATAATTATTAAGAATGAATTTCGCGTCCAAGTGACAGTATAAAGCAGGGACTAAAAACGAAAAAAATTCCGTTCGTTTCTGTTCGCAACGAAAACGAAATATATCGTTTTCGTTCTTTTCGTTCTAATCGAAAAAATTCTTTTTTCGTTTTCGTGAACCGGAATAATAACGGTTAAAACCGGTTTTACAATATTTTTTTGTCGTCAAAAAATCAATTTTTTTTCTAGTCACCACAACCCTCTATAAATACGATAACAATATTTGCGTCTCAACTAAAATATAAACGATGACGATGGGGTTTGATGCTCACGGACAGCATATCTTAGACTGGCGAACCATCGCCGTATTAAATTTACCAAATCGTTAAACACCATTAACATTTAACCATTTTATTAAGTTTAACACCCGTAAGGTGTAAAAACACAACGTGATTAGGTTAAATTAGACACACGATCTTTATCTAAAAATATGAAAATATAGCAAGTGCTGTTTTAAATTTGTTTTAGTATTAAAAATCTATCCATTTGAATTAAATAAGATCCTGCTGTAATTATTTAAAAAGACAAAGAGTGAATTCAAGTGGATAATTTACTAAATTTTATAAATAAAAAGATATTAAAAAAAAACTTATATTAACTTGAAATATACTTTAACTTTATAGTTTGTACATACCATACAATCAGAGCTGGGCAAAGCACCGACCCTAAGTGCTTGAAGCACCGAGCATTCAAGCACTTTTGTAAGTGCTTGATCTAATTAAGCAGTAAGTACTTTGGATTTTAAAAATGCTTAAAAGCATCAAGCACTGACCAAAGTGCTTAAAAAAATTAAGCAGCAAGCATTGAGCATTTGGGAACTGCTTAAGAGAAATTTAAAATTTAAACAGTTTTCCATGATGTAGCATACATAAATACTATGCAGTAAGCATACATAAAATTAAAACTTTTATTTATACCCTCCCTAGATAATACGAGTAGTTATACCTATAATATATGTATAGAGAATAAATAATATAGGCTATTAGATTATGTAATCAGTTAGTACCTACTAGGGTTTCTCATATTCGACCATTTTGCTTGTCCCAGGATTCCGGGAAGAAATCGACCTTTGTCCCGGGATTTCCCGGGATCCCGGGATGTAATAAAGTATGTCAATATTTTTAAATAAATGACAAAAAAATTAAGGGAGCGGTTTATTACTTAAAAACAACTCCAAGTCATATATGTGATACATTTTGCTTCACTTCACTTCAATTAAATAATATTGGTGAGAGAAACATACATTTGAGAAATATAACCTTTCTATCGCAGTTTCATATTTATGAACACAATAATATAATTTTTACAATGAATTTTTGTAATGTGATTTAAGAAAACAATGGTGATCTGTGCTTCGGTAAATTAGTGTTTTTCTTGATTTATTAACAAAAATGTTTGCTGCATAAAATGTTCTCTCAGTCTCTATTTAGGTGAAATTGTATTGATAGCATCTAGCACCAGAGACATCGTTTTTATCAAAAATAATTCATTTTTAATCTATTTTGCATCGAATTACTAGGATACACAAAAATAAAACTGTAAAAGTATATTGAAGATATTAATTTTGTCATGGAGATCGGGCTTAGTTACGCCATACTAAAAGAAGAAATACAAAAGAGAAAAATTATTTTGAAATAATTTTTCATAATTTGCTGTTAGTAAAGATATTTATATATTATATTCTGATAGGTTATGATAGTATTACAAAGATCTTAGCACAAAATAAACGAAAATAGCACTTTTTTTTAAAATCCCGGGAATTCCCGGGACAAAAAGCATTTCCCGGGAAAGATAAAATAGCTTAAAATGGACCAGGATCCCGGGATCCCGGAAGAAACCCTAGTACCTACTCCCATTATATTAAACATTGTATCTAATTTTGGATGGAAGCATGCAAGATTAAAAATTAATAAACATCGATGGTGTGTCTTATTTACTATTTGAGAAAAATGAATACCGCAACAATAAAATTTTTGAGTTGTAGGTGTAGGATATAAAAATAAATTCCTCATATTAAAACACAACGAACATAATCATTTATTAACAATAATAAATTAACACGGGTAGAGTTTAGAGTAGAGATCAAAAAAACAAAATATCACGTTCCGTTTTAAAAAATTGCAAAACATAAAGCTGTTTTGCATTTACTTAAATAAGTAGGTATTACTAGAAATTTTAGTGCCTGAACCTATGCATATAATGCTTGCTAGATACTAATGTCAACATTGACGGTCTAAATTTTCGAATTTACTTTTAAAAGTACCAGATTTTCAAAATTATCATCTGAAAGTACATGCCTGTTAGGTGCATTTATTATACTTGCGAAAGAAAATAATCGCTCAACAGAAGCACTTGATGGCAGAGGAGTATTGTATCTCAAAAATAATTTCTTCACTGTAGGGAAGTTATGTCCCAGTCCGTTCTAGGATCTTTGGTATACTGAGCTAATTCTAACTCTATCGTTGTTTTTTGTTCATGGATAGAAATGGCTAATAGATTTTCACGGGTTGAATTCATAAAATCTGTTTCATTAAAATCAAAAATGAGCGCGGTAAAAATAAAAATGCTTATTAAGTCTTCTAAAGTGCTTAATAAGTACCAAGTGTTCATGAAAGTGCTTGGTGCTCTAAGCATCGAGCACCTGTTTTAGAAAGTGCTCCAAGCATTGTGCTCGAAGCATTAAAAGTGCTTAAAAAATTATTGCAAGTAGTAAGCATTCAAGCATTGCCCAGCTCTGCATACAATAAACATTTTCACATTCCGTTAAATCTTACTAGCAACACATCTTCCAATAAATCTTCTTTTGCATTAGTCCTTTTCGAAGTAAGAATAAATTTTACTATTATTATGTCTAAAGGCAAATAAAACATACACATTGATAATATATATCCAATCAAGTGTATATTCTATATTGATGATCTAAAAAACAAATTAGAAGTAGAGAATATATAACAGTTAATTGTGTTACACGAAATTGCAAGTATAAACAATAAAGCTGTTAATACACATTCACGTAAATATATGGAGAAAAGTGAAGCTTACTTAGTTCAAGTGAGATTTTTTACTGCCTCGTGGAGTCTACCCAGCAGAGAAGATAAATTCGCGTTTGTGTCTAACAAATAAAATTGAAATAGCGACAAAACCGGTTAAGACCGGTTTTGGAAAATATTTATTTCGTTTTCGTTCTTGAACGAAAAATAATAATTTCGTTTTCGGTTTCGTTTTCGTTTTCGTTCTTAAAAAAATTTCGGTTAATTTCGTTTAACGTTTTCGTTTTCGTTCCGTTCTCAGTCCCTGGTATAAAGTATAAGTGATATTATGATGGGCAGTTGTCATAGCATAATTCCAAGGCACCACAGATTTTTGTCAAAATGCGTTTTGTAATTTGCTGAATTTTCAGTTATTGGAAGACTAAAAATTAATATTGATTACAAGGTAAGCGCACATTAGGACGGGTCGCAGCGGGCCGCATCGCATCGCAAAAATCCGCATAGATCGTTTTCATGTGTTTTATATGATCTATCGCACACTACAGACGGATCGCAACGCATCGCAGCGGAGCGCATTATTGCATCGCCTGGCAGGCGGATTTTTGCTCGCGATGCGATGCGATGCGATCCGTACAAGTGTGCGATACCTCGCGGATTTCGGCGCACGTGTTTATTATCGGTAACGCATTGGAATTGTACATTATTTAGGTATACAGGGTGCGCCATTAATGCGATAAAGTCCATTATTGCCCTTAATGTCAACTTAATAAAAAAAAGTTTTTAATGAAACTTATAGTATTTCTACACATGCATGTTTTAAAATTAGTTTCAAGTATACAGGGGGTTTCATAAAAGTGGGGCGTCACTAAAGGTATTTTTTTTAAATTGAACACCCAGTATATTTTTGCATAATCGAATTCAGCAAGAAAATCTCCATACGACAGTAATTAGTTTTTTTCATTTTTTTGCGACGTTGCCAATTTATCTTAAAAAATCTTTGAATTTCCAGAAAAACAGGGTACAATACTTGTCAAGAGCACAACGTTATGAATAATAATTGGCAAATGATATTTTGCACATACAAAGTCAAAAGGTGTAGTCATAGTCTAAATACATCAAAATTAATTTATATTATACAGGGGGTTTCTTATAGATGTGCCAACTTCCCAATTTTCAAACATCAATAACTTTATTTTTTCAAATGGAACACCCTGTATATTATTACGTCATTTTGTTGCATTTTTGTTTTTCTTCAACTTTTCTTAATACTTACCTATACCTAAAATGAATATTTTCTGAGATATTTACATTTTACTTATTCTTATAAGCGTTGTGTAGGAATTTCCTAGTTTTCTCGGAGTAGGCCCCGACTTTGACAATAGAAACAATAATTTCTGTAGTAACAAATGTCAGAGTTAATTGCTGTCAATTGTTAAAACATAAATAAATGAGTATAACATATTTGATAGGAATTTTCCAATAAGGTTGTGCTCTTGACAAGTATTGTACCCTGTTTTTCTGGAAATCCAAAGATTTTTTAAGATAAATTGGCAACGTCGCAAAAAAATGAAAAAAACAAAATACTGTCGTATGGAGATTTTCTTGCTGAATTCGATTATGCAAAAATATACTGGGTGTTCAATTTAAAAAAAAATACCTTTAGTGACGCCCCACTTTTATGAAACCCCCTGTATACTTAAAACTAATTTTAAAACATGCACGTGTAGAAATACTATAAGTTTCATTAAAAACTTTTTTTTATTAAGTTGACATTAAGGGCAATAATGGACTTTATCGCACTAATGGCGCACCCTGTATGTATAGGTAACATATTTTTTTCTGAAGTGAATGAAGAACTACTAACACTTCCAATCAAAAGTTTGAGAACTGTGAAGTTAAACACAAAAAAATGTTCTTTAATTTAAGTAAATCACATTAAAATTGGAATTTCATAAAATTAAGCAAGAATACAAATACTGAATTTTCGTCAAAAAAGCCGTGTTTACATTTATCGACTGATATTTCTTAGCAATCTCGGCATGCGAGCAACTTATTTTTATATTGTGACTGGTAAAATTCTCGTCCAATTTTCCTAAGAACGTGATCCAACGCAAATCTTTGGACGAGAACATTTTTCGCGGACTTTTTCATCGAGCTGTTCTCATACAAGCTCTAAGATTCAGATCCGGAGATTGTGGTGGCCAAATTATGTTATTCAAGAGACCTTCTGCCTCTTTAAAAAAAAAAAAATAGCTTCTGCGCAATCTTGATTTGTGTTTAAAGTCATAATTCTATTGCATAGTGAACCCATCACCAATTGGTGGAAGCCCAGATGGTACAGCGTTAACTTCAGTTTGGGATGAAAAAACTTTTTTAAAGTTGTTACGAATGTACAAAGCTTCTTGTGCAGCATGATAACCGGTATTTTCGTAAATCTTGGAATGTTTCTGTTGTCGTACTTTCTTTTTTGTCTAATTCACTCCAGTGGCAAGTGTCATTGGTCAAAAAATTATTTAAATTTAAATTATGTTTTATCTCTATCAAAGTGCAGTTTAAATAAATAAAAATCTTTATCAGAACTAGCCAAACGTGCAATCACAAACAATGTCGATCAAAAAAATGCAAGGAAAACATTACTCCACATTTTGATGCGATGCGATGCGCTCCGGCCCGACAAGCTTCTAGTGTGCGCTGCCGCATTTTTAAAAATGCGATGCGATACAAAAAACTTACTTGCAGTTCTTTTCTAAAATAATTAGGGGAGATGATATAAGACTTTTAAAATTTTACGATTGAAATTACTATGTTGCGTGATCCAAGTCTACACCCTGTATGTGAAAAATGTGATACAGCATTATGCTTGAACAAGGATAAAAATTGTTTTAGTATCTTTCATAAAAAGTAATAGTTTTAACTTTTAAATTTAAAACTAAATTATTTTTTTAGATGTACATATTTAATTGCTCAGTGATGCATATCTGCATATTGCAATTAAAATAATTAAAAAATTAAAACATAATTTTTTAAACTATTTTACCAGTATTTTTGGCATCATTTTCCTCTAGTTAAAAATATTTAGAGTGAAATTTAAGGAAATATGCACTGCAGGGTTAAGTAGAATTACAAAATTTGCTGTTAACTTATCTGAAACTGTTTGAAAAGTTTTATTACATCAGGCTAATACAATGGGCCAGTGCGCCCATGTTGTTGCAAAATGTAAACAACCAGTTTTTTAAAAATAAAATAAGATTTTAATGTAAGCAAAGTTAGAAGTGGGAGTGTAAGTGATTTGCATATTATGTATGTGCATCACACACACCCGCAATTCCAGCTCTATATCTACACATAACACGTAGTTGCGTTACGATTTTCAAAAAAAATTAAATCTAACACCTGTCTCTCTCTTCCTGTCTCGCTCATTATAGGTACGTGGTTATACATTATTGGGTTTTTGCATAATCTAAAAGTAACGCTTATATGATTCAGCATAATATGTAATATTACTTTTACTAAGTATTTCTCAGAGGTTATTTTGCGTTTTTACCCAATTACAGCAACGGTTTCAGAAACTAAATTGACCTACAAGTTTTATAAATAAAAAATTATTTACTGCAAAGTTTCAAATGCAATCAAAATGAATCATAATTTATTTATTTTAATTTCGTCACGTTTAAAGCACAATTTTTCCAGTAGAGGCACACCGATAATACTTGTTTAATCGTCAACATTCTTCTTGTTCATTAAATTTGACGTCCCTCTACGATTAGGTTTATTTTAAATAATATTTTATATTTCCTTACAATCCCATATTTTTTAATTAAGATGTAAATTATGAACAGGATCAAGTTTCATGTCATTGTAGGTATTTTATAAGGTTCCTTCTTGTCCTACATTTCAAAATAATTATAGAGCTGTTTTCATTTAAAAAATACCTCATTTCTATTTTCATTATTTTAAGCAACATTATTAGCTTTAAATTGTCTCTTGCAACCAGGGAGTGAGAACGAAAAGAAAACGAAATTAACCGAAAATTTTATGAGAACGACAACAAAGTTATTATTTTTCGTTAAAGAACAAAAACGAAATAAATAATCCTTAAAACCGGTTTTATCACTATTAAATTTTTTCCGTCTGTGCTGGGAAGACACTCACAAGGCAGTAAAATATCTCACTTGAAATAAGTGAGCTTCACTCTTCTCCATATACATTAGGTAGGTATTAACAACTTTGTGGCTAATACTTGCAATTTCGTGTAACACAAGTAACGGTACAGATATTCTCTCTTTCTAATTTATTGATTGGATCATCAATAAATAATATATACTATACACTTAATTGGACAACAAACAGGCCCGTAATAATCACTTTTAACAGTTTAAAAATATAACATTTGACGTTGATGATCTATGGTTTGACAAACTAGTTGTGTTTTTGCACTTGAAGGGTATTATACCTATATCCTAAAAAAATTCACTAAATTTTTTTGCTTATATGTTAAATTAATGTGTTTAATAATTTGGTAAATTTAATGTGGTGATCCGCTAGTCTAAATTATGCCGTCCATAATGATCAAAACCGAACATATCGCCGTTTACAATTTAGCGGGGGCCCAACGATTGCTAAGAAACAGAAACAAAAATGTAAATTTGAAATGGGCACAAACTTTTTATATCTCACATTTATTATCAAATGTACAAAATACTCACACCAAATTTGTTTTTATTAAAAGGCGAACTATGCTGATTTACATAAATATTAATACATACGAAGTATTTATAATCTGAATATTCGAAAAATTAGGGTTTCTTCTTATTAACACTGCCTTTTGACATTTGGCGATCGTTCTTTAGAAAGTTCTCTGCTCTGAATTTTGTAAAAAGAGGGTGGTATCTAAGACAAAATAGGTCCTCGACTTGTTAACTAAAAAAAGACGGTAAAACCGGTTTTAACCGTTAACAAATTTCTGTTCACAAAAACGAAAATAAAATTTTATGGTTGGGAACGTAAAGAACGAAAACGAAAAACTTCGTTTACGTTCCGATCAAAAACGAACGAAATATATTTCGTTTTTAGTCCCTGCTTGCAACACTAAAAATGTAAACAATTTATAGAACCATGTACAAAAAGAGGCGATACTTTTAATATAGGTCGTTGCCAAAAAATTACACTCCTTATGTATTTGTTACAGGGCTCGAAACCGAAAAACTAATTGGCTAACGGTTAACCGAAATCGAAAACTTTATTTTTATAACGGTTTTTGTTTAAAACCCGGTTTTCGTACAAAACTGGTTTTATGTAAAACAAAACCGATTTAACTTATAAAGCGGCTTTAAAAACTGGTAAAAAAACGGTTTTTGATATTATTTAGATTAAGAACGAAAAGTATGAAAATATATTAACTATTTATAATTTTATATTATATGTGCAATCAAGCGTTCGGTAATGACTTCTGGTAAACTAATCGCATATAATACAGTTGTTGTATTTGGTTAAAGTAGTTTTTATTAAAAAAATATGTGAAAAAAACCGGTTTTTAATTATTTTGGTTAAAGGTTACCGTTTTTTTACCTTTAAAAATATCGGTTTTGGTTTCGGTTAAAAATCACTTTCCAGACAAAAAATAATGGTTAACCGGTTTTTTAACCGGTTTCATGCCCTGATTTGTTGTAATTGTGCATATTATTGTCACTTTGGTTGAATTTGGCAAGTATAATCAGTCGTTCTACTCGTAGTAAACAAATAGTTTTAAAGTGTATTTACTTGAGATGTTTTTCATGTCACTTATGTTTATTTATTCTAAAATATTTGTTTAGCCGTGTTTTAAGGATATTTATTTTATTTGAACAATCCTAAATAGTATTTGTACTTATCGTCAGGGTAACGTTTGAATGTACATTGTAACAATTTATCTGATTACCCACGTTACAAAGTTAAATTAGTTTGAGTTTCTGGTGCTTAATTTAATTTTGCTAGCTATTTAATTAACTTTACCGACATTGAAATGTACTAAATTTGCTTAAAAACATTTTTAATAGAACAAAACGAACAGTTGCCTTTGAATTAAAGAAGCATAAAGTTTAAACAGGGTACCATGAATACGGCGGATTTCGTAAAGGCGTTTCATTAGCTATGATGTTAATTTTCCATGCAATTTAGAAGAAATGGATTATACTTTGGTTGTCATTATAAAGTCACTGCATAAATAGCTCCTTATAAAACGTAGCTCTGAAAAGCCCTTTATGTTGAAGAGATTAAGCATTATTTTCTTTATGTGTACACACGTATAAAATGATGCTATTTATATCATTTATAATTGTTTTATGATGGTGTAATTCCTAGGAGTTCAAAATGCATTGTCCACTTTTTTGCGTACAAATTGTTTCAGAAAGCAATCTTTTATAAATGTAGAAGTAGCCTCTCAAGCGTTTTTACTTAGTTTATTTTAAATTAATCAGATTTTACGGATGGATAAATCTCTAGAGTCCTAAAAGGATGTGCTCCTGTGCTCGTAGAATTTTGCATATTTTTATTTGTAATCCTAGCGAAAAGACATATCGCATGGAAATCTAAATACAAGGAAAAAGTGTGAGTTTATTTAATCCATAAGGGTTTAACTCTTTATTCCAGAATAAAATCTAAGTATTGGGTTGTTGCATAATTTCGTGCGTTTTTTTTAGATTCAAAATTGCGCACCTTGAATTAAATTTTTTTGGTAATTGTTAGGTGCTATTCGACGGAGAATGTTTTTCTCTACAAGTTGGCGTTTTCGTTTTTTTCATATCATTTGTTTATTTTTTTTATACAACTGTCAAAATGAAGTGCCAGGTTGACAAAAATTAACATTTCCGACCTCTTTTTTTTTCACGTATAATCAAAGTTTTAAAGCTGCTAAAGCTGCTCGCGTGTACGGCGATGATGCCATATCTGAAAGAACGGCTCAAAAATGGTTTTGGTGTTTCAAAAACGGAGATTTCGGTCTCCGGGACCAAACTCATACCGGCCGACCCTCTCAGTTTGACGAATAGCAATTGAACCAGCTTATCCACGAAAAATCGCGTCAAACAACAAGAGAATTGGCCGAGCAGATGGATTGTGACCATTCAACGGTAGCTCGCCACTTGCAATCAATGGGTAAGGTCCAAAAACTTGGGGCATGGGTACTACATATTTTGAGCCAAAACAACAAAAATCAACGTTCCATGATTGCCGCCAATTTGCTCGCCCGTCCTCGATCAACATACGACCATAAGCAACGCTTTCTTTATCGAATAGTCATCGGCGACGAAAAATGGTGCCTGTACGTGAACATGAAGCAGCGCAAAGAATGACTGAGTTCCGACAAGCAAGCGAAACCCCGAGCAAAACAAGACTTGCATCCGCGAAAGACGATCTTATGCATCGTGTGGTGGGATTGGAAAGGCGTCATCCACTACGAAATGCTTGAACGCAACCAGACAATGAATGCAGATCTTTACGTTCAGCAAATGCACCGACTCAACGATGCAATTGAAAAAAAAAACGGCTCAATCGGCAGCATGGCATAATTCTTCAACATGACAACGCTCGTCCGGACACCAATATGACCAAAACCGGCATCAAGCGCTTAATTGGGAAGTTTTACCGCATCCTCCGTATTCACCGGACATAGCGCCGTCTGATTACCATTTTTTCGCTCGTTGTTAAACTCCCCACGCGGTGTTTCGTTCAACAATGACAACGAGTTAAGGATTTGGTTGAACGATTTCTTCGAGTCCAGGCCGGATGATTTTTATCGACGAGGGATTGAGAAACTTGTAGAACGTTGGGAAGCAGTCATAAATAGCAATGGAGAATACATTATTGATTAATTGTTGTTATTTTGATTTATTGTTATGTTGTTTTTGTTTAAAATAAAAATATTTGAATCTAAAAAAACCGCACGAAATTATGCAACAACTCAATACATATGTAGGTACTTGATAGAAATCCCTTAATAAAAAAAAGTCTTACGTTGTTGAGGCAGAACCTAACGCTTAAAAACCAAAAATATTATTAATACCTGCTTTGCAGAAAAATTATAAATTTATTTTTGCTTTTATAGGTACATGTATGACGTATGTAATTGAAAGATTTAGATAGTGCGTACGTGTCAAATTTGCATTTTTATTTTTATATTTGAAGGTTAATTTGTATGAGTTTTTGGTAAAAGACTCTGAATTCTGATTTTTCCTGTTTTTTTTCGTAAGCTTTAAAAAGTTTTTCCGTACCACGTACCCAGGCTTGCCACACCGCACCTTGCAGCGAAAGTCGCCAACCAATGTCGCCGAATTTCACTTCTGCGTCTCTCAAAACATTTTTTACAGTTTTTTGGATTGTGATGCAATAACTAGTGCAATTTCATGATTGTTTTAATTAATCGTAGCAGGTCGGTTGCGTACGCGAACGCGCGAGAACACACCTTTCAGGTGGAGGAGTGGCTGACCCACTAACCGAGGGCAAAGCACACCCTCTGTTCTTGGCCCGAACGTTTTATTTTTATTCATGTCACTACAAATTCACTGACAAAGTTGCTTTTTGTCATGTTTCGTTTAATGCACCAATTAATTTCTCGCCCTAAAAGTTTTGCGGTTAAATATTAATTAATAAATGTAAATAACAGAATTGTTTGCGAATTTCCATTTAATTAAAATTATAGAACAGACTCGTTCGTGACTGGCAATTTATGTGATTGATATTTATGCACGTGAAAAATACGTGCTAATTAATTTATGGTTAGTTTTGCATTGCTATAATGAAGTAATTTCTCGTTACTGATAAACCACAAGGGTTTTCAAGTGGTACCACAATGTTTTTTAAACAGTGGTGACATTTTTTATTATAGTTTCAGTATAGATGATCGAATGATCAATAAAATTTGATAGTAATAAATATAAAACAAATCGTACATGCATTTAAATTTTTATGGTTAATTGATATAGATTTTTTTAATAAAAAATGGCTCAGTTGAATTAGTTATTATTTATCCTATGGTGCTATGTAACTCTTAAACAATAATTTTCTCTACAGAATAAGTAGAAAATTGCCTTAAAGCAGTGGTTCCTAACTTTTCATAGCGAATGACCCCTATTTGCAACCGAAAAATATGACAAAGTGACAGTATAAGTGACATTAGGATGGGCAGATGTCACAGCATAATTTCGAGGCGCTACAGATTTTTGTTAAAATACGTTTTACAAGTTTTTCAATTTTCAGTTATTGGAAAACTAAAAATTATTATTGATTTCATTTGTAAACACAACCGTTTTTTTTTTCTACAAAAAACCTAAATGCACATTTCTCCTAAAATAATTAGGGGAGATACAATACAACTTTTAAAATTTTACGATTGAAGTTGCGGGATCCAATTCTACACCCCGTATGTTATGAGAAATCTTAATCCATTCATTATTAGAAACAGGACATGGAAAATATTTCTTTAAATTACTATTTAGAGTATTCAAATGGTCCATAAAATCTTTGCGTTTGTTATCAGTAATCCTTTTTTTTTTAGTTTCTAAAAAATCCTTGAGCCTTTGCCTCCCGTAACAAAAAAAGTTAGCTATCAATTGCATGTTTTAGCTTAGCACGAATAAAATATTGATTTTTCGAATGATTTGTAAATACCTCATAAAAGTTTCTAATAATTTAAAAAATCAGTACGTTTCCCTGACCCATCCAATAGTAAAGTGTATTAAATAAATACGACTATTTTTTATTTATGTTTATTCATTCTGTATTTTTGGTGAACTTATGGTTGCCTAGTACGCAGGAGAAAATATAATGTAAAATTACTGAGTTATATTTAGAAGCCAGATAAAAATAATTGACGCGGAAGGGGAATTAAACCGAATTATAAACTAAACAACTATATTTCAGGGTAAATATAAATAGAACAAGGCATTGAAACGGTAAATCGGGTTTTCAGGAACGGATAAATTCGTAAACAGGAAGAGAATGTACCCATTTTAAAGCGAAATACATACTTAAATTACATATGTATTTAGGTAAACGCTAGAACTAAATGATTTATTTTGTGAACTTAAGCAAAGAAAATTATTTAAATATTATTTTTCTGAACAATACATTTCAAGAAGGGATTTTTCTCATAAATAATATAAACAAAATTTTAACTCAACACATGTATTTAAATGATTGACAAGAATTTTTACACCTTAAAAAATAGAAGCAACAGTCAATATTGATGGCGCCTGCTAATTATAACTTGTCTAAATTTGTTTTAAGTTGTAAACAATAAATACATGCTACAACTCATACAAAATTTTCCGTCTTAGATTTTCCGAAAAAAAGTTGTAAAAAATACCCCAGTGTTGTGATTCTATTCTGAATGTATGTCGCAGAAATGAGACAAAAGAGAATAATATTAAGTAGGTCAGTCAGTCTGCGCCACGTGGAATAAGTTTTTTGCGCGCTCGTCATTGCCAAAATGTTAATAGATGACATTGACACTGGCAGATTTATATACATTATTTTAAATATTTAGCTTGTTTTTTAGTGTATAAATAATGTTTATGCGTACGTTTTTTGTATGTAAAGCAACGTTGATGTACTAATTATATGCGGGATAAGTATCAAACGTTAATTTTGTATAATGGGTCGGTCGCCCTAATAACATGGGGGTGGAACTGCTGTATGCAATGCTGTTCCCTGTTTCGATTTAGTACCAAGCGGACTATTGTGCCAAATAACTAGTAAATTGCTACGACTTCTGACGTTTTTTGTTTCAGTTTGATAAATTAGTAACCCAGTTTCTTTGATATTTTTATTTGTTTTTCCTTCATGAAAGGTTTTCTAAGCCATGAATTTCCTGCAATTTTGCAGGGCGTTCCAAATTCAAGCTTATTCTGGAGATCTAGCTCTTTATAAGAACTATGAATATGGTGAATTTTCAAAGCCCAATTTTTTAACATTGGGTCCCCTTTAAATCAAACAAAAAAATGTTTTAGCCAAAAATTCGATTGCATCAACAAATATCTGTATTTATAAATAAACACACAGCTTTAACCAAAATATATCTTTTAACCATGAAGTAAAATAAAGAGATGCTCTATTTGAAGTAATTTAAAAAATTGTGCTGTATTCGGCAGTCTTCTTTAAAAATAATATTGTAAATAAGCTTCCTTTTCATTCTAAAGGTCTTTTTCTTCTTAATTTGGCCCTTTTGTAGCTTTCTGTTTTGAGGTAATTTAATAAACAGTTTTTTCAACTATCTATGAGTTTTCTCCCTCAATTTTTCCCCTTCAATTGCTATTTGCTTCAATGTAGACTTTTTATGCTGTATTAGTTTTTTTAGTGATTTGTAAAAAAGTTTTTGGTTGCTCGTATAGTGGTTTTCCATACTTTTCAGGAGTACTATTTTTCCCAAGTCTGCTTTTGCTTCCAACACAATTCGTTTGGCCTTTTCTTTTTGTTGTTTATAATGATTGTTTTCTTCTGGTTTACTTGTTATTAAATTTTTATTCGAAGATCCTACTTGCATTTCTCTTTTAACTTATTCTGTTAACCAGGCAAGTTGTTTCTTGTTATTATTAAGTTTTTTCGTTGTACCATATGCTTTTTTATAAAATTTCAGCATAATTCCTTAGAAATCTGTCCATAGATTTTAGAAATGCTTTCACGCTGTTGTATTCAAAAATGTCTTTGTTTTAATCTGGTATTTGGTATTACCATATTATTTTTTAAGCTAAGTTTTAAACGTTTTTGCTGCAATCATTTTTGTGTATTAAATTTTTATATCAATTTACGTTGTTTTTAAAGTAAAAGATATTCTATAGCAACTAGTTAAAAGAATGATTAAATTTATTACATTTTTCACTAAAATAAATAGGTTTGTTTCTTCACAAGGGTATTTTAATTATGTATTTACACACTATCTTTCCTTCATTAAGTTCTATAAAACGGTTTAAGTGATGTATATTTGAACCAAGAAAATAGTGCGAACCATGAAAATATGTAAATCACTGATTTGAATGAAAATAATACATATGGCAACATTGTCATTAGCTGCCATCTCTATTTTTCTCGTAATTATTTCTAGTTTGTTGTTAACGATACCCAAAAGTTTGCAGATATGTTTACGAACTGAAGGCTAAAGGCTTTCAGTTCGAACAAAAATTGTAAATACCTAAGTAAAAATTGCTGATAAAAAAATTTCCAAACGCAAATCAATGTATGCAATGTTGCCAATTTTTTTTTCTTTAAATGGTTTCTGAGGCCATAGGAAGCATGGTACAACATTTTTGTATCAAGATTTTCGACTTAGAATTTTACGAAGAACATCGTCACGTGTAGCGCTTCCGCCAATTTATACACACCCTGTATAGTAACTATTTTACAGCCTGTGGCAGTTTGTCACATCCTAATCGCCATTTTCTTTCGTTTTGCCAGGAATCTTCTTCAAGATCTCTTTTTTCATCGCCGTCTCTATTTCATCTCCAGCGCGTTCTTGGTCTTCCTCTTTTCTCTTTTCCCTCATCTTGTTGGGGTCCACTCAAATATTTGTTGAGTATTATTTCTTTTTCCATTTCTTTCATGTGGCCGTACCATACTAATTGTTTCTTTTCCACGGTATCTGTTAGTGTATCTTTTATTCCAATTCTTCGTCTAATTAAATCGTTTCTTACATGGTCATGTATTGCCACACCGCTATATCTTCGCCAAAAACGGTTCTCTACTGATCTCACTCAAATATTTATTGGATTGTTCATTGTCCATACTTCTGACCCATAGGTGACACAACTTTTAGTTAACGATTTGAACAAATGTATCTTTGTTTGTTTACTAATGTCTTTATTCCAAAGAAGCGAATTGATTTTCGCCCTTTTCCTATTTTGTTCAAGATATCTTTCTAGTCTCTCCCGTCCCCGTCACTCGTTAAAATGTTTCCTAAATATTTGTAGACTTTTGTAGTAGTGAAATTCGCATCATTCAGAGTCAGATCTTCCTCTTCACATCCCACTGCCATATGTTGTATTTTTTCTGTGTTTATATCTAAACCTCAGTTTTTATATTCCTCTATAAGTTTCCTAAGGATGTAAGAAGCATCCTCTATGTCCTCGGCAAGAACGACCCGGTCGTCTGCGAATAATAGCGTATAAATATTTCTCTCTCCAATTGGTACTCTCATACTACTACATTTTTTAATCCAATTTCCCAAAGCAGAATTCAAATACAATTTAAACAGTGTTGGAAAGAGACAGCCTTAGACCATTGTTGACAGTAAATGAATCTTTCGGCCCCATACTAGTTTTAACACAGCTGACAGTGTCAGACAGTGTTTTCATAAAATTTCTTCACAGCGTTTATATGTATATCTAGTAGGCATTTTTTTGTTTCATAGTTTACTTACGGGGACGCTGTCATATGTCCTTTTCAGATATATAAAGATTAAAAATAATTCACTTCCGTGCCCAATAGTTTTTTTCGATTAGTTGCTTTAAGCAAAAGAGATTATCGATACATGATTTTCCCGGTCTAAAATCGCTTTGTTCCTCCAACTGTTTCATTTGACTGTCTATTCTATTTTTCAGCACCCTTCCGTACAGTGTTCCTATGGTAGCTGTCACGCTTAGACCTCGATGGTTGGAACAATACTTTTTATTTCCTTCTTTGAACAGTGAGCTGATATGAGCTATTTTCCATTCTGACGGCACAGAGTTACCGTCTAAGCATTTATTAAACAATTTTGTTATAGTCTCCATGACTACTTCCGGAGCGTGCTTTGGAAGCTCCACATAAGTACCTTTTGGGGCTGGTGAGTTTTTATTGGTCATCCATGTTAGTGCATTTTTTATTAGTTCCAATTCGAAGCTTTTACTTTCATCTTCTCTGTCTATGTCTTCTATGTCTTATGGTTCATTTTTGAATTCAAATCTGTACTTTGAAAACAAACCTTTATACTACTGCCTTCATTCTCCTTTTCCGATCGGATCGATCAATTTAAGAAAGATGTAACAGCAACTTTTTTAGCTTTTACATTTATCATATAACATGTTTGCAGATATCTGAAATATGTTTCGAATTTATTAACCAACATAAAATTTACCAACTTTTCCAAATGGTCTATTCCTAATAATAAGGAATTCGTCCGTGATTTCGAATTAGCCTGTATACAATTAATCTTAAATAAACAAATAAAAGAAATCATTAACTACGAGTTACTTGAGTGTAAACCGACTAAAAAAAATATTTACGTTACGTTTACGCAAATATTTTTTCACTATCTTGTTTAAAGTAGTTTTTATTTACTTAAAAAACACACTGTATTTGTTCAGGAAAACTTATGTGTAATAATAACGTTATTATCGGTCAATTAAACATAGAAGCTAAACCTCGAGTTTTTTGGTTGTAAAATATTAACCATGGTGACTATTACGCAATCTTATGTTTATTAGATTACCATTTCAAATTGCTTAACACCTTTCCAGTCTACTCCTTGCAAAAAATACTTTCTTTTACGCTGAAATAAATTTTAAAAGCTGATGTTCCTTGTTGTATGTATTTTGTGGGTGACTAATCGAAGTGTTTTTACAATAAATTAAAGCCAGTATCGCACACAATACAATTGCTGGCGATAACGACTGTAGATATTCCGCTTTAACTCGCAAAAATTAGGTTACAGATATGGAAACTTTCTCCAATCAAATTTTTGTTGCGTAGTGCGAATTAATACCTGCGATATGAATACGGAAGGCATTGTAGACTCGTTTTCTAACATTAATTTTAACATAGGAGTAAAATTTTATTCTGCGTGTTGTAACATGCTCAATAAATTTAAATAATTAACAAATACATAGTTGAACATACGTGTGTTCGGTTGAGGCACACAAAAGTTTTATTAATGTTAATAATTAATCAAAACAATATCAAACGGTTTTATCTAATACACCGTTGTATTTGACCACATGGAACGATATATTTTATGCATATTTTGGTAAGTTTCTGGCTCCGCCAAAAAAAAACTTCATAATTTGCAAAGTAATACTCCTATTATTTTATTCAGTATAATCACTCCTTAAGTCTGTGCAGTGTGCAGTTAACACAAGGTTTCTAAAGCAAGTCTAACCCTTTGGGAAAATGTTCCTTTGCTTGGTCTGCAATCCAGAAGTGTATGGTGAACGATTCAAAACCGTTTTCATTAATTTTTTGTAGGTCAACAAGTGGTTTGAGGGCAGGGACGTTATCCTACAAAAACGACACGCCTTTGGAAAGCTTTACACGTCGTTTTTTTTACAATTTAGGTCCGAAGTACATAAGAACAGTAATATTCTGTTGTCACCGATTTTTCTTACTGCAAGTTAATATAAAAAAATCGGTTCTATAGCCTGTCGGCGCTGTCCGATCCCCAGACTGTTGCTCCACCCATTTCTATCCTGCCACTGGTCCTCATGCAGATTTCTCTCACTCATAGCGTTTTGAATGCTTTCGTTCCACCTTTGCCTGTGTCTGTCTCGTTTTCTCCTTTCAGGAGTGGTCTAGGCTAGGGTACAGAAGCGTTACTTTCGACAGTCGATAGTCTGCCATCCTTCCTTACATGTCCGAACCAAATTAGTTTTTCTGCTTCTTGCACTATAGTTTCCCTCAGTCTAATTAATTATTTATTTCTTGTGTTTGGTACTCTATTTCATCTATTGATTCTACACTACACGACCATTTTAGGGCATCCACCTCCAGAGCTTCCAGTTTTTATTTGCTTCTCTCCATCTTCATACCTCTGCTCCATATAATACTATGCTCTTAATAACTGTGTTGTATATATGTTGTTTTTCCTCTTTTTTGTTATTTCTTTACTCCACCATCCATTTTGCCTTTTGATACTTCTTTTTACTAGTTTTATTCTTTTTCGAATTTCTTTTTCATCTTTTATATGCTCTTGAAATTTTACACCCACGTATTGGTAGCCATTGCATTACGATATTTTCTCTCCAGTTTCTAATTCTAGGCTACCGGATTATCCCCCAATACAGAGGTATTTAGTTTTTGCCATATTTATCGAAAGCCTCGCCTTTTCGTATTCTTCTTCATGTATTAGAGGTCATTCGTATCTTGGAGAGCGTATTATTGTTTTCTTCTATATTTATCTCCACGCCCTTGCGTTTTATTTTCCATGTTCTCAAGGAGTGTTCAAAGTATATTTTAAATGGTGTTGGGGACAAACAACATCCTTGTTTTAATCCTTTCAATGTACTGCAAGTAATCAATGAAAATTATTTTATCCTTATCCCAGAAAACGAGGGAGATGCTTTTTTTAATACCCAATTTATTATGAACGAAATGAAAAACGTGTTGATATTGTGAGATGTTTAAAATCTCTGGTCTTCGTTTTAGACCGATTTGCCAATCTTCCAAAATGAAACCAGGGACAGCATCGATAATTTCCTGTGTTAATGCAGAAATCAATTTCATCATGTATATTTCCAATTTTACTGCTCAATGTTTAAGATCACTTTTAAATACAAATTACAAGAATTTGTTAAAAACTTTGCATTATAGATAAATTAATATTAAGTTAAATTAGGTTTGATCTCTACAATTTTATACTGCGTTTGATATGTTCAAAGCACAAAAATCTACTAAACGTTTCCTGTTACTCTTACGCGCTAATTTTGTTGTTTTCTTATATTTTTGTGTACACATCAAACAGATTTTCAAGACAAACTTTTTTTATTACTCCACCACGGTCATATTATAGCTGTAAACATGGATCTGGGTTTTACCTTTAGACCATCACTGGGATTTTGTTTGACGCCGTTTTAAAACTTACCTTGATTCTGTGTGCGCAACAGCGAAAATTAAGAACAATTTGTTTTCATTATTTGCCCAACATATTTGCGGAACCCTGCAATAATAACTTGGCCTTAAATATTTTACAGACAAGGCGTGGTTGATACCAGCACACAAGCGTAAAAAAATATTGCCATTGCATTGTTTGCCTTACGTAAATAACCGATAACGGACCGTAAATCTTTGTGAATTGTTTAACTGTTTATGTAGTATTTACGTTTACCACATTAAAGGTTGATTTAAGACTAGTAGGCCGTGTCTATAGGTTGATTATGTACCTTATATGCTTAAAATAGCGTAGTCTTGTAATCAGGGCCGTTGACTGGAAAAGTCAGGGGCACTGAAGCTGTGGACGAGAGAAACATAAAGAAATTGAAACACAAGGCACCCATTTTAATTGAAACAGGTTAAAATATCTATAAAAAGAAAATGAAACGGAAAGTTATTTATTTTTTATTTTTTACAGTTATTAAGACACAAATCTGTTAATAATTTTCCTATAAAGGGTGGTCTACATAAAAGGGTCACTATTGGGCTCTCGTAAAGAGTAAGAGCTACAAAGAAGTTTAAATTAGACAAATTGTTCCTCTTTCCGAGACCTATTCGGTGATGCTTTAATATTTTAAAGTGCTAGATAATAAACAAAAATCAAAATGGGTATTTTTTTAAATCTTTAATAACTCGCTTACACTTGACAGTACAAAAATATTTTTGGGGAAAAATTTGTCGATTTTTTACGCACTGTTAAATGAAAACATTGGTTTCAATATTGTTTAAATTCATCACTTTAGCTTTATAGGAACTTTTTGATGAATTTCATTTGTCTTAAACCTAAATATCAAAAACAATAAATTAAACCTAATATTATTAAAAAGAAAGACAAAAAAGCTTTATCATGGGGTCATAGCCAACTATGGGCTCCAAGTTTATAATTTATTTAAGAATTTAAACAATATTGAAACAAATTATTGTTTTTATTTTACCGGGCGTAAAAAAATATACAACTGTTTTCCCAAAAATATTTTTGTACCGTCAAGTATACCGAGTTATTAACGATTTAAAAAAAAGGTCCATTTCGATTTTTGTTTATTATCTAGCGTGTCATGAAGCTCTTTTAAAATATTACAGCATCACTGAATAGGTCTCCAGAACGGGAACAATTTGTCTAATTTAAATTTCTTTGTAGCTCTTACCGTTTAATAGATCCCAATAGTGGCCCCTCTATGTGGGCCAACTTTTATATTAGAAACAGACAGCAGAATCAAATTTGAGAGATTTTAATCTGCGTATTGTTATTTTAAATTGAATTTTTTATAATTATATAAGTAGATTTAAATAACAGAATCGATTTTTGGCAACGATTTTAATTTCTTAGGTATACAACAGACTAACAATTATTTAAATAGAAACCATTATTTATATAGAACTGAGTGTAACCATTTCCTTAAGTAAAATTTATGAATACTAAAAAAAAAATGAAACGGATGTACAAGATGGTGAAGAACATAACGGTTTTCGAACCGGAAGATCATGTAATGATAACTGTTTCTGCCTTAACCCCTATGCCAATAACCGCGTACCCACTTTTGGTGACATTTTTTAACGTTTTAGTGAAATTTGTCGCGAATTTACATTTTTTAAAGCGAAATATGGTTTTATATTTTTTTCCGTCCTGGAACTAAAAAAGTATTACATCAAAGTTCACATAGTCATTCTCAATAACCGGGTAACCGGGTGCCCACCTGTAGAAAAATGAGATTTATGAGCAATTATCGATTAAACGCACCAACATATAATTACAGGGATGATTAAATGAATAGAAACTAATTTCACTATGAGACAAAACAATAATATTTATTTATTTAGGCACATTCTTTACTTGTAATATTGTTATGGCATGCTCGTCGCACACAAGTTTTTCGCATGCCATGCAAGATTTTTTTAGTTTTTCTGCGCGTTTTTATTGCTGCTCTATCGTACAAGTGACATGAACCAGAAATAATTATGACTGTACAATTTTGAAAATTATTTTACAAAATACTGATTTGGAGGTTCTGGTACAACTGTGTAAAAATCTTCTACATCTAATTATGCAGAAAATTAGGAGAAAATTATTCTTTTGCGATTGATTACAATCGAAAGTTATTTTTAACAACACAAATGTTTAACAAATGTTTAAAACAGGGTGGATAAAAATCGTGATTTTTAAAAAAGAATCAAAAAATCGATTTATTTGATTTAAATCAGATTTTTTTGATTTTAATCAAATGTGCCATATTATCCAATTTAGTGACATATTTATTTACATGCTATATCTGTTTTGTGCTAATATATTTGATAACCAATATATTTAATTCAGTAGTGAATTTTTGTTAAAATGAAAAATGAAATATAATGATTAAGAATAATTTTGAAAAAATCAGTGCTAAATAGTGATGTTTAATTAATTATATACAGGGTGAGTCATTAGTGCGGGATCGATCGATTGAGGCTAAACGGCTTGAGACATAGTTGATTCAAACGCTATTTTATACAGATTTTTCTTCCGAACAATAAAAATATTTTCATATATACAGGGTGAGTCACATCTCTGGAACTAATGGCAACTTTTACATTATAAATACAACACCCCATTTTTATTTAATATTTTTGACCGCCTTAATTTTAGCTTTGCATCAATATAAAATACTACAGGTTTTTATACGGCATTGTCAAAAAAATTTAATTTTCAAAATGTTTCAAGGTTTTAAGTCTTTATTTAAAAAATTCTCCTGAAGTTATTTCGAAGTACAGAGTTGTAATTTGGTATGGACATGCAGAAAACATTGCTCTATTCGCTCGATATGAAAAAATTTGAATCACACATACAGGGGTGTTCATGAATAGGTGGCAAGTTCTATGATTTTCAAAAGCTCGTAACTCGATTTTTTCAAATGCAAACCCCTGTATTTTGTTTATGTCATCGAATTCGTCTTTAAGAGACCTTAATTTTTTGTTAAGTATGTCCTATGCCCAAAACTCGTACTTTTCGAGATATTCGACATTTTTCTTCAAATCTTTATTGAAGCAAATAGAGTGCCGTGGAAATCGAACTGTTCACTTCGCTAACGTCAAAAACTTGTCATTTATTTCTTGAAATATTGCATTAGAACAATGAATTTTACTTTACAAGAGCAAATTGATATGGTTTATTCTCCATTTAGTGTAGTATTTAATTACTATTAATAGTAATAAAATTTTGTTTTATTATAAATATTATACTGTACTCATATAATCAGTGATTTAAATTGATGAAAAAAAATCTCTTGATTTAAATCGTGATTTAAATCGATGATTTTTTTTTTTAAATCACTTGATTTAAATCATGATTTAAATCGTGATTTAAATCGTGATTTAAATCAATTGATTTAAATCTGCTGAACCCTGGCTTTAAAATATAACGAAGATGGGCAAATTTTTACAATAGGGTTTTGAGCTAGATGGTCGTTTTGAACTTATTTAAATATGTATGTCTGGTTTGTTTATTACCTCAATCAAAAGTAAATAAAATGTTTTGTATGTTTTTTGCAGGTTTTAGAAATTGAAATTTAAAACTGAATGATTTAACCAATCTGTCATTATATTTGCAAAAATATAGAAAACTTGTAGCATGAGTTTATTACAAAACATCTATACGTGGGTACCCGATCATTGAACAACGTTGTGAATTTCGGTTATTGACATGAGGGTTTTAAACAAGTGCTTAAAACGAAATGATCTTGCGATCATAAGTTTTAGTCTTTATGAATTTAGCCATAGCCCACGATAGTGTTCCCCTTTGCAAACTGTGGCAAGTTATGGAGACCTAAGCATTAACAAAATCTGTCTACATGTTTGAAGCCTTTACGATAACATGACAAGTTTTTTGAAAATTTAACAGCAAATATCTCGTAAATTTATAATTGAGAAAGGATTCAGACAAGAATGCTGTATGCTCTGTGCTGTGTAGGTACAGGTAGGGTGTAGGGTATATTTAAATTTTTAAATGGGGAAAACTGGAGTTAAATTACTTTTTAATCTAAGGCGGTTACGGTAATCTTTCTTCTTAATTTAGCTTAAAATGACATGACTGTTTCTTAATCAATCGTAGAATAATGAAATAGGATTAGCCTTTATGAGTCAAAAAGCGTTCACTTCTTAAAACGACCAAATATGATAATTAGTTGCAAAATCGTGGAAAATAAACATTATCGTTGTATTTGTTTTATTATTTCCAGTGTCATTTGCGATAGGAAACACTTAAAATTTAATATACAAACTAATGACGACATCTGGCGTATACTACGACGCGTGCTTCGCCGACTTTATTTATAGTGCAAACTGCAAAGGTACGAATTACGATGTGTACACGTGAAGATAACAAAATTTCACGTGCACAGAAATACTTGGACTTCAAATGTAATAACTGGCAATAATTATTTCTTTAAAACAGAATCGATAATCGTGTTTATTCTACAATATTTGTGTACTTATGTTTTGATGAGCATGCTTTTTAAATACAATTAAATATTCCTAGTACCGTTCAAAGTAGTTCTTATGACTTATCGTAAAGTTATTTAGTTATGTTTCATTTTAACCCTTGAGCAGACGCGCCCTTTATTTTTACATGAACGGGCTTGGCGCGCGGCGTACTTTGTCCATATAGCATCTTATAAAACAAATAACTGTTGTGTTTGATAATATTACTGTTCTTTTGAATCAATATGATCTTTTATGTCTTAAAAATACAAGCTTTAATGATCTTTTCGTTAAACAAAATATTATACAGGGTGGTCCACTTTTTTGTAGAAAGACTTCAGTTTTAAGGATCAAATATTTAGTGACCACATGCTCTTATATATTTTGTTCCCGATAGAATTATAATACACAAAGAGGCAATGAAAAATAATTGTTTTATTATAATTTGGCATGCGATTCAGTAGTGATAACTCCTAAACCTTTCAAATAAAATGCTTAATGGGATTAACCTGGCCAATTTTGATCGCCATTAATATAAAGGGTGATCCACTTTTTTTGTAGCAGGACTTTAACAGTCGATACAAAAACTCATTTTAAAGCGAATATTCAATATCAACATTGGTCCATAAACGCTTCATTTTAAAGATAGAGGGTGCTAAAATTTTCGAAGAAATATCGATAGTTTTTACCGGTTTCCCAACCAGTTTGCGATATTTTTAGATAGAATTTATGAGCAAATTTTTCGCGAGAATACTAAAATAAATCAAATTCCGCGCCAAACGGTGGCAGATACAAAAAAAGTTAAGAGACACTTGTTGTTTAGAATAAATATTCTATCCAAAAACCAGTTCAAGTTTGATTTTGAACAGGGTCGTACTAGTTTTTTTTATAAAATTTATTGTAACGGAACCCCCACAACTCCACCACTGGTTTCTTGTGATATTCTCACCGAATGTAGTAACCTGTAAGGTGGTGCTGTATACCAAATTTGGTTTAAATATATCAACTGGTTGGGAAACGGTTAAAAATTGTAGACATTTTTTCGAAAATTTCAACACGCTGTATATTTAAAATGAAGCGTTTATGG
Source organism: Elmis aenea (assembly GCA_947652605.1). Taxonomy (NCBI): domain Eukaryota; kingdom Metazoa; phylum Arthropoda; class Insecta; order Coleoptera; family Elmidae; genus Elmis; species Elmis aenea. The sequence goes on from OX393580.1 coordinate 24,113,906, forward strand.
ACACATGTTGATATGGAATATTCGCTTTAAAATGAGTTTTTGTATCGACTGTTAAAGTCCTGCTACAAAAAAGTGAACCAACCTGTATTTAAAAAATGAATCAATCAGTGGCGCACTAGCAGTGTCCGGCGCCTGTGTGCAGAACTTTAGTTGGTGCCTATATCCAGATTTTTGTACCAAAAAGTTAACCCAAAAAAAAAAAACGTCGCCACTTGGTGTTTTGCAGCCCCATGACATGTAATAAAAACTGCAATTTGGTCTGCGCCACTGCCTGCGTCTACCTCTCGCCCAAAATACAAAATCACTTTATAAAAACGTATTAGTGAGTACAAATGAAATACGAAATATATTAATTATAAATATATTGAACAAACACTAGAAATACAATAAAATAGTACTGAGTAATTCTGGAAGCATTTTTATCTCTTTTTTCTTCCCGTTTTCTTTTATTTGTTAAATTTTGATACCCGGAAAGTTTACTTTTATTATTATTACGATAAATGTACACGAGAAAAGAATGAATAACTTACCTTAGTAGCTCTTAATTCAAATAAATTTACTATTACTTCTATTGTTCTTATTATTATTTTATTATTGATGCACTGCACTGTCTTATGTCTAAAAAAATTATTGATTCAATCAATAATACTATCAAACAGAAGTTATTTGTTTTTAAAGATGCCATGAACAAAGTACGCCACAGCTCGGGCGTGTGAAAAAATGGGCACGCCAGCTCAAGGGTTAAATTGTTAGTATCAGACGTTTCATCGGATTCGGACCATCATCAATCTAGTTGGTGGTACATTTTTTTTACTAGAAAATGGTACTTAGTATAGTATTCCATTAATCAACTTCAAAATTAATTTCCAAATACATAATTAGGGTTATTGTAGTGAATTTCTTTTTAAATTTTAAATCAGAATAATATTTGCAAATTGTTGTTCTTAAAATAATCGAGATGTTACTTATTAACATAAAATTAAAATTATTAACATAAAATAGATATCAAAAAGTTGTAAAAATTGCTCTGTGCATCTAACAACCTTAATAGTTATAAAGAAATCGTTTTCTATTAATTTAAAAAGAGCATGTGACGAAATCTAAAATTAAATCAGTCCGCAAAAATCGACTAGTCACGCATATTTACTATTTTTTAAGAAACAATAACACAAATTTTGCAATCAAGTCACGTTGATATTGTCCAAATAATTAATCATAACACTAATGTCCCCATTGTAATCAATCTTTTGTGAGTTAATCAGTTTAACGTGGGCAAAATTATGCGAAACAATATTGCACTTGCTGACCGCGTGATCATGAAAAAAATAATTAAATTACATTGCAGTACCTAAATAAGCTTAAAGTTTCTCAAAAATTTAAGAACATTTTACGAAATATTACGCAGTCACGTCTGTAAAACGTGATTATTGATAACAGATTCGCGTGTTTGTAGCCGCTAATATTTTGTTGGTATGACGTTTCGAGACGTCATAATACAAGGAAGCCACGCCGCGAGCGACTGATGGTCTTAGAGATGGGTACGTGAAATTGAAAAATCGTTGAAACGCCCCCAAAATGTATATTTATCATGTCACGACCTAGCAACTAAAGCAATCTATTTTAAAATGATAACGTCAAAAAAAACACCAGTAATGTTAATGGTTACAATTTTACAAGAAATAATTACTTAGTGTATAAAACGATGTTATTTAGCTTATAATCTAATTTTATATAATTTGGGAACGTGAAAGGTAAAATCTTCGGAAAAAATTGAACATGATATTGCACGAGAGAGCTAATTGGCTAACATTATTTTTAAAAAACCTATGTATAATTTTCGTACTTCAAATTGAGCTGTCTTAGTACCCATGGCATTCTGCTTCCACGCAAAGTTTAGGTGTGAGTGATTTTAAGCACAGACTGTTTTCAAAGAATGTTTAACGAGACGTATACTCACAGTAAAATTTAACAAACTAGGCAAACAGAACATTTTTATCCCAAAAATATAAATTTAATAAATCTTCACCAACTTTATTAGTGAAAAATAGTGATATATCTAAGATTTTAATAAAATACCATTAGTTATTTGTCAGCAATGCTCTAAGTTGCTCTATAATAGTACAGGGTGGTCCAAATTCGATGGGATTGCATGGGTATCTCGGTTAATATTCAAGATAGAGAAACGGTTTAATTACCAAAAATCTGCAGTTTTTTGAGGCAAAATCAGGACCGTTTTCAAAAATATTTCATCATTTCCGGTTTTCGAGTTATTAAATAAAAAGTGTTTTTTTGTCATATTAATAATGTGTCACATCTCCGTTATTGTTGTAAATATCGAAAGTATTTATAAAGAATATTTTAAGACATTTTTATGTTTAATTTGGTTATCTCTAAAAAAACTTTTTTACGCTCGCCGTTAAAACGTTATGACACAAACTTACCTTTTTTTAAATGGGAGCGATAGTTGGCTATGGCCTATTTAAATTCCTTATGGTTTTCTTATTCCTAATATATAAAGGTTGATGTACCACATGAGTTTTATAAGGTTTTACACCTAGTTTTTTGTTTGTTTTCATAGCCTACTATGATTTTCTTAAAACAAAACTAAAAAACCTTCCTAACTTGCGTATTATTGAAAATAAATACATCAATCCTTATATATTTGAAATGAGAAAAAAATAAGGAATTTAAATAGGTCATAGCCAACTATCGCTCCCATTTAAAAAAATGTAAGTTTGTGTCATAACGTTTTAACGGCGAGCGTAAAAAAGTTTTTTTAAGTGTAATCAAATTAAACATAAAAATGTCTAAAAATAATCTACATAAATATTTTCGATATTTACAACAATAACGGAGATATCACACATTATTAATATGACATACACTTTTTTTCAATAACTCAAAAACCGGAAATGATAGAATATTTTTGAACGGTCCTGAGTTTGCCTCAAAAAACTGCACATTTTTGGTAATTTAACCGTTTCTCTATCTTGAATATTAACCGAGATAACCATGCAATCCCATCGAATTTGGACCACCCTGTACTTGTCTTGTATTTAGCTGTTTTTTATATCTCTAATGGTTTGTAAATCGTTTATGGTTAGTTTCCAATGTGTGTTTGAAATGATTTCTTAATCTTACCTACCTAAGAGACAAAAATTCTTGGTTTTGGTAACTTGTTGCTTTAAAAGGAGTAGTTTTTTATTAAAAGTATTATACAGGGTGTGTAAAAATTGGCGGAAGGGCTACACGGAGCGATGTTCTTCGTAAAATTCCAAGTCGAAAATCTTAATACGAAAATGTTGTACCATGCTTCCTATGGCCTCAGGAACCATTTAAAGAAAAAAAAATTGGCAACATTGCATACATTGATTTGCGTTTGGACATTTTTTTATCAGCAATTTTTACTTAGGTATTTACATTTTTGTTCGAACTGAAAGCCTTAAGTTCGTAAACATAGCTGCAAACTTTTGGGTATCGTAAAACACAAACAAGAAATAATTACGAGAAAAACAGAGATGACAGCTAAGGACAATGTTGCCATATGTATTACTGTCATTAAAATCAGTGATTTACATATTTTCAACACCAATTTTTGAAAGGAAGAACACAATATCTAGGAAAAAATACTATTCGAAATCTATTTTTATTCCAAATTGCAGCTTTTTCATTTGCAAGTATTAAATAATGACGCCTATTAAAGGACTAAATGTCAAAGCTTTGAGGACCTCTTGCAGACACAGCAAGCGTGATTGATACAACATTTTCGTATTAAGATTTTCGACTTGGAATTTTACGAAGAACATCGCCCCGTGTAGCCCTTCCACCAATTTTTACACACCCTGTATAGTGCAACAAATTATTACCGTGGACAGTATAAAATTGTAGAAGAAACCATACCATGAGTATTTCTAAACTGTTCAGTTTCTTTTCAACACTTTATGATCATGGAAAAGTTTGTCTACTTGATTCAAAATTTTGACGGTGTCTTATTTTTAATCGGGTTGTAAAATATTTCAATAATTAGCGAAAATAGAGATTAAATATTTAAATGCTATAATCTGAATTAACAAAAAATATAACGCGTTTAATGCAATTTTGATTTTCTCCTAAACTTTTAAGCACTGCTTAAATTTTCTGCACATTATATCGAGATTTACAAATTTTAAATTATTTTCCTAAATTTAAAGATATTGATTATGGATGGTTCAAAAACAAAAATGTTAGGAATTCACCAAAACACAATTTACATAAATTTTCATACGCATAAAGGTCTTTTTACGACTATATTTAATATTTAACGTTATCATAAATAAGCCTACTAAGTTGTTTTTAACTTACATTAGCTGCATTGTTTTAAAGTTCACGGCCAATTGAGACATCGTATTTTTTTAGACTATGTACTCGCTTACTGATTATAAAAAAAATCAAAATGCAGCACAGTGAGATGAGTCAGAGGATCTTCTCTTGCGTGGAATTTTATTATGTTTAAGTCATAAAATATAAAACAACACTGAAAAAAAAATTATTTTGATTATTTTTCATCCAAATTTCTGTTCAGACAAAAAATTATATTTAAAAAAATGTTCGCACTCGAATTTGTTAAACAAACAGTTCCAGAGTAAATGCGTAGGTAGTTTTCAAGTCTACCAATAGTGAAATTAAAAAAAGGCGAAGAAGGATAAACGCAGAAGAAAATTTCGTTCTCAATCTTTGTTTCAAATACATCGTTTTAACAGAAGGGTTTCATACAGCACTACTGGTCTTGAAGGCGTAAGGCTTCAAATATTCTTTTCCACTTCTTTTGTCTTTTAAAATTTTCTTCCATTCTCGCATCTGGAGTTGCATAACAACTTCAGTTACTGCCCCCATCCATCTCATCGGCGGTTGATATCTTTTTCTCTTTGTGCCTACTTCACTTTCTAGTAACATGTTTGTTATTTTTTCATCTTGTAATCTGTTAATATTGTGAAGGTTGTTGTTTTCCGTCGATCATACACTTCCATGCCTTCCTGATTAGTTTTTCTTCTCCACCTGTCCTCTGATTTTATGCCTCCATATGTTTCTCTGAGTATCGTTCTTTCCCATACTTCCAGTTTCATTTTTAGATCTTCATTGATAATCCAAGTTTCGCATGCATAGGGAAGTGTTGAACGGATTATTGCATGACAAATTCTTACTTTTACTTTCCCGAGCACTTTTGTGGACTTTGGCTTCGTTGTAAAAGCTCTAACATTTTTATTTCCTGTTGTCTATCGTTTATTATTTTCTTATTATTCGTAATTTCTATCCATTAGCTACAATTCTAGGTATTCTAAGCTTAAACTATCTAATTTAAAATTATATACCTTTGTTTTGGGTATTGTTAAAGTGCTAATTATTCATGTTAAACTGACACGTACTGTTTTATTTATCCTGAAATTTTAAGCAGTTTAAACTTCGTGTAAATTTTTTTTAGTCCATTTAAATCAAATAAGACACGAGGGACAGGCATACTTATTTAGTATACTTTTTCACAACATAATTTTAGTATATATATCCTTTTAACGTGTGTACAGCAACATCACCATTTTTTTAATCTAGACCTTGAAAATGAAGACGTTGTTATTCTTTGTAGTAATAATTTTATACACTTACACAGACCCTGTGTGTGTTACTGTGTTATCCATGACCTCTTATCTGTTTCTATTTTATATAAAAAAGTCAATAGCGGATATCAATTTGAATATGTTTATTTATAGAAGTCTGACATTACTTGTTTACAATAATTTTTAATGTTAGCTATGCGATAATATAAAATTTGAATGAGTCGTAATATAGTTATTTATATTCAGTAAGTAAACAAAGCACTAAATGGTTTTAAAAATTATCGAATTGTGACAGAAATTAAACATAGGAGGTAGGGCGAGTACAGATCCGGCGTTAAACGAAAAAACCACTTAAAATTTTAAACTTATTGGCTAAAAATTAATCAAAAAATGTTGATTTAAATTTTTAAAAGTATCGTTAAGGGCGGGGGGGCTCAACCGTTTGAAAATCTCGGGACAGTTTGAAAATTTGGTACACGTCGTTGGCCCTACAACACCTTTTTTTGTTTGAATTCAGAAGTAACATCTAAGTGAAATTATTTTGAATAAACCACACGAAAACCCTTGCAGTGTTTTTTCATGCACGTTTCTTTAATGTGATTTTATCAGTTTTTTGACCTAAAAATATTTCTGTTTCTGAATGACTCCATGTAACAACTTCTTTTGTTAACCGAATGTTAATCGAGACATGAATGAAGATACTGTCGCCCATCGTTTCTTTAAGTATAATATTCTATACAAGAAATCCAATTCTCCTTTTTACATCTACTTTCAATTGAAATGCCACTTTAATCGTTACATTTAATAAAAATTGAAAGATTATGTTTATTAAACAAGTTAAAATATCAGGGTTATGAGTGTAACGAGTATTTTTCTGTTTCAAGTTTGTGAAAATTGTGTATAATCAATTTAATTAAACTGATTATGTTGATGTCGTAACACGAGAAATCGATCATTCTTGAATAAACAAAAACAATACTCCTAAAATGGTAGTGAACGACTAATCTGACCAAAACAATGGATAAATGTTTTTAAAGTGCATGTGGGACAGTTGTTTTCGAAATTTTGCGTTTGTTATCAAATTTTATAAGTCAGTATTCATTTGTTTGTAGTAAATAAATGCTAATCATTAAAAATATGATTGATTATGAACAGTTGTTTTCAACCAACTCAAATTACTTAAAACGTGTTTCAAACGATTTTTTTCAAAATTTGGAAGAGCTGTAAAAATGGTCTTAAGTCGTTTTTTAAACAAAGAAAAGTGAAAACAAATGCAAATGCAAAGGTCTTCAACACTTTTGGAAAATATGAAAATCTGTATAAAAAATAATATTTTGTTCTATTATAATAAATAAAAAGTTATAGTAGCTTTCTAAATTTTAAAAAACGATAAAATTTTATTTTTCGTCTGTAGTGCCAATGTGGAAAGCGATATAAAAAATGTGATTACATAGACGTCATTTTCTCAAAAAATTAGCGCAAGAGACCCATATAAGATTATCGCTAACTATTATGGTAACCGAGATACTCCGTAAAACATTCGAATTTGGTCCACCCTGTTGTATATAGCATTAAAAATTAGACTCTAACAAAAAAAAAAAACATTTTGTAGGATTTCAATCTTCAGCGATAACTTATCAAAAAGAAGCAACACAAGTGTTCTCTAATTTACAATACCTTGACAATATTAAAATAACCTACATAAATAATCCATGCAAATTTTTTTCAACGTAACCAAATACGATTTTTTTTCTACACCCTATAATTATAAATAATTTATTGTAATAGCGTTGCAAAAAAATTATTACAATATTCATTCAACATCTATTACAACTGTTTATGCGAATTCCAGTCCAGGTTTGTCGTCTGAACCAGATTTTTCCAGTGCGCCACACGCGCATAAATTAATGCAAAATGCAGATTGTTATCTTTAACGGTAATAAATACGACGAATAAGTGCCAAGTCTAAAATTCCAGTTTTGAATTCTAACATTTCCAAAGCACAATACAAATTTAATTAATAAACGTGCAACATTAATCAAAACGAGAAAAAATTAACAAGTTTTTGTTATTGAAATAGTAAATTTTAATGTTTTTTATGAATACTTATTTTTTCCAAACGTATTTTGATTGTCTTAAAAGATTTTTTTGTATGGACCGTTGGGAAATTTACAAAAAAAAAATGCCTTCTAAATTTACATATACAGTGATGCGCAAAAGTAAGGAAACAGACAAATATCTAAGGCATCAGTAAAGATACCACAATGAATGTTGGGATCTAAGCGTTATTGCATTTTTTGAAGATGACAATATTATGGTTGCAATACGACTTCCGGGAACCGACTTACTTTGAAATTTTAAATGGAACACCCTGTATTTTTTATTTTTGTATTCCTTTTCAAATTTACTTTTAAATGTATTAGGTGATATGAATTGAAAAGATGACGACCATAAGTTGTAAGGTAAATAACTTTAACGGGTTTAGTGGTCTTATTAAGACCACTAAACCCGTTAAAGTTATTTACCTAGGTGATATGTATATACAAAATTAGCCAAATGTCGGTTATTTTTAGCAACAAATATATAAAACTATATATTTTTAAAAAGCTAAATAAATTCTCTTTTATATAAGGCCATGACCAACTAGGGTTTCTGTTTAAAAAAATATAAGCTCACTCATCCTCAAAATTCAAGGTCACTAAAAAAAATTAATTTTTTTTAATTAAGCATAAAAATCTGTGCCAAAAATAATCATAACATTTTGTTCTATTTTAATAAATAAAAAAATTACAGGAAATTTTCAAAAATAATGAAATTTTACTTTTGGTCTGTAGGGCCAAAATGTAAAGCGATATAAAAAATCTGAATACACAGGCGTTGTTTTCTCAAAAAAATAGCCTAAAAGACCGATATCAGATTTTCGCTAACTATTACGGTAACCGAGATACCCCGTAAAACATTCGAATTTGGTCCACCCTGTATAAATTACTTATAATTATATTTTAAAATGTACTGATGAATTTACTTAAAATAAATAATAATAAATAAAATAATAAAAATAAAACATGTTATATAAATTACTTATATAATTACTAATCAATTTTCTTAAATCACTGTCTTATCAAACATCGGTCCAGTAAAACTCGTGGTATAAAATCAAAGTAAGTCCGTAGTTTTTATAAACTGTTAATTTTGAAAGTGGCTTAAGTCACTTTCAGTAATGAAAAATAACGATTCGTTGACGACTATTTGAAATATGTTTACCCACTGCGAAAAATATAAGTAGCCGAGATAACAAATACAATTGAAATTTCTCTATAGTTAGCAAGCATAAATATTTTTATGCACATTAAAATGCAAAACAATATCTCAAAATAACATAAAAGTGACTTACGCCCCTTCCATAATAAACGGTCCAGATAAGACGACTTATAACGCTCTAAAAAATTCATAAAGTGCTGGTTGTTCTATAACTATGTCACTTGCAATTATGAAGTAGCCACAATTCGTAAGAAACCTAATGCGGTTTTGATTTAAATATTTTAAAATTACAGTTTGTGAGTAACAATTCGCTTTGGCACATTTATATTATTATTAATAAAAAAGGTAAAGTGAATAATAAATATCAAATTTGCACAGGTAAATTTAAATTGGCAATTAAACTAGCTAGTCATGAAACATATAGTTACTGCAAGATTTATCGATATTTGTTATGTTTACAAATTGCTATTTACGTCAACAATCCATTGAATTCTCAATTCTGTAATTATTACCAATCATTATGACTTTAATTTATGACGAACGTAATCCAAGTTATTTTTTTAATTCTACCTTGCGTAAAGCTACATGTTTAAAATATTTTAATTTGTTTTAAGTTATATTATAGTATTTGTATTTATGATAGTTGTAAGCAATAATAAATATTGTTTATAAAGCAAACAGAGTCTGATAAATGATGTTTTCATCGTGTTTTTTTGCGGTCTAGTTTTATACTGGTTTTTCGTGATCTACTGCAATACACATAAACAATTCTACAAACCTGGATAAGAGAACTTTTATTTATTACTGACTTTATTAATCAATTTTGTATGCTTGAATGTAATTATAACATACAAATGATAAAAATATTGTGCTTTAGGAAATTCAACAAAAACTTGAACACTTATACTCTGTCTAAGATTATACATACTTATACCTACTTATACATATTATCATCTGAAATAATATGGTCGGATTCAGTTAAACAGCTAAAAATATTGTTGGTAGATTTCTTATATCTTTAAAATGGATATAATTATACTTTCTTATAAAACTTCCTTAACATTTGTTTTTTTTTTTTTTGTTCAACAGATTCAATCGTTCCGAATTAAAGGTGAGCGAAGAGTCACGACCAATTACTCTTTCATTTTTTTCGAATTCACTCCTATATTTCTTTTGTTTATGAACAGGCATTTTGAGATATTTAAATATGAATAAAAATAAAGATATTTATTTTATTAAGGCTTGTTTGTATAACTCCTAGATGAACTTGTAGACAGGCATGGCAAATAGGATTTGATCAGTGTGCCAAAATAAGATAAAATTTAATACAAATTTTTCCCCGTGCCAGTACCTAACCTAACCTAACCTAACCTACCTACTAGAAACAACCGTCAGTTATTTGTTCAGTATTGCCAACGTCATGATTTTATGTGTCACTAAATACATATGCAATCAAAAGTTCCGTGCATCGCTACAGTTGTTATTTTATTTGTATAGTAATGATCAAATTATTGTATCGATATAAGAAGAGTTGTTATTTTCTGGTATTTTTAATTGTTTGATATTTAAATAACATGTAGTTGTAGATAATTAGCATACTAATTAAAAATAAATAAAACATTTCGAAAAAGTTTAAAATTTTAAAAACAAATTTATTCATAGAATTCTTTAGGGTGCCGTCGAAAATCTCTCGTGTGCCAAGTTTGGCACGCGTGCCACCTATTTGCCATCCCTGTATGTAAACGAAACATAATTTAATTAATAGATATGAGTTACCATTTTCTTTCTCAATCAAGGTTTACCTAAAAAACTATTTTTTATTTAACAATTAATGAAAGTGTTTTGTTTGTAAACAACTGGTTAGCGTTATAATTGTTTTAAATTAAATAATTATTGTAATCTTCCAACTATTCATAGCTTGTAGACGACTTGATGTTTTTCAGGGTCATATTCTTATCCTTGGTAATGAATCATTTGTTGTGTCAAACACTAATTTGTGTATTTGAATGTTGTCAGGCTTTGTGGCCTTTCATTACTTGATAATGACCAATTTAGATAGTGCATCCTCTAATGTAAAGAAACTAATAATGGGTTAACCACTCTGGCCTGTAATAAGACGATTAGTAAATGATTAAACGTCCGCGTTATGACCTAGTAAAAAGTATTTGGATAAAGAAACGACTTCTTGAAACAAACTACATGATTTTTTTAAGGGGGTATATTATGTGTTTAGGCTTTAGGATTAACAATTTCAAACTGTAGATAATTTGATTATTATAAACTGTGTAACTTAAGCCAAAATTTTTACCAAAAAACTTAATTTTAATAATACACAAAAACAAATAACTGTAGCAAAACAGATCAACATTTTTTTAATATAAAATTCCAAGAATATCTAACATTGTACAAGGAAATTTAAGACTAAAAATAGTACCACAAAGAGTTAAAAATAAATTATATCCAAGACGTTTTAATTATTTACATAGTCTACTAATAAATTTAACTCCAACAAAAATTGTGTACTTGCAACGTTTTTATAAGTACGTCCTATATTATATTAACAATGACAAAACAACATCTTTCCTCCACTGCATTATGCAACTTGCAGTAGAAATTTTTTAATATTAAAAAAAGTTGTTTTACACGTTTTTTTATTGTTTTTTACATATTTTACTCTATCCAGAAGACTATTTTAATTAAAATTGTAATTGTTTATTTGAAAATCTATAATCTATTAAATACTTTAGTTTTTGAAAATTTTACAATACAAAAAGTAGTAAAATACTATACAGAGAGAGACCCCAAATATAACTACCAGCTCCAACAAATCTATATATTATTCAATTTTTTTTTAATGACGCCAGCATACGGTTTTATTGTCAGTCAGATAAAGTAATATTGTTAGTTTTTATAAACATTATAATGCTTTTTATAGCAATTGTTTCAACAATATGCCAACATTTGTAAGGTATTAGTAAGCCAAGAAGAGACGTATTTTATGCTTAAATGAAAGTTTGTGGCAAGGTTTTTTCAGAATGATAAAACTGAATAAAATAATTCCAAAAATAAGTTCTATTGGTATAAGAAATTTTCGTAAAAAATCTTTATTTGGCCGAAAATACAAGATTTACTCACTGATTTGGACTCAAGACTTTAATGTCATTGAAAACAAATTCAATAACACATTTTTAATATAATTTCGAGCCAATTTTTATACCCTTTCAAGCAGATTTTTCCCCACTTGATAGTATATAAGGTTGGTTGGATTTATTAATTCTAAAAATAAACAAAATAAGGTGAAAATGGACCACAGGTATATTAACAGAAATCACTTTAAACTATGTTCCTATCATATGGAAAACAGCCGAAGTAATAATGATACCAAAACCGGGGAAACCGATCGATATGATTACATCATATAGACCAATTTCACTTCTACCTATAATATCAAAGCTTTTTGAAAAGCTGCTATTAAAAAGGATGAACATCATAATCAAGAGAAAACAACTTATTCCACCACATCAGTTTGGATTTCGTGATAAACACTCCACCGTAGACCAGGTTCATCGAATAATAAATGACATAGAGAAGTCCTTAGAAGAAAAGAAAATTTGTTCGGCAACATTCCTCGATGTTGCTAAAGCATTTGACAAAGTCTGGCATAAAGGATTACTCATGAAATTAAAGAAAATGCTTCCTGTTCAATATAGTCAGCTCCTGGAGTCATATCTATCTCAGCGAAAATCAAAATGGAAAACTAATACTTAGAACTTAAGTTTATAACAGCAGGTGTACTTAAGGAAGTGTCCTTGGACCGGTATTGTACCTGCTATATACACATGACATTCCAGAAACAAAAAACGTAAAACTCGCCACATTTGCTGACGGCCCCGCAGTTCTAACTACGGGGGTAACCATAGAAGAAATAACAGAAAATCTTCAAAGCGCAATTAATAAAATATATGCATGGACAAAACAGTGGCATATAAAAATTAACGAAGAAGAATCTGTTCACGTTAATTTCACCTACAAAAGAATAAACTACTTATCAGTACAAGAATTATAGAATACAAGATTACGCCATGCGCATGCCGACCATTTTGAAATGACGTAGAGCGTGATGTAGCCTGCAAAGTAAACAACACAAAACTATTGTAATTTGATGTGTTAAGGTGAATGACAAGTGAATGTGATTAAATAAAAAGTGTTTCAGCCACTAATAAAAGTATTTGGAGTTATATAAACAATTTGAAAGAACTATTAGTAATTAAAACATAAAGAAAAATGAGATGTGCTGTATTTAATTGTTCAAACAACAATGACTACAAAAACAATGGTATCAGATTCTATAGTTTTCCGAAAGACCCTGCGTTATTAAAAACATGGATTCATTTTTGTAAACGCAAAGACAAATTTAATCATGTTACATCGCGAATTTGTTTTCTTCATTTTAATCCAGACGATGTACAAAGGAATCTGCAATTTGAAATGGGTAAGATATTACTTATTTTGCGTGAAAATAAATACACACGAAGTATTTATGTAATATATGATTTTAGGATTATGTAAAAACAATAGATACCGATTGAAGCCAGGGACTGTTCCAAGTATATACATTGATTTGCAAATTCCCCATGTACCAGTATCTGAAAGAAAAAATAGAGCACAACATCGAGGTACTGCCAAAATAATAAATGAATTGTTAAATGAAAGTACAGAAGTTACCACATGCCAGGTCCAAACGCCTTCATTGTTAGAAGCCGATGAGAACCTGGAAGTCAAGAATGATTGCCTGGAAGTTGATTTGCAAGTTAATGCTTTAACGCTGAAAATTACCAGCTTGGAATATAAAGTGTAAATTTTTATCTTATATTATTTACTACAAAAATCATTTAATTCATAATTTTTTTTTCAGGTGCAACATTTAAATCCATCCAGATCAAACCTGAAAAACCAGGAAACCAATGGGAGATAGAATCTATGGCGTACGATGGCTTAAAAAACTTAGCTGGCTACATTTGTCATAAGTTAAAAAACACGGTTCCGGAAATTTCAATTGACCCCGAACATGACGAATCTTTTACATGGGTTAACCAGTTATCAGAGGGAGGATTGTCAAAGCCAACCAGTGATATGATGGCAAAAATTAATGAATTAGATAGAATATTTAATGAGTTAAACAAAGACTCTTTATATATAGGCAATATGTATCTACAAACATTGTTAGAATTAAGCGAAAAATGTAATATTCATGAAAAAGTTAAAAAATTATTTTTCCGATCACGAATGTATTTTGGAATTCGATTATTAAATCAACAACTAATAGAAAATGCAAAATCAAAGAAAAGAAAATTCAATAAAATTATAAATTAAACAAAAAACTTTTATTTTATTTATAAAATACATTTTATATCGCCAGAATACTGAAATATTTGTATCATTCGCATATTTGCTCACAAGAATGATACTATTATGTCATTTTTGTATTGCTCATGCATATACTGGCATCACGCGTGACGTACATGCGCAGTAAAAACGAGTTTGAAACTCGGGAAGGCGTAATCTTGTATTCTATAATTCTTGTTACCAGTATATCTAAATAATAATATAATCCCTTGCTAAATATCTTGGCCTAAACTTAGAAGTCAAGTTAAAATGGAAGGAACACGTAAAAAAAAACAGAACAGTTGAAGATAAAGTATAGAGATATGAATTGGCTGATAGAAAAAAATTCCCAGCTTTCTATCAAACACAAGCTGCTCCTATACAAACTACAAACAGGTGCTCAAGCCTGTTTGGTCATATGGCCTACAATTATGAGGCTGTACCAAAAAAAGAAACTACAGCTGTCTTCAAAAATTCCAAAACCGTGTATTAAGGAGCATAGTAAATGCTCCTTGGTATGTTCGGAACAGCGATTTACACCGGGAACTCGAGGTTGAATATGTCCAGGAAGAAATTAAAAAAGCTGCCAAAAGCCATGATGAGAGGCTCCACAGACATTCCAACATTGGTGCTCTAACTTTTCAATAATCAAAAGCTAGTGCGTAGGCTCAAAAGGATTAAACCCTTTGAACTTGTGTAGACTGAATGCCTGAAAGTGTACAAAAGCAGAGTACAGTGCTATGTAGTCACAGAAGTGTAGTGATTAGATTGTAATCGTGACTAGGATTGACTATTGGCGACATCAGACTCAAAAATAAACGTAGCAAATTAGGTTAAAGTTTAAATGTTTATTAATCTATAGCAGGCCTGGGCAAATGGCGGCCCGCGAAGCATTTTATAAATCATTATTAAAAGCAAAAATATTACTGTTTGTCCAATATAAATTGGCGCATAAAAAGAATTTTAGAAAAAAAAGACGTTGAAAGAATACCGAGTGAATTTCAATTTGAAATTATAGACTTGCAGTGTAATAATAATTTAAAAGATTTATATTGTAGTGAAGAAATATGCTCCTTTTATTAATCTTTGGACTTGGATAAGTTTTCTAATTTAAAAAATTTAGCCCAAAAAATGTTCGTTATTTTTGGACCAACGTACATTTGCGAACAAACATTTTTAATATTAATTTTAACTTTTAACAAAAACCCGTTCAGATCCTGTATTAGTGATGAACATTTACCTAAAAGCAGTTTTAAGAATTTCAACAACAAAATTTTCACCAGACATACAAAAAATTATAAGTGATGCTAAAAAATTTCACTTTAGCCATTAAATTTTGATATGTATAAAAGTTGTATGTTTTGAGAAAATTTCATTCACCTCCAAAAGTTTAGTTTTAATACTTCATACTTCAATGAAAAATTCTATCTTTTGTAAATTCAATGTTATATGCGTTTATACCGGGTGTAAATGAAGTGTGGTACACCCCCTTTTTTCTTTAGTTTTGATTTTAAATAAATGAAATTTTAGACATATGATATGTGCAAAAAACCGAGCTTTTTGAGCCCTTGCACACGTTTGTTTCACTTCCGGTTTCGCCGGAAATGACCCCAACTTTGTTATTTTAAATGGAACACCCTGTATATTTTTATATTTTTGGAAAGAGGAAGTGATTTTTGATACAACTGCACTATTTTCGTTAATTTTTATAACCTCAAAATTTAGTTTTTTATTAAGAGTGCCGTGACCTGCACAAATTGATTTTTATTATGTCAACAATTGTCCAAAAAACGTTTTTGTAAATTTTAAACAATATTTAGGTTACTTTAATCGGCTTTGAAGGTTGCGGAATCGGTTTTTTGACAAAAAGTCAATTTTTTTAAATGGAACCATGCTGGTACTAGCGGTTATTTAAATCAAGCATCTTCTAACCAATCTATCGGTACCAACAACTTGTATTTTTATTAAGAATCTACTTCAAAAATTTCAAATTATTGTGAAAATTTATTAAGAGATCCTTTTAATCGCAGTAATCTAATTGGGTGTAACTGAAATCAGGCTCACCCCTTTTTTTTTCTTTAGTTTTGAATTTAGACTAATGAAATGTTAGACATGTAACATTTGCAAAAAACTGGATTATTTGAACATGGGTACACTTTTGTTTCACTTCCGGTTTCGCCGGAAATGACCATAACTTTGTTATTTTAAATGGAACACCCTGTATATTTTTACATTTTTGGAAAGAGGAAACGATTTTGGATACAACTGCACTATTTTGGTTAATTTTTTTAACCTCAAATAATTTTTTGACAAAAATTAAATTTTTTGACAAAAATAAAATTTTTTATTAAGTGTGCCGTGACCCGCATAAATTAACGCATAAACTAAATTTTATTTTGTCAACAAGTGTCCGAAAAACGGTTTTGTAAAAAAACACAAAAAAAGCATTTGTTTTGTTGCCATTTGGCATAGTCAACTATGATTATTAGGATATCTTACCAAAATCTTACAATAATTTGAAATTTTTAATGCCCGCTCCTAATAAAAATACCAAGTTATTGGTATTGTTGAATTCGCCAGAAAATACTCTATTTAAATAACAGCATGATCTATAGGATTAAGTGCATCACAAAAAAAAACTTTGGAAGTCCCTACAATTAAGACAATTTTGGTCGAAAATCAGTCTTTAAAGAATTCATAAATTCACAAAACAAACTTAAACTTACCAGTATTGGGTTTGTTTTAGTAGACTTATCAAATTTTAATCCTTAAATATTTACTATTCATTTTTATAATTTGTGTAAGCTGTTAAAAAAATTGACGACGGATGGACATATTTTTGTTCTTTACGGTTTGTTATCGAAATGTTATTTCCGTTGTTTGTATATTTTGCAACCAACCATTTATCGCTTGAAGGAAAACCTCTACAATTGCATTAAAAATATTAGGCACCCAGACGTCTATAACCCACAGTGAATCATTGCTACTTAACAGTTAGTTAATATTAATTGAAATATTTTGTAGAATGCTTTATTCATTAATTAAAAAAGTCAACAGTCTCTGCTCTCTTAAAAGGTTACCATTGTCGACTGTAGGTCGCTTTAGTTATTTTTATTTAATCTTCTTATCAAATATACATAGTAATGTTGACGTATTGTTACTTACATATTTGCTTAATGTATGTTTGCACATAAAACCCGTGACTTGGTATCACTAATTTTTATATAAAGTCATTGTCAATTATCGATGTATTAAAAATTTGATAAGCAAATATTGGAAGAGGTACAAGTTTACATGTACGCTATAAGTTGTACAATTTGTCCTTAAAGATACGAGTATGGCGGGTTTTTTCTTCATAGGATTAGTAGTATTGTGGATCCTAATAAACATTATAAAATTGAAAACCTTTGCCAAATTTAAACGTGTGCTTTATCTTCAATAAGAGAAAAGATCGTAATGGTGGCTTCGATTCGAAATAAATTCATTCTGTGCATTTGTATTTCTATAAAGTAAAGACTAAGCATTCACAAACTGTTCAATAATATTTACACTTCTGCTGTACCTGAAAGCCATAGAATTAATTCCGTTGCATGTCCTTGCAATTTATTATTGCCATTTTTTATCACGATCACTTAACATCTACGGAATATTTTTACGGAAGTCGCAACCGGTTTTATCTCGTTTCTTACGAGTATATTACACTCGTGCGTAAATAATAAGTTGAAATTAACTGCGTTTTATTGCAATTTTTTTATGCATATGAACTGACGTGTGAATAAATAAGCGATCCAACCTTTGGCATGTTGCTTGCATAGTTGTAGCTTTAGTGCCGCTAAATCATATTTATTTTGAGATATATGGCATTTTTAAGTACGTTTGTAATTAAATATAGTTTAAAATGATTTAAGTATTTATAAACGTTTTTGGAATGTGCATAAAAAGTGTTCAAAATATGCTAGTTGGGATAAAACCGTTAACTTAAATGACTAATTTGGTTCATTTATGACTGAGGTATTTCAAAACACCTGTGAATGCAGTTAGTTATTGTATGACTTAATTAAATAGATATTTTTCCGTCCAGGACGTAAATAATAGTTCCTGAAAGTCGGAATATGCGCAAACATATCCGCCCATTAAAGAAAAAAGGAGAATTATATATCGATAGGCAATTGCAACAAACAAACAAATAAATTAAAACCGAGACATTTAAACGCACAATAAATGGAAATTTTTTCTCAAGTCCCAAAGTATTAAATACAGGATGGGTCAGTTCCAATGGGATTTTACAAATTTTTTATGGTACCCTAGTTACAAAGAACGTCATAAAGTTTATAATTGATCGATTAATTTATGTCGCCCAAAACTTAAATAATGTATTAAAATTTTAGTAAATTGATGACATTTAGACCAAGTAAGATATTCGTTTAGAAAGGCTAAACCATAATTTAAAAATGAATACAATTTGCAAAATTTTGGACATTAAATGTGTAGTAAATTAAAAAAAAAAAGATTAATTCGTTTGCTTTTTGAGTTGAGAAAAACACGGTTAGCAGTTTTTAATGCTTATGGTAAAAAAAAGTTGACTTCGTTAGCATTCTTATAACTTTCTTTTTGCAGGAGAACTTAAAGTTACAGAACTTCTAGAAATTATTGAATAACAATTGAGAAGCACTACATGTCTTATACGGACTTGACAATTGCCGCTGGTTATTGATTCAGCGTCTTAAGGAAAACATACAAGGTAGGAAATTTCATTATTTGATGAAATGATGTAACTTAAAAATATCACGTGATTTATAAAGTTTGTGCCTAATCTTTTAAGGCTAAATGAGTAAAAATGAGCATGAAAGTACTGTAGGAATTTGTTTTAGTACTAAAAAATTTTGATTATTTTCAAAATTTTTTGATGGAAATGTTTTATTTATTACGCTGTCTTTGTAATTCTTCCCTTGCGCCTAGAGCAGTGTTTCCTAACCTTTTCTGAATCATGCCCCACCTCAACGCCTTAAAGATTTTAATGTCCCCCCCCCTCACATAATAGTCAAGCAAATTCCGGAAAATAATAATATAATTAGGCACTTTAAAAAGAAATATTAGTAAAACTGTTTTTAATTTGACTTTTGTCAATGAATAAAAATTATGTATTACATTTTGTATATTATCGAATATAAATCGAACTCAACTTGGTAAAACAAAAGTTAATTGCTCCCCAAGACATTCAAAGTACCCCCTTGTTGGAAACATTGGCCTAAAGCAGAGGTTCCCAATCTTTTTAAGATATTTTACCGGTTTCCGGTTTGTAGTAGACAATATGGTGGCGTACCAGTAAGTAAATATTTTTGGAAAAACGGGCCCAAAAAAAAAACCTGAATTCTCAAGTGATGACCTTTTTTTTGTCGCTTGACTCTCTCAAATATTTTGTCGAGCAAAAAAAAGACTAATCCTACAATAAAACTTTCCTAAATTCCCAACTGATGACCTTTTTTTAGGTAAATATTTTCGAAACAGAATGCAATGCTATATGTACAATTGTAATAAAAACAATTTAATTCATAAATACTTTTATTACACTAAATATAAATGCATGTGTATCATATACAGGGTGTTTCTTAAATATTGCTAAAAAATTCAGATGGTGATTCCTTATCGAAAATTAAGGGGGGTCTTTCATATAATTTTTTTTCCTTAGATGTCTCCTTTCTGAGTTAAATAAAGGGGGTTGCTTTATTTTATGTCTCAAATTTGGATAAATCTAGAAGATTGATATTTGGTGGATGTTTTATACTTAGTAAAAGGTTTCCCATAGTAATATTTTCGATCATCTGCCACCTTCATAGGGGGCTGAAAAGTGCGACCCCTATTGGTTTTGTTATCAGAACTTTTTGGTAAGTAGTTAAAATTTTGCAATATTATTTTTAAAATTGATTTATTTAGAAACTTTTATTGTTCTTTAGTTGTTCTCGTAAAACCTATCGTTTTTGAGTAACAAAATAAAACAAACTATGGCAATGGCAACCACCAAAATGAGTCGTTTTATCTTGAAATATTTGATGGATCATGACTTGTTTTATTTTTTACTTAAAAACAGTAGGTTTTACGAAAACAACTAAAGAACAGAAAAAGTTTGTAGATAAATCAATCTTCCAAAAAAAAGTTTAAAATTGCAAAAGTTCAACCCACCAAAAAGTTCTGATAAAAAAAAAACAACAGGGGTCGCACTTTTCAGCCCCCTGTGAAGGTGGGAGATGATTGAAAATATTACTATGGGAAACCTTTTAATAAGTATAAAACATCTACCAAATATCATTCTTCTACATTTATCCAAATTTGAGAAATTAAAAAAAAACCTAATTTTACGCTCCTCTTTGGGGGGTATGTAACTTCGAAAAGAGACATCTAAGAAAAAAAAATTATATGAAAGACCCCCCTTAATTTTCAATAAGGAATCACCGCCTGAATTGTTTTGCAGTATTTAAGAAACACCCTGCATAGATAATATAATAATAATTCTAATTATTGTAATTAATGTGAGGGTTGCGCCTGTTTACTTTTTATCAGTGTAGAAATATCATCAGACTCAAAATTAAGCAATGATTGGTTATTTTATTTTCGGTCTGAAATTAGTGAACATCAATCATTTTCGATCACTCGATATAAACCGATAATTATTTTAAATGTACTTACATATGTGTCTACAAATCTGTCACTATCTTCTTCTACAGGCATGTGATATCATCACATAACATAGATGCTATATAAAAAAAAAATTAAAAAATATTATTTCATTTGCTTATCGCGTACCGGTAGCTTGACATTCTCGTACCGGGACCGGTACGCGTACCACAGATTGGGAACTCCTGGCCTAGAGGCTTAACTAAGGCACATTTTTATCTAATAAATTTTCGTTTGGTTTTGAGCAGGGGCGGATCTACATAGGGACTAATAGGGCTTAAGCCCTGGGCCCCCAAGTGTCTAGGGCCCACAAAAATTGGAATATTATCATAAATTTTTAATACTGTAATTAACAATGAGCACTTATCGTATAGTAAAAAATAGTTATTGTTAGTAATATGTACCTATAATAATAATGTTAAATAAACGAAAAGTTGCTGGTTTTCAAACAGGTTTATTCGTTGCAAATTTTAAAAAAGTTCCGACATGTTTCGCCGATGTTATTTTATCGGCATGCTCAGGGCTTGTGTTCTTCTGTTTTCGCTAATCTTCTTTGTTCTTTGATTACCTTCTTGAGATGTTCGGTGATGTTATTACCATATTTTTGAGAGATTTTCTTGAAAAATGACATTTTGAAGTTGATTTAATTACTTTGACCAGATGAGATTGATTGATAAAGTTGGTTTCTCCTGTTGTTTGATTATAGGTTAAATAAACGAAAAGTTGCTGGTTTTCAAACAGGTTTATTCGTTGCAAATTTTAAAAAAGATCCGACATGTTTCGCCGATGTTATTTTATCGGCATCCTCAGGGCTTGTGTTCTTCTATAATAATAATGATAATTTATAGTATTATTTATTTTATTTTAATCAATGTAATATAATTCAACACCATTTCAAAAATAAATATATTTCTACTATGATTTTGATGTTATTAAAAATGAATTTTAAACTCCAATTTAAAGATTCTTAATCTAACAAAAAATGGAGCCCTGGGTCCCGAAAAAGCTAGATCCGCTCCTAGCTTTGAGGATTCCTAAAATTTTACTGCACAACATTTTCATCAAAAATAAGTTTAAGGGCAAAGGGCCGAGTAGAAACCTAGTGGTACCAAACCAAACCTAATAAAAAGATTTTAGAAAACTTTTGTAAGATGTTTACAAAAAGCGCAAATAGTGCTTAAAACAGATTTTTTAAAAAAAAGTTACTCATACACAATGGCTGTATGTAGGTACACAACTAATTTAGTGTACTTAAACCTTTTTGCTATATTGTTGGGAAAACAACACATAGCTTTTTGCTTACACGTAGATATCTGTTCAGCAAAATGTGCTATTAGGACGTTTAAAGCTTTATGCTAGATGTTTAGGGAAAGCGTAGATAATGTAAGACGTCTTTTCTGTCCTTAGTCCATTAACCGTCAGGTGTAGGACTGATAAGTTGAATTGACTGTGAATTTCTATACTCTCCTATTTTGTGCTAATTTTTTAATCTTCTCCCAGTTTATGCTTTTCTCCGTTTCTGCGTTTTTACGTCCTCTTGTCAGCCTATTCGGAGTCTAAATCTTCTTTAGTTTTCCTTGGTATCGTTTCATATGTTTTCCTATTTAGACTTTACGCTGACATTCTGCTTATGACACCTAACGAACCTAGCTGCTTTTCTTAAATTTGTTTCCAACGGCTTCATCTTTAACTGTTTTTTATACATTCACTTTCTCATTTTATCTTTTTTGTTCTTTCCTTAACTTTACTTAAAAGTTTTATTTCGCTGCTTTAATATGACTTCTGTTTCCATCTGTGGGTACTGAGTATCTATCATTTCCTTCTATATGTACAATTTTATGCGGTAACTACTTTTTTTTACAACTTTCACTTTTGTCCATTTTGGGACTTTTCTATTTCCAGAAAATAATATTGTTAATGTGTTTAATATTCTTCCAACTCTTCCTGCTCTTTCATTTATTTCATTGCCCATCCCTCCATTTTTTCAAGATTGCTTCTAAATGCTGAAATTGCCGACCTGTTTTACATTTTGTCCTTCTAATGTGGTGTTATGTATTTCGCATTCTCCTGCTATAATCGTAGTTCTGTTTGCATTTATCTTCATATTGACCTTTTTCAGTTCTTCGTTTAAGTGTGCTGTAGATTGTTTTCTAATTCCGCGGCTATTACCATATTGTCTGCAAACATAAGCATCCATTTTTGATATGCAAGCAATCGTCATTAATTGACTGACGTTGGATTAGAAGATTTGAATCAAAAACTTTTATTAACGTTTAAAGTTTTTGGTGAATAATTGTGGAGGCAACGCATGAAAACATCTATAAATAGCTCCAAAATGAAGTACGCGATACGCATAGTTAGACTAATCCTATCCAATTAAAATAACTGTCTCAGATTATCTGTTTCGATAACTAGAACTAGTTAAAACCTAACTTATCACTCAAATATAAACGTTCATTACTGGTATTAACGATAAACAAATCCGCTGTTGATGTTATCGCCTTGTAATAGTATCAAGCCAGCCATGTACATGCATTTAGAACGTGTATGTGCTTTTAACATACTGTAGAACGGGGTGTCGGAGTGCGTCATATGACCGAGTACTAAGCCCAGTTATATTTGGTATTTTTATCTATATTGACAGCTAAATACTGTTTACTCTTTGATAAGAACTCCTACGTTACAAGAGCAAACTATATCAGAAAATTTATCAAGTAAAAGAAGACGATTTCGTTGTTTTGTAAATATAAATAAATAAGTAGAGAGTGGGAAGAAAATAGAATACCAAACATCGAAAACGTGAAATATTTCTTGTGTTCATAAACCAAATTTTGGTCGGTTAATAATTGCATGTAAAAATCTAATTGTTTGGTTTTTAAAGACGTAGTAGATAATCTAAAATCCTCATTCTGTTGATAAAAGATATTTATAATACAATTGCAGTTATTAATTTTTTTTTACTAAAGCTGATATCTAAATCCTGGTTATATAAAATTATCTATTGTGCCTAATTATCGCATTGTCTCGTAGCAATACATACTGAGAATAAAACAATAGTATTTTTAGTTTCTTGTTCTTATTTATAAACAACACCAGACCAAAATATAGCGTACCTAATTCAAGTAAAATTAAGACTTATCTAACTAAAATGTAATGATATTTACAATAATTCAATTAATCTGAAAATTCCGCTCATGGCCTAAAAAAATATGGGTTTCATGAATTTTCAAAAAAATTATTTGCTTAACGAATTTACATGAATTTAAATTGATAGAAACGTGCGCAAACTTAGTAGACTGTATCAGTATTTTTAAATCTACTAAAATACAAATCGTTAAATATCTTTTTTACGGCCACTGTTGTAAATGACTAAAATTACTATTACTGTACGCACGGTAAGCAAAAAGCACACTTTTCTAAAACGTCAAAGTAGACTTACGTCAAACTTGACAGTTATTAGCGTATATACAAGTGAGTTAACTAATAGCAAAAAAATCGATAAAATCGTATGTATTATGTGATCGTAGAAAAAGTAAGCTACATAACACGAGTTGTAAAGCAGTTACTCACTCGTGGAAATACGCACTCGCCGCTAGGTGGCTCCGTGCGCAACTTTACCACTCGTGCATAATATGCTTCATACAACTCTCGTTATGTAATATACTATTAAATAAATAACCATGGACTTACACTTTCGTAATAATCGGTCCATATTTAAAAAAAAACTTTTTATTATCATGGATTTGGACTTTTGACCAATTTCGACTTTCGTCACAATCTCTTACTCGGCCTTTTCGCCTTTTTCTAGGTTCATAGTTTACTATTGATAATCTTAAATTTACCTCATTAAAAATAATTTTCATGTTTAACTAAACTTTGTGGGACATTTTAGCAGAACTAAATCATCTTTACTTCATTCTAGAATCCGACAGCGTGTCTAGTTTCATATCGAACGATGTCATGTAAATATTAAATTGATTAATCCTTCATATTGCAGAATCGATTCTTCGCTTCCAAGTAATTACATCACGCTTCGATATAACCCAATATTTTTCATGTCTGTTCCACCTGTTATACGCTCGTTTCTGTCAATCTCGTTCATATATAATAAAAATTGGAGGAAGTTTGGCTTCCTACCAGTCGTTACAAAATTTCGCTAACCACGCAAACTGATGTCTGATTTTGCTGACGACCGACGAGACATTAAAAACATGAAATAACGCGAGCATTCACGCTCTCAAAACGTGCTGTTCTTATTATAGATGGTTTGTTTTATTAATTGACTTGCCGACGAAAGGAGAACTATAAATAATTTAAACTTGTAAACAATAATTTTAAATCGTGCAAAAACTGGAAAACGTTATTTTATTGATTGCAGTTTTTAAAACATGGGCGTCGTTTTTAGGGTGTTGTTAAATTGGGAATTTTTCTAAAACTGCGTTAGTTTTTTTAAGCACATGGTTGCTTTGTAAATATAAAAATTATGAACTTTTACGTTTAATTTAATTTAAAAATATATCCAGTTGGTGTTATTTAAATAGAGAATCAATGAGCAGCTTTCTATTAACAAATATTCGACTTGCGAACATTTAGTGCCAAGACCAAAATTTTAACTAAAAAATAGACAAACAAAATATTCAATAAACTGTTTCACCATAATTTTGTTTTGCTTTCCATCTCTAAATTTATTTTAGAAAAATCACATAGAACCCATAGAAACCAATTATTTGTAGAATAGTTTTAAAACTTTTTATCAAAATCGTTTGTATACGTAAGACGTCGTTACTAAAATTTTTAGAATTTTCTGCGCAATTTATAACAGTTTCACATGGAACACTTGGTTTTGTTTAGTACATTTTTCACTAGTGTCAAGTGTCTTTATTTTTAAAAACTGAGTTGTTGAAAAATTACCTTTGCCGCCTCATGAAAGACGTAAACAATTTGTTTCTTGGCAAATCAAAAACACAGTTAATCATTCGAAATTTTAGCAAATGTAGGTGAACAAGCGAAACCAATTATTATTATTTTTATTTGCCAAGTCTTGCGATTTGGGTAAGTTACACTAGGAAATAAAGTTTTACCAAAGAAAAAATTTTAAACTATGCTTTAATTAATTAATGCATATTAATTCACCTAAAATGAATACACATAAAATAATAGGTATGTACTTTAAAAAATTTTGAATAATTTTTGATTATATTTTTCATAAATTACACGAGTGATTTCCAACATTTTACAACTGTGACGGACCGTATACTGTACATAGGCCGTCCTGTCTGGGAAGAGTACCTACTTATTACTCTTATATTATTGTTGTTAATTATGACTGGTGATCGTCTTTGCAATGTGGTTGGACCCTCAAACGTTGTTTTACGTAGTACATAGGTCTAAAGCAATTAGTACACAGTAAAAAATAAATAAAAAAAGAATTTTAACAACAAACTCCTTTATTTTTCAACTGGTTGTACATTTCTCGGTGGTCGATTCTTAACTATCCCTGGGCGACTGTCCCCAGATTTTAGGTCCCCTATTGCTATCCCTTTTTTATTGTAGTTGCATCTTTGTCATTCTTTCCTATAACACATATTTGTGCGAGTAGTTTGTTCTACTTATGATGTACAACTTTATCAACAAATCGTTGGTTGATTGACGAAACCCAAATGCTGGCGTTGTAGGACCCAAGTTATGACCGTAATATTTTAACGTTAATGTGTTTTACTAAAGTTGAAATCCTCATAACTTGACCCTTTTAAAGTGTTACATGTTTTAGTAACTGATGCATCAGCAATTGTTGCAATGTCATTCATTTAATAGTAAATGAAATAACATTGAAGTAAAATAAAATAATTGATCTCAGGCGGGGTGTCACACAACTAACAAACAACCCATAAAACCATTTCAAATCCTAAGAAACAATAGGGAAAAAATGTGTGAATGTAATTTTATCCATCTTAAATTCTATATGCATCCTATTTTGCATGTTTAAAAATCATAAATTTGTCATTTAATGTTTGTTTAAATCTTTTTAACCTCTCGCAAAACCTCCTTTGTAAAAATAGTTCATTAATTTCATGTTTTTTCAGAGTCCCAAATTCGCTTTTTTGTGTAATATCAACATATATCTTCTACAATATCTCCTACACATTATATTTTAAAAATCTCCTAGTGTAATAAATCTACTTAGTAGATTGTTTATGTTCAATTTCTGCTAAAGTTTGGCTCATCATATCGGTAGACTTAGCGAACCTTAATATTTACCCATCAACATATTTACGTTTTATCAGGACTTTGCGCACTATTAAAGTCAGATGTCTTAAGTTTTAAAACTGTTGATATCCGACCGATAATTTACTCCCACATACTAAAAGCGCATTTGCGGGAGATTTTACAAAAAGGCGACGATATTTTAAAAATAATCTTTTACGACTCCTAAAATTATACTCAGCAACAATATCCAAAAAAATATTCGAAAACAACTGTTGTAACAAAATATGAACGAAACATGTATTAACAAGTACAAGTAACAGATATACGAATTCTGTTAGTTTCTAAAAAAAGTAACTCTATATACCAATAACAATATATAAATTATGTAACGAAGAAAATATCGCATACTTATTGACAAACTAAATAATGAATGATTGTAGCTTAGACAACGTAAGCTTATTAATTTGCGTGCCATAACAATTTGTTTTCAAGTAATTTAGCTAATAAGTAAAATAGAAAATTACTCCATACCTTGCAGGTTTCATTTAAATTTCACAATTTTATTAGTAAAAAAAAAAGAAACTTTGCGATGTATTAATAAACATAAAAAGTCATTTAATGTAAAAGTTGATCTTAAAAATCAAGATATTTCAAATGTTCTATTTTCTTTAAGTTAGCAAAGCTGTAGTACTTTTTCATCAGCTGTGAATCCAAAAAATTGCGTAACTGTAGATCATTGGTTAAAATTCTAAAACTAAATTATTGCCATAAGTCTAAACTTATTAAAAAAGAACAAGAAATATCCAAAATGGACATTTATATCAAATACTCATATGTAGTTCTTGATTCTAAACAATTCTTGTGGGGTTAATTTTGTTGTAAAATAATTAGTAACAAACGTTAAACTTACATGAATATCCCTTTTTCAAATTTTTATGATACATTTTGTATTTTCTTAAGGACTACGACACAAACCCAGGGTCTCTTCATTTAAATGATCTTCGAAACGCTATTAATCATAATCTACAACATATTTATTATACCTCAAAGTTGATATATTAATTTATGAAATGTATATGTGTTCTTGTAGAATCAGAGACACTATTTTTCCTTCTTTTTCCTGAAATCTGATACTATATGTTTAAAAATGAATGGAACTGGCACATTAATAACTGGGGTGTGTGCAGATAAGTAATAAATTTCTTGGAAAAGAGTATTTAGTTACGCGGTATTGCGTGATTTCATGAATATTTTTTAACGCAATCTTGCATGCAACCAACGCATTAGAAGGCGGAGAGATCATATTACGCTGTCCAAGCTAAGATGTTTATGTTGAAACTCAAAAAAATCTTGGTTTTGTCATTAAAGTAATAAGATGTAATATACTTAATGATGATTAGTTATTTGGGTCCTGCACATAACACCATGAATTAGTTTTTTTTTTAGTTTATAGCAGAATATAGTCGACAAAGTAGGGGAAACTTATTTCTTATAGACTTGGCATTATTAGAAAAAAGATGATTTTTTGTAATCTTAAATTCTTTGGAATGAAAACACATTCATTGTATTTTTAATCCAAAGTAACTCAGGGCTGCTAAGAGAAATTTTCTGGTCCGTAACAGGCATGTGGCCCGGGCGCTGTCCTTAAAAAAAACAGATCACTTCTCTTGGTTAAACAAAAACATGTTAAACTTTAAATGTTTATTAAAAAAACTAACGACTCACAGTACATTAATTTCAAAAAATTACTGTACGATATCAACAAACATTGACTATAAAGAATGTTTTAAAATTTTAATTGCAACACCCACTTTTTGCAGACGGGGAAATCTTTAATCACCTCGTGATAATCAATTTTCATTGCCAGGTCATGTTCTATTGATACAAAAGCTAGGCTTTTTAACATTTTCTGCAGCATTGACAATCTACTGAAACTGTTTATTCTGAAAGTTCACTAAAAGCTCTTTCACATTTAGCAGATGTTATGGGCATTGTGCAAAAAAACTGATTAAAGTAGGGTAAGGTGGGGAACGTTGAAACATGGGGGGGGGCACAGTAAAACAAACTTAATTTCGCACCTCTCAAAATCGCAACTACTCACAAGCAACCCGTAAGCAACTTTTGAAATTGCAGAAATATATTATTTCATGTGTTACTTGTTTCTGCAAATTTGTATAAAAATCGGCGAGTCACTATCGGAGTACTTCCCTTGTCAGTAGCAAAAAATATTGGGCCAACATTGGCTAAAAATTGACATACAGTACTGGCAAAATATAAATATGTCAACATCTTTTAATACTGGTGAAATATTTTAAATTAATATTAATCCTATAAATTTTTTTTATAAAGGATCCATATTATTAAATAATATTAGATTAATATACCGTATCGATATTGGAGAAATGTATACTATACACAATTAAAAATATATTCAACCAATATTATTCACTCTGATTGATACAATGTTATATGTACAGGGTGTCACACAAAAAACGCCGCAAGCTGTAACTCCGTTATTTGTGGTCCGATTTTGGTGAACGAAAAAGTAAATGAAATGTCTCCTCAAATACTATAAACTGAATTGGATTTCAATTTTTTTCAAGGTCAACTTAAATGTCAAACGATAGTCAATTTTTTTTTTCCAAATGGCACCACCTATTTTTGTTTTACTAAATCTGGTAGACATTATTTTTCTGAATTCAATGATGTAATCATAAGTTAATTTTAGTGCAAAACTAATAATAAATAAAAAATAAAAGTTTAACCAAAATAAGTTAGGTTTCACAAAATTTTCAAGCGTGCCGTGGAAAACATAAAATACAAATCAACAAATATCATTTAAATACCATCTAAATACCACACTGATGGTATTTAAATGATATTTGTTGATTAAGATTTTTTTTGTTTTCCACGGCACGCTTGAAAATTTTGTGAAACCTAACCTATTTTAGTTAAACTTTTACTTTTTATTTCTTATTACTTTGCACTAAAATTAACTTATGATTACATTATTAAATTCAGAAAAATAATGCCTACCAGATTTAGTAAAAAAAAATAGATGGTGCCATTTGGAAAAAAAAATTGACTATCGTTTGACATTTAAGTTGACCTTGAAAAAAAATGAAATCCAATTCAGTTTATAGTATTTGAGGAGACATTTCATTTAGTTTTTTGTTCACCAAAATCGGACCACAAATAACGGAGTTACAGCTTGCGGCGTTTTTTGTGTGACACCCTGTATATGCAGAAATCACCTTCATATGTTTTATGGTTTAGAAATATGTTAATATCCAATAATAGTCCAATAAGGCTGTATAAATGGTTTATTCAAATTAAAAATATAAAAAAAATTACAGAAAACCAAGCATAATTTTCTTACAAGTCTGTATTTGGCCTACAATTTTATGCCATAACTGTAATACTTCAAGACTAATCTAAAAGTTTTCCAACAACAACTAGGAGCACTATTGATATCCGACTAAACCACATATCGATGTCCGACTCGGGACTTCCATCGAAATTTGGTATAAAAGCCGCCTCTTTTTTGATTTCATTCTAGCATTCTCATCAACTATCAGCTTTTACTTCATTGCCTATATCGTCAACCTACATGATAATGCTTTCGTGTTCACTCATTTTTAAAATTGAAAACACGTGGTAAAACTTAACCTCAAAAATGTGTTTTACGTTTACAGTGCGAATGTTTAAATACTATAAAATAACCTGTTAATCCAATACCAAACTAATCACTTCATCAGTTCCTGATCCCACTTCTGAACGCTGTGGTGATGGCTCACATAAGTTCACATAAATTATTCTAAACTTTCTAAGAAGGCAAACATAAAACGAGTGGTAACAGTAACAACATTTATTCGCACTCTCATTCTGCCAATTACAATACAATTTCGCCAACGGTTACCTAACATAATTACGCTATACACTAACTCGAGCGCCAAATTCAAATTTTAATTTTTTAATCTACTATAAAACAATATAAACATATTGGACCATTAACATATTAACAATGAGTTTTCCGATATTGGCTGTTCATTTAAAAACTTAAAAAGGCCTATATTGGCTAAATGTTGCCAGACAATATAGGGTAAATCTATTTTGTTTATGTATAGCCAATAAAAATAAACTGGAAATAATCATCATACAATATAAACATATTGGACCAATAACATATTAACATTGAGTTGTCTGATATTGGTAATCCATTAAAAAACCAGAAAAAGGCTATATTATATTGGCTGAATGTTGCCAATATTGGGCCCGCGTAACAATATTTGGCCAATATTATTGTGCTACTTGGGTATGGGCCGTTTTATTTGAAATAAACTATAGTAGCACTCATGCAGCAATAAACTTGACTACTATGCCCATCACGTGGTGTTAATTTGAAATTTACCGTTGCTGTCGTTATTTGGTATATAATATAGTCAAACGTTTGGTGTTTTTGGGCATAGAAAAGTAAATTTTTGGCAAATTTGGAATAAGAGTTGTATTTACCATTACGTGTGTAATATTATTATTATTTAAACGGCATACAATGCAATTATATCTATTTATTACATTGTGTTGTTTCAATTTTCGTGGAACATATGAACATATCAGTGGTCAAGTACTCAAGTTTCGACGTTAGTTTGTTTAACGGGGTACGTTGAAATAGAAATAGTGGGGCAGGTTGAAAATTCTATCAATTTAAACTTTTACCTATGTTAATTTAAAAAGTTGGGCTTAATAAATATTGGAATTTGAAAATTAAGAAAAAGGTTGAAAAACACAAATCATATAAAAAAATATTTAGAAAAATATTTAGAAAAATATTTAGAAAAATATTTAGAAAAATATTTGGAAAAATATATTAAAATAAAAAAATTAAGGTTTATTTGAATGATCAGATACTTTGCCGGACAGTCCATACATTCATTTAATCAGTGAAAATTTAATTTTTAAAGATTTAAAAGACAGTTTAAAATTAATGACTTTGATCTGGTGGAATTTTATGATAAAAAAAAATTATGTTGGAAAAATTAGAGAAATGGACGAAGGAGGCGATTTTAAAATTTCTTAGTGTAGAAAAGTAAGGAAATAATTAGTGCATTCACCTTTCCTCTAATGGAAGATATCGCATATTTTTTTGCGAAAGATATTAAATTACCTCCACTTATATACCACAAAGAAACAAAACGAATTCATTTATTTAATTAAATGTGCGTTAATATATTTTTCATCGTTTTTTAATCTAAAGGTTGTAAAACAAAATAAAAATATGTTTTTCAATTATGTATTTCTTAAAATAAACTACGGTTTCGTTGTGCTCCTTGAGAAAAAACTGTGAGTGTTTTAACCAACCCCCCCCCATGTCTGGGCACTTTAAAACATTTAGTTTTTGTTGCTTACTTCTTAAATTTCGTTTTCTAACAAGAATTAATTCAGCTATTTATTAGGTACATTAATAATTGCCATCTTGTATGTACTTTTTGTTTTGTTTTAATAAATACTAAAAAAGTTATGTCAAAAAAGGCGCAGTTCTTTTAAAATGTTCTTGTGTATCACCCCTATCCGCACTTTCTTAATCTCTACGTCCTTGATCGCTCTTCGTTATTCGGGGTTATACCCAATTCATTTGCAAAGCTTAACAAAAAAATCTTGCCACCTATTTCTAAAATGTTCAAGTTATTTCAAAAGAGAGCCAACATTTTCCGCTGTAATATCAATGAATATGGTGCTAGATTGCAAAATTTTGTTTCGTTCGTCAATTGAAGCTAAAATTTTAAACCAAATTGTTGCAAAATTATTGCTTTAAAAGAATAACACTATTGTCGCACCATTAACACCACAGCCTTGGCATGCTGCGAAATAAATCATCAGCTTAATGGTAAATGTTTAATATTGATATAAATTAAATCACTACAATAAAAATAATGCTGTCTCAAAAACGTTACTGTTAAGCGTTAAAATTTAATTTAGTTTTTTAATTGTGTCAAAATTATTATTAAACAAACTGGCCAGGCCCCTTTCGCGGCTAGACCTGTGATAAAATCTCAGCGTCATACCCTCTCGACGGCCCTGAAGTTGTTCATATTTGAACCATACATTTCGCACCAAAATATATTAAATGCTCTATCAGAAATTTAATGTAAATAAACAACAATTTGTTGATAACGCACTTCTACAGCAAAACCGCAGTGTGTACTTTCATACAAATCTTCTTTTTGTACTTTGTCCGTCGTTTTATTTGTTTGAACAACACTTTAAAATATTTCTAAAATTCCTTACAATTTAGCAAGATATGCAAAAAAATTATTGCCAACATTGCAGACAAAACACTTTACTTTAGTACTTAAGTATCTAGGTAAGATTAAGTTTAACACCGTGAACTTTTGATATGTATAAAATGTACTGAATAATAATTGATTAAATTGATTTAAAAACAGTTTGATAATCAAAAATATACCAAACTCTTTAGAAACTATAACATTTGCCTTACCTACTTAATAGATGATCTTGGCAAATTTTTGTCACAATTCCAACATTCCTCATAGTTGCGAACTTTTTAAATTGATTAATTTTTTAAAATGTTTTGTAGATTTCTTAGTAAATCGTAAAGGCCAAATCTCTAAACTCGTTAACTTCAGTATCAAATTTGATTTCATCCGTTTTTTTCTGTAATTCTAATGTATTTAGTTTATGTTAGTTTAAGGAGTACAAACTCAAAATGTTGAGTATTATCCAAAATGTGTAAACGTTTTAAGTTAAAAATAAGGTGTAGGCAAATGTTTTATCGCTTACTGAGTTTTACTTAAAACGTGTTTGCTATTGCTAGTCAATAAATAATTAATGGTCTTTGCTTAAAGATAATGAAATTTCAGTTAAACCAATATAAGTACCATAAAACTTCTGTGTACACATAATAT
Organism: Elmis aenea; assembly: GCA_947652605.1. NCBI lineage: Eukaryota > Metazoa > Arthropoda > Insecta > Coleoptera > Elmidae > Elmis > Elmis aenea. Next base: position 24,147,942 of record OX393580.1, read on the forward strand.
GTTTACGCTGTTAGTCTATAAAACTCTGTATTATATTTGCTTAAAGGTTCATTAAACATGTACGTTACTGCTAAAATTGTAAAATAGTTTTTTTACGAGAGTACGACTTTTAAACAATTCTTGTTTCGTTCTCCTAAATTTTTTAAAAATTAGTATTGCAATAATAGTGCCAAATAAATTATTTTCTAAACTTCTTGGACAATATGTGGTACTTAACTTGCAATTTCTTTGGATTTGTCACCAAAAAGAGGAAGACCAAAACATTATTCACAAATAGAAATGGATTCTTTATACATAAGTGCTCGGCTGTTACTACAGCAAAATATAAAGATGTGATTTGCTTTGCTACACACCCCCAATTTACTATAATTATTTTACAAATTTTAAACAAAGTGAAATGTCTGAAGACTTTATTACTCCTATTCCTATTAATGACTTGACTAAACTATATGAAATACGTTTTACAAATTACATAATTATGGTGCCTGTCCACGTGAGAGTAAACTACTCTCGATAGCAGCGTCGCCAAGGATACAGCCAATCGCGAGTTACTCTCAGGGGCTTTAAAATTTATCACAAACATTTTATATCTCACATTTATTACCAAAAGTACAAAATAATCACGGCAATTTGTTTTTATTTAAAGGCGAACTATGCTGATGTATATATTAATACATACGAAGTATTTATTATTTGAATTATCGAATATTCAAATAATTGGGTATTGGCAGGGTTGCAACACTGTAATTTTGATATTTGGTGACCGTTCTTTAGAAAGTTATCAGCTTTGAATGTTGTAGAAAGAGGGTGGTGACTAAGAAAAAATAGGTTTTAACCGTTATTAAATTAAATTTAAAGAACGAAAACGAAATATTACGTTTTCATTCCGATCAAAAACGGACGAAATGTATTTTGTTTTTAGTCCCTGCTTACCTATAATGAAATAGATCATATAAATTACTTATATTATATAATTTACTCATCAATTTTCTTAAAATACTGTGTTATCAAACATTACTTCAGTAATCGGACAAAATCCACATTCGTAGTTTTTATAAACTATTAATTTTGAAAGTGGCTCAAGTCACTTTACAGTAATGAAAAATGGCGATTCGTTAACGTCTGTGCGAAATTATGTGTTGAGAAAAATAAAAGTAACCAATACAGCAAATATAAGTGAAATTTCTCTATAGTTAACATAAATATTTTTATGCACAATAAAATGCAAAACATTTAACATCTCAACATAAAAGTGACTTATGCCACTTTTAAATAAGGGTTTGAAGGCCATAAAAATTAATTACCTTAGTCAGTTCGGTGTCTTTTACCGTTCAAAGTACGATTCAGTTCCGGTTTAAAGTTTTCGAAATTACCAGTTTTTTCTGCTATTGTTTCTTAATAGGTTTGGCCCAAACCTATTACTAGAACAACATTTTACAATAAACTTACTACCTTATTCGTTGTAGAAAATATTTTTTTGATACGCGTGCTCAATCTACATGGCTCAATGTCGTAGCAACATTCTAAAGTAAATATTTTTAATAAGTTCATAAATGAATCGATAAAAATCTATTTTCCTGAAATGTTACAACAGTTTTATAAATAAACACTAACTTTTTTTAGTAGTTGTTTTTGTCTATAATAAATTTTATTAAAAAGGCGATAATTTCCGGGTCAATTGTGTAAATTTTGCTTGTATTTTTTTCAGTTGTTCCAGTTGTATTCGACTTAAAACTAATATCGTAAACATACATTACATTAGGTAAACGACAGGACGTGACTTCCAATTTTTTTCTACTTGTAACAGGTTTCAAAAGTAAATTCTCTGTTTATATACTTATTACATCAAAGACAAAAAAAAGTTGTTTGTGTTGCTAACCAACAACCCAATAAATAACAAAACATCTACTCGAAGTTTGACTGTGCGGCCATCAAATAGCATTCGTGGTACATGTGTGTGGCGTGTGTGTGAAATAAATATTAAAAAACCTTGCTCG